>CM038678.1:388566139-389088427 GCA_021605205.1 Aegilops longissima | reverse complement strand
TTGAAGCTTTTAAATAATTTTAACCTATTAAAGACCATTTCTGGCCTAAAGAAAAAGCCTTTAAATAAAATAGGAAAAATTACTTCTCACTAAAATGAGGGTTAGTTGATCCAAATATGATATCATCAACATAAATTTGGCATACAAATAATTCTCCATTAACCCTTTTAGTAAAAAGTGTGGAATAAATTTCCCAATTTCAAATCCCTTTTCAAGAAGAAACTTGGTCAAGCATTTATACCAAGCTCTAGGAGCTTGTTTAAGACCATAAAGGGCTTTGTGAAGTTTGTAAACATGATTTGGTTTCTTAGGATTGACAAAGCCGGGAGGTTGTTTAACATAAACTTCCTCCTCTATTTCACCATTTAGAAAAGCACTTTTAATGTCCATTTGGTACAAGGTGATATCATGGTGATTAGCATAGGCAAGTAAGATGCGAATGGACTCAAGTCTAGCAACGGGTGCATAAGTCTCACCATAGTCCATGCCTTCGACTTGTGTGTAGCCTTGGGCCATTTAGGCGTGCTTTGTTGCGAACTAATTGTCCATCTTCATCTTGCTTGTTGCGAAACACCCATTTGGTACCGATGATGTTGTGGTTGTTGTTGGGCTTCTCAACCAATGTCCAAACTTGGTTTCTCTCAAAGTTGTGTAGCTCTTCATGCATAGCATTTATCCAATCCGGATCTTCCAATGCTTCTTCGACCTTCATAGGTTCAATGCTAGAGATGAAAGAATAGTTTTCATAAAAGTTAGCTAAACGAGTTTTAGAGCGAGTGATTCTCCCGGTTTGAATATCATTGTAGATTTGCTCTACGGGATGTTCTTTAGCAATTCTTTCTCGAACTCGTGAAAGCTTTTGCTTGGGTTTTGGTTGAACATCTTCTTCATCTTGTTCTTCTACTTCTTCTTGATCTTCTTCATTGTTGGCGTTGTCGTTTTCTTGTCGTGGTGGAGAAGGAGGTTGTTGACGTTCGTGATGTTCTTTCTCGTTTTTTTCATCTTGGTGTGTTCCACTTGTGGATGCTTCCGTATCAACTCTTGGTTCACCTTGTCGTGAAGTAGAAGCTTCCACTTGGATGGACGAGGTACTCTCCTTCACCTCCGTTGGACGGACCTTGCCAATGGACAAGTCTTGGATTGCTTCCGAAGGATCTTTGTCTCCTACATCAATTGGTAATTTCTCTACTTGCGAGCCGTTAGATTCATCAAACTTCACATCAACCGTTTCTTCAACCTTTCGGGTGAAATTGTTGTAGACACGATATGTGTGAGAGTTTGAGCCATAACCAAGTAGGGAACCTTCATGAGACTTAGGAGCAAATTTAGAACGACGATGCTTATCAAGAATGTAGCACTTTGAGCCGAATACTCGAAAGTATCCAACTTGGGGTTTGTTACCGGTGAGGAGCTCGTATGCCGTCTTGCCGAGTATCTTGTGAAGATACAAGCGATTTGTTGCATGACAATCTGTCTCAACCGCTTCTGCCCAAAAGTGCTTCGGCGTCTTGTACTCATCAAGCATCGTTCTCGCCATTTCGATGAGCGTCCGGTTCTTCCTCTCAACAACTCCATTTTGTTGAGGTGTGTACGTAGCCGAGAACTCGTGTGAAATTCCTTCTTCGTCAAGAAAGGTGTCCACATTTGCGTTCTTGAACTCCGTTCCGTTGTCGCTGCGAACCTTCTTGATCTTCACTTCAAATTGATTTTGGGCCTTCCTAGCGAAGTTTTTGAAGATCTTTTGGACCTGTGATTTATCATCGAGAAAGAATACCCACGTAAATCTTGAAAAATCATCAACTATAACTAGACCAAAAGAATTTCCACCGAGACTCTTGTAAGCGTTGGGACCAAAGAGATCCATATGAAGAAGCTCGAGTGGCCTCCTTGTGGTCATGATGTTCTTCACGGGATGCCTTCCTCCAACTTGTTTACCTGCCTGACAAGCACTGCAAAGTCTATCCTTATCAAATATGACATCGTTAACTCCAAGGATATGATTTCCTTTAATAAGCTTGTTGTAAGTGCATCTAGTGCCCCTTAGTGATTTTGGTGTACTGAAGACTTATAGGTTAAGGATCTAATGCGTTTGTAAGTGTACACAGGTCTATAAGTCTATGAGGAGTTTGATATTTACAGAGAAAGTCGACCCCTAAAAATGAAGTTCTTTGACTGAAGACTTTGATATTTTGAAGACTTTCTGAAGACTTTGAAAGTGAAGAAATTGGTGTGACCTTGAAGACTTGGTATTCATTTCAGGAACATGAAGCGTGAAGACTTTTGTTTTCGTAGTTTCATTTTCTCTTTCTTGAGTCATAGGAAACACCGTCATCGTTAAAGGGGTCGAGGAAATACTAAGGAAAAATTTCCATGTGATGCTCAACTCAAGATCCTACACCTACCAATCCCTTGAGTGAAGCCTTTGGAAATCTCATATAGTTCATCAATTTCTTGATGTGAGACGAAGTTCTTACAGTCGTTCACGAGAAATTTGTTCGACCGAGGAGTTAGGAATTCGCCAGTCTTGGATTGCCTACGATGAGAACATGATAGCCCCGAGGAATTTGAGATTCAAATTTCCGACCGTTCTTGTCTTCTTGCACTACCTGTCCCAAAATATCTTATCCACCTAACGATCATACCATTGAAGGGCATTTATGTCTTATCATGTCGGGCTGCTCCTAGGCTATAAATAGCCGCCCCTACAACCACTAGCTGGTTGGCTGCTCGAGAGAACTTGACACTTGTCATTTGAGAGCAACCCATCCTCCGAGGACTTTGAGTGAAAATCATCGAGTGAGGAAAAACACAAAAACCAAACCCCTACAAACCCAAAGTGATTGAGCTTCACTAAAGAGATTGATCCTGCGTGGATCCGACGCTTGTTACCTTTGAAGACTGTGCTTCTTCCAGACGGTTAGGCGTCATGGTCTACAACATCCAAGAGGAATTGTGGATCGCCAAGTGACCAAGTCTGTGAAGGTTTGGAAGTCGCCTGAAGACTTACCACGAGTGATTGGACGAGGTCTGTGTGACCTTAGTTCAAGGAGAATCTGGTGAGGACTTGGTGTCTGAGCTGCGTGCTCGGCGATTGGGTGTCCGGACTGTGTGTCCTCGAGTTTAAATACTCCGCCGCCCAACCAGACGTATAACCGAGACAGCAGTTGGGACTGGTCTACCAAATCATTGTCTTCACCAACCTTATCTGGTTCTATCTCCTCAACCCTTTCATTTCCTCATTCTTGTGTTGAGTGTTTATTCATATCTGTGTTTGAAGACTTTGATGAAGACTTTCTCAATTTCCTCAGTTCAATTTCTTGATCCGTTTGTCTTCATCTTGTGCTATCCTGTGTTTATGCTTTCATACTCTTTGATTGTCTTCATTTCATCATGATGACCATGCCGCATTCTATTATGCTTACTTATGAGTACTTATTCCGCTGCAAGTAGTTCTTAGCTAAGGAATTTCCTCACCACAAATTCCTCGATGAAGAATTCATAAAATCGCCTATTCACCCCCTCTAGTCGATATAACGCACTTTCAATTGGTATCGAGCAAGGTACTCCCTTGTTACGTGTGATTTTAGTTTAACCTCCGGAGTTTTAGTTATGTCGACCGCAGGTATGATCAAGGTCTCAGCAGGGTGTCCTACCTTTGATGGGACGGACCACCCCTTGGAAGAACAAGATGCGAATGCATCTTGAAGCAATTGACAACGATCTACGGTATGTTGTGGAAAATGGTGTTCCTCAGTCACACCTTCTCTAAATGCTGCTGATGTGAAGAGATTCAAGCAACTCGATTCTCAGCGAAGAATATCATATGTGGCCATCGAGCAAAGGTCAATATGGAAGAGTGAGTGCTTTGAAACCGCCAAGCTCATCCGGGACAAAGCTGTCCAAAGTAAATGAAGGAGTCTCAACTCAGCGTGACTCGAGTTGATGTTCTTGGAATCTCTTCAACCGCTTCAAAAGACTCGACAACGAAAATGTTCAACAAACCTTGATCGCCTCACTGACATCTCAAATGAGCTTCAAGCACTTGGCGCCACTGACATCACCGACCATGAGGTGGTGAAGAAATTGTTGAGATCACTTGATTCCTCATTTGATACTCTTGTACTGATGATACAAGAGCGTGCTGACTACAAGTCACTTGATCCAGCTGATATCCTCGAGAGGCTAAATACTCATGAGTTTCGGCTTGCTGAAAAGAGATATCTCTATGGTTCTAGCTATGGAAAAACACGTGCCCTGAAGGCCAAGGCTGTGTCTGAATCTGAGTGTGAAGACTCTGGTAGTAGCCTTGGAGATCATGAAGAATTAGGCCAGGAGCTAGCACTGCTCGTGAAGAAATTCGAGAAGTTCTCAAGACATGGTCGCTTTGGAAAATCCTCAAGAAGTAGTGATTCCTCATCCAGTGACTATAAGAGAAGACTTTGTCACAAATGCAAGAAACCTGGTCACTACATCCAAGATTGTCCTCAGTGGGTGTAAGTGCATCTAGTGCCCCTTAGTGATTTTGGTGGATTGAAGACTTATAGGTTAAGGAACTAATGCGTTTGTGAGTGTACACAGGTCTATAAGTCTATGAGGAGTTTGATATTTCTGAGAGAAAGTCGACCCTAAAAATGAAGTTCTTGACTAAAGACTTTGATATTACGAAGACTTTGAAAGTGAAGAAATTGGTGTGACCTTGAAGACTTGGTATTCATTTGAGGAACATGAAGCGTGAAGACTTTTGTTTTCGTAGTTTCGTTTTATCTTTCTTGAGTCATAGGAAACACCGTCTTTGTTAAAGGGGTCGAGGAAATAATAAGGAAAAATTTCCATGTGATGCTCAACTCAAAATCCTACACCTACCAATCCCTTGAGTGAAGCCTTTGGAAATCTCATATAGCTCAGTCAATTTCTTGATGTGAGCGAAGTTCTTCAGTCGTTGAGAAATTTGTTCGACCGAGGAGTTAGGAATTCGCCGGTCGGATTGCCTACGATGAGGAACATGATAGCCCCGAGGAATTTGATATTCAAATTTCCGACCGTTGTTGTCTTCTTGGCACTGTCCCAAAATATCTTATCCACCTAACGGTCATATCATTGAAGGGCATTTATGTCTTATCATGTCGGGCTGCTCCCTAGGCTATAAATAGCCGCCCCCTACAACCACTAGCTGGTTGGCTGCTCCGAGAGAAACTTGACACTTGTCATTTGAGAGCAGCCCATCCTCTAAGGACTTTGAGCGAAAATCATCAAGTGAGGAAAAACCCAAAAACAAAACCCCTGCAAACCCAAAGTGATTGAGCATCACTGAAGAAATTGATCCTGCGTGGATCCGACGCTTGTTACCTTTGAAGACTGTGCTTCTTCCAGACGGTTAGGCGTCATGGTCTAGAGCATCCAAGAGGAATTGTGGATCGCCGAGTGACCAAGTATGTGAAGGTTTGGAAGTCGCCTGAAGACTTACCACGAGTGATTGGACGAGGTCATGTGACCTTAGTTCAAGGAGAATACGGTGAGGACTTGGTGTCTGAGCTGCGTGCTCAGCGATCGGGTGTCCGGACTGTGTGTCCTCGAGTTTAAATACTCGGCCGCTCCAACCAGACGTACAAGCCGAGACAGCAGTTGGAACTGGTCTACCAAATCATTGTCTTCACCAACCTAACTGGTTCTATTTCCTCAACTCTTTCATTTCCTCATTACTGTGTTGAGTGTTTGTTCATATCTGTGTTTGAAGACTTTGACTGAAGACTTTCTCAATTTCCTCAGTTCAATTTCTTCAGTCTGTTTGTCTTCATCTTGTGTTATCCTGTGATTACGCTTTTTGTACTCTGTGCTAGTCTTCATTTCATCATGATGACCATGCGTGTAGTCTGTTATGCCTACTTCTGAGTACTTATTCCGCTGCAAGTAGTTCTTCGCTAAGGAATTTCCTCACCGGCAAATTCCTCAGTGAAGAATTCATAAAAATCGCCTATTCACCCCCCCTCTAGTCGATATAACGCACTTTCAATTGGTATCAAAGCAAGGTACTCCCTTGTTCTGTGTGATTTTGGTTTAACCACCTGGAGTTTTAGTTATGTCGACCGCAGGTATGAAGAAAGTGACATGCCCTATCTTTGACGGTCACGATTATCCCAAGTGGAAGGCCATGATGAGAGCGCCTCATGGCAATGGACAGCAGCTGTGGACCGTCCTTGAAATTGGTCTTCTTGACCTATGCAAGGCGGCGAACACAGATGATATTCGCAAGTTCACTCGACTTGACATCATGGCGAAGGATATCATCTGTTCCTGCCTATCTAGAGATGAATTCAAGCGCATTATGCATCTTTGCAATGTGAAGCTTATCTGGGACCAAATCTCCGACGTTTATGAAGGTCATCGAACCCGTCATGATCCCTGGTTTGAGGACTTCAAGGAATCTCTCAAAACAATGACTTTCGAGCCAGAATCATCATCGTCTGCATCATGTCTCATGGCAAAGGGTGACGAGGTAACCGAATGTTCCTCATCTGAATTTAGTGACTGTGAATCTGATGATGATGAATCTGATGATGATATTGAACCTAGCTATACCAAACTTGTTTGCATTGCCACCAAACAACAACATGCCTTGGAAAAGGTTCAAAACATGCTAGGCAAAAGTGATGATATGTTAGGTGAAGAAATGGATCGCACTAAAGCCCTGACTGAAAATCTTCAGAGACTTCAGTCTAGGTTTGATAACCTTCAAGGTCATCATAACACTCTCTTATCTGATCATGAGAAACTTTCTTATGAATTTCTTCAAAGAAAGCAAGACCTTGAGAAGCTAAGAGTGAGTTATGAAGATCTTCAGAAGGAGCGCGATTCATTACTTGCTCAACAAATCAGCGCTTCTCGAGAAGAATTTGTTCCTCCATGCTTAAAGTGCATTGAACGTGAATCGCTAATTCTTCACTGAATGTTCAAATGCTTCAACTATTACAAATTCTTCACTTGCCTCTGCTATCACTAATTCCTCATTTGAGGACATTGCTAGTATCACTGACGATGCAGGGCTGAAGGAATTGTATATGACAGGTATGTACAAAAGCCTCAAAGGGCATCAGACTCTTTGTGATGTGCTTAAAAAGCAGATCCTCAACAGGAACCCTAGGAAAGAGGGTATTGCCTTTGAGAGGAAACTCAATGCTGATGGAACATATTGGAAGCCTGAGCAGTATCCCAAAACCTCATGGGTTGCTGCAAAGGGACCTCCAGTTGATCCATCTAACTTATCTGGCTTTACATGCGAATCTCCTCATTCTTCTGATGAGTCATTTGACTCCAACTATAAACTGTTCAAAAATCAGAATGGTGAAGTATTTGCTAGATATGTTGGCACTAACTGCAGGAGCGGTTCCCCTATGAAGAAAATCTGGGTTCCCAAGAAGTGCCTTGAAAGTCTTGGTGAATGTCTTCATGACACCACACGTGAAGAATAGGAACCCCAGATCAAATTCTTCATATGGACCAAATTCTTCATATGGATCCAAGTCCTCATACGGACCAAATTCTTCACGTGGATCAAATTCCTCAAAAGGATCAAAGTCCTCATATGATATCATCATGCTAACAACTCTGTTTCGCAGGGTAGAGCGAAGGGCTATGAATATGTGCATTATTCTTCAAACCAATATGTTCATAAGTCCTCGAAGAATTTCTCTGCTTATTCATATGCTTACCCTAACCCCTCTTATGTGAAACGAAATGGTTTGGCTTCTATGCCACCATTCTCATATGGTGCTTTCATGAGTGATGAACTCTTTGCCACCCCTTCAGATGTGGGTGGTGAAGAAAAGAACTAATCTCTTCTGCAGGGTCAGGTCTCTAGGCGTGCCTTAACGTCTGAAGAATTTCTTGGGGACACGACAAAATGCACGAAAGGGCCTTGAGCTAACCATGATGAAATGAACTTTCATTTCACACGTCCTCATACTGCTTATCTGAATACTGACCGATGAAATTCATCTGATGAACTTGATATCATATTCTTCACTGAAGTATATGAGATTGTAAGTTGTACTAATTCATCTGCAGGATGATCAACCCAAAGCCACTGAGTGGGTTCTCGATAGTGGATGTACGAATCACATGGTGGTGACAAGAATCTATTGATGGATGCTCCCTTATCACCGTCACATCTAAAGCATATCATCTTTCTTGACAAAGGCAAAAGTCGTATTGGGTCTTGGTAAGGTTGCGATCTCTAAGGACATACACATGGACAAAGTCATGCTTGTTGAGTCCTTAGGATACAACCTCATGTCGATCTCAATGCTTTGTGATCTTGATATGGTTGTTATCTTTGGCAAGTATCGTTGTGTTGTGATTATGGAAGTCGACAATTCCAAAGTCTTGAAGGCTTTAGGAGAGGAGACTTGTATATTGTTGACTTCTCTACAGGACCACAACCAGCCGTGTGTTTACTTGCAAAAGCTTCAGAAGGCTGGCTATGGCATCGGCGACTTGGTCACGCAGGCATGAGAATTTGAACACGCTTGCAAAGAAGAAGCATGTCATTGGCATTGAAAATGTCAAATTCCTCAAGGATCACTTTTGCGGAGCCTGTGAAGCTGGAAAAATGACCAAGGCCAAGCATCCAGCGAAGACTATCATGACCACTACTCGTCCCTTCGAATTGCTTCACATGGACCTCCTTGGTCCCAATCATTACTCAGCTGTCGTTAATGATGCATCTCTAATGATGCATCTCTATATGGCTTTGTTATTGTTGATGATTACTCTCGTTACACATGGGTACACATTGTTACTTACAAAAATCAAGTGGAGGAAGTCTTCAAACGATTTTCCTCGAGGGCTTCAACTAACTTTGGTGTAAAGATCAAGCACATCAGGAGTGACAATGGAACTGAGTTCAAGAATTCCGGTCTTGATGCCTATCTTGATGAACTTGGTATTACTCATGAGTTATCTGCTCCTTATACTCCTCAGCAAAATGGCGTCGTGGAGCGCAAGAATAGAACTCTTGTTGAGATGGCTCGCACTATGCTTGATGAATACAAAACGCCTAGTCGCTTTTTGGATTGATGCAATTGATCTGCGTGCCACATCATCAACAGAGTATATCTTCACAAATTCTTCAAAAGACAGCCTATGAACTCCTCAACGACAAGAAACCCAATGTAAGTTATTTCAAAGTCTTGATTGCTAAATGCTGGATTAGAGATCCTCATCACAACTCTAAATTTGCACGAAAGCACATGAAGGTTTTATGCTTGGTTACGGAAAGGACTCGCACACCTCTGAGTCTTCAACATCACTCTTCACAAGATTGTTGACCTTGTAGATGTGCGGTTCGATGAAACTAATGGCTCGCAAAGAGAGCACCTACCTTCGTAGTAGATGAACCAGCACCGAGGAATCTATCAAGTTCAAGGAAGCGAGGATGTCATTCCTCTTGAAGAAATCTGCTGAAGAATTCATTCTGTCTGTGAAGAATGTCGAGTGATGCACTGAAGATAATTGAAGACAATGGTCTTGAGGAAAATGATCAAATTCCTCGGCGACAACCAGCTCATCCTCGCGTTGCAAAAGAAGTGCAAGTGGAGAAGATCATCGATGACATTAAAGCACCAGTCCTCTCACACGCTCAAAAGCTTCACATTTATCTAACTTTTGTGGGCACTATGCTTTTGTCTCTATCACAGAGCCCACTAAGGTAGATGAAGCATTTACGAGCGAGTGGATTCAGGCTATGCAAGAAGAATTACTTGATTCGAGCTCAACAATGCAGGAACTGGTCAAACGTCCAGATCCTCGCAAGCATAATATCATTGGCACAAAGTGGATCTACCGCAACAAGCAAGATGAAAATGGTCTTGTGGTGAGGAATAAGGCACGACTAGTAGCTCAAGGCTACACACAGTTGAAGGAATTGATTTGATGAAACTTTTGCACTGTCGCTAGACTTGAGTCTATTCGCATATTACTCGCCTATGCTAACCATCACAATATCACTTTATATCAAATGGATGTGAAAAGTGCATTCCTCAATGGTAAGCTTGAGGAAGAAGTATATGTTGCTCAACCCCCATGTTTTGAAGATCCAAAGAATCCTGACAAAGTCTTCAGACTCAATATGGCCCTCTATGGCGTGGTATGATACATTGAAGGAATTCTTCGTGAAGAATGGCTTCACACCCGGTTCACTCGACCCTACTCTCTTTACTAAATCTTATGATGGTGAACTGTTTGTGTGCCAAATATATGTTGATGTTATTATCTTTGGCTGTACTGACCAACGTTATAGTGATGAATTTGCCTATATGATGAGTGAAGAATATCAAATGTCTATGATGGGAGAGTTGAAATTCTTCTTAGGTCTTCAAATTCATCAACAACACAATGGCATATTCATATCTCAGAGAAATACCTCAAAGATGTCTGAAGAAATTCGGCATGCAAGATTGCAAAGGCGTCAAAATTCCTATGCCCACAAATGGCCATCTATGCCTTGATGAAAATGGTATTGACTTGATCACAAGGTATACCGCTCCATGATTGGTTCTTTATTGTACTTATGTGCATCTAGGCCAGATATAATGCTTAGTGTTTGCATGTGTGCCCGATTTCAAGCTACAGAAGGAATCACACCATAAGGCTGTGAAGCATATTCTTGATATCTAGCTCACACACCAACACTAGGATTATGGTACCCCAAGGGCTCTACTTTTGATCTCATTGGATATTTCGACTCGACTATCTTTGGTGATCGTGTGGACCGCAAGTCAACATCGGCACTTGTCATTTCCTCGGACGATCTTTGGTCCGTTGGTCCTCGAAGAAAGCAGAACTGCGTATCACATCTCTGCGGAAGCTGAATACATTGCTACTGGCTCGTGTTGTGCTCAATTGCTGTGGATGAAGCAGACTCTCAAGGACTACGGCATCAACGTGAAGAATGTGCCTCTCTACTGTGACAATGAGAGTGCCATCAAGATTGCTCACAACCCAGTTCAGCACTCGAAGACAAAGCACATTCAAATTCGTCATCATTTTCTTCGTGATCATGTGTTAAAGGGCGACATCTCCATTGAGCATGTGAAGACTGAAGAACAGCTAGCCGATATCTTCACTAAGCCCTTGGATGAGAAGAGATTTAGCAAGTTGCGGTGTGAGCTAAATATCTTAGAATCTTCGAACGTTCTTTGAAAAGGACACACATCCTGACACTTATGCAAAATTGATGACTTAGATGTGCAACACATGAAGAAACGTTTTTATTCAATCCATGAAGAATAACACTCTTAGTGTGAAGAAATTAATGAAGAATTTGATTCTCGAACCCACGACAATTGTACGCTGTGTCTGAAATCATCATTCTTATACGGTGGGTCACGCCACCACCAAAGTTCAAAATCTTCAATTTGAGTTTTCCTCAGTTTTGAAATTCTTGAGTTTTTCAAATTCTTCAACTTTGCAAAATCTTCACTGTTTCCGTCGTCTTTCTTCATTGGCAATACATATATATGGGTTTATGTCCTCTACAGCATTCACTTATGGCTATTTCTTCAAGTCGCTTTTTCTGCTAAGTGAATGTGATCGGACCCTTCCCCCTCTATGCTATACTCAACCCAATCTATTCACAAATTCTTCATGTGCGTTCTATTTGAAACTCGTTCAAAATCTTCACTGTGTCCTCGTCAGCTGAAGAAATTGCGAACGGAACTTTAAAACCGATCTTATCCAAATTTTCGATTTTGCCTCTCAAACCGTTCCGCATCCCACGATGCATTATTTTACTCACCCACGATCGTACACGATCTCCACTACACAGTACGTGGGTGACACATGTCGTGAGAAGGAGAATGGTCAGGGGCACGTTCGTCCTAAATCTTCGGGCGAACAGTTTTCACTGCCTCTATAAATACCCCTCTCTCCATCCTCACTTCTTTTACTCCGCTCGACCTCTCTCTCCCGCTCGAGCTCCTCAAACCCTAGCGCCGCCGCTACTCCATCGTCGCCGGTGAGGAAGAGCTTCGCTGCCTCGACCTCTTCGCCGACGTACTCACGCCGACTGCGGAAATCCTCACTCCGCCGCCGTAGCTGTCTTCCTCCGCCAAGTTAGGGCGTGGAAGATCTGAACAGACGAGCTTCACATCTACAACACCCAGTTCGTCGTGTTCTTCATTTAGGGTAAATAAAAGTTACTTTTACTACCCTCGTTGATCCAAATCTTACACTACAAAATCTTCAAAGGTGTTTTATTCTTCAAATCCTCACACACAAACACCTCACAAGTTATATGCTCTTGATTCGTTTCTCTAAGCAATCATTTTCTTCAAGATTCCTCAATTGTGTGGATCCTCGATTTGTACAACTCTGGAACCTAAGACAAAGAACGCTTAGTGAAATTCTTCAAGGCTCATCTGGTCAAAATCCTCAAAACTTGTTCTTTTTGAAAAAAAAAACCTTCTGAGAACGCATATGACCTCTCCAAATTCCTCGCAACTATACTCTGTTCACGGTACTCATGTCCGCCGCTGAATCACTAGGTTCTCATCAACTTAACTCATTTGCAGCGTTCCTTGAAGAAAAGTTGCATACTTCTTCAGAGAATTCATTTGTTCAAATTCCTCGGTTGAAGAATATGGCGAAGGAAAGAAGCCACGAAAGGAGGAAAGAGGCCTGAGGTCATGACGCGTTTGAAATCCACGAGGAAATTTATGCTGATTATTGCACACTGATGAAGCCGAGTTCGCAAAGAGAACAAAAATCAGCGCAAGGTGCGCATACAAAGGATTGAGCGGAGATGGGCACGGGAATGGAGGGAGTACCGATATGTAACTCCAAAGTACATGAAGAAATTCGACTCAATCCTCCATGCCCAAGAGCTCCATTGGCACTGGCAAGAAGCGACCCCACCAGCATCAAGCGTGGTGAGGACTTTCTGAAGAATGGGCCAAGCGCCAAGCCAAGTTGGCAAGACAAGCCAATGAGGCGGTGAGGAAATTCAATGAGGACTCGCCACTGCTGCTGCCCCCGAGGCCTCTGTCAAGCCAAGAAAATCTATGGCAAAGAAGCCCACACAAGCCAAGTGCTTCACCAACAAGTGCCCTCACGGCCAAGTTCTCAAGAGTGCCCTCACGGCCAATTCCTCATGCTGCTCCTGCTCCTCCAAAATCCTCGGCTCCTCCAAAATCCTCGGCTCCTCCCAAGTCCTCAAGCAGTTCCGACAAAGTCCTCAAGACTGTGCATCCGCCACGTGCCAAAGGACTGCAGGCTTCTCCATTGCCTCTGGTGTCTCAGCAAGTTCCTCAGCTGCACCAAAGTCTTCATCTGGCCGGACTCTGCTGAAGACTAAGGCAACAGCTGGATGAGGTCCTCGGCCAAGTCCCAAGAAGAAACATGTTGCTTTCCAAGAAATTCCTCAACCTGAAGATGATGAACTTGCGGAAATCATCAGAGATCGCCAAGAAAGGGCCGCTAGGCCAAAGGCACATATGTGCCTCTGCTGTTGGATCCGAGGAAAATCCTCGATTATATTGATCTCTGGCACAAGGATCCAAATACCCCTATGCCTGATTTTCATCTGACCCCTGGACAAAGTCATATGTTGACCCATTTCATCACTGAAGAGAAATGGAAGTTTGAAAAGGCAAGAGAGATCAAGAAAGCTCAATACAGAAAGGAGAAGTTCCTGAAGAAAAACGTTGTCAAAATGACACCTGAGGAACTTCTCAAGGTCCAGAATGAAATCCAAGCCCTCAGCAAAATCTTCGATGCTTATTACGCTGATTGGCAAGGAGCCAAGGTCAGATTCGTCAACCTGACGAAGAAGTTCACAAATGTTCCTGCCCCAACGCAACATGAAATTCCTCAGGCTGGAGCCTCAGCTCAGCCAATTGAAGAACATGCCAGCACCGCTGATGAAGTTCAGGCTGCTAAAGAAAATGCAGTTCGGGCTGATGATCCCATTCCACCACCGAAGAAATTGCCGGGGCATCCACTAGTGGTGCGCTCAAGAAATCGAACAAGTCAGGCAAGCTGCATCGATTGCGCTGAGGAAAATCAACCAGATTCCTCGGCTCCTCTGCGCCAACACCAACTCCAATTCTTCCATCGCCTCGATGTGAAGAAGACCAAGGCTGCAGAAGCGAGCTGCTGTGAAGAAAGCGGAAAGCATCACCTGCGTCAAATTCTTGACTGCGAAGAAAATGAAGCCAATGACCAGCTCCTTTGAAAATCCAATTGATGCTGTTCCAATTTCCTCAATTCCATCAAAGGACCTTGTTCCTTTTGATGAAGATTATGTGATCCCAAGCGGATCTGATGAAGAAAATCATTCTGCTGCTTCGTTAGAGCAGATTGATGAAGAAATTGAAGTGGAAGCAATCCCTTCAACCCCAGTCATTTCCTCACCTATGCCTCGGTTCACGGTGAAGAGGCGGTGTTGAGGAACTTGAAGAAGATGTGGATATTGGAAGCACAACGCCAGTGATGAATGATGACTTTTGGGAAAGTCAGCATCCAAATTCTCCACTCTTCACCCCAATCCAACAGATACCTCAGTCCCCTGCTCCTACTGTTCAAATGGGCTCTGAAGAAACTCATCCAACTTCATTTGTCCCTGAAGAAATTCCAGCCACTAGCGCTGATGAACCTGCTGCTGCTGATCCTCAGACTGCACCTATTGAGGAACAAGAAATTCCTCAGCCTGAAGAACCTGAGATTGCGATTCCAGAGGTCGTGATGCAACTCACTGACACTCCACTGCCAAAGCCCAAGGATCCCTTCTCAACAAAGCAAAAGTTCAAGGCTGAAGACTTCTTCAGTGAGCACGTATTCTTCATCGATTATAATCCATATGATTCGCTCGATAAGGAAGAGGCGTTTCGACTGCCACCAAGCCAATTTCTATTCCTCGGTGCTTTTCAATAAAGACAAAGTCTTCGATCATGCTCATATTCCTCATGTGGACATGGAGTCTCTGCCGAGCTTTGAGCCGGTCCTCGGTGTTCTTCACGATGTAGGACTTCGAATTTCTGCACCGATATCTCGTGGATGGAATGAAGAACTCATTCTTCAATTCTATGCAACGCTGCACATCACCGGAGACGCCGACGACGTGAACTCATGGGTATTAGATCGATGTCGAAAATACTCACTACAAGGCACCAAGAATGAATCGCCGTGCTCTACCACTCAGTCCTCCACTTGATGGTGCTCGTTGTATCTACAACGAACCGAACTTTCAAATCACTATATGCAAGTCCGATGAAGCCTTTGAAGCCAAGGCAGGCCCCAAGAACCAAATTCCTCGTCAAGGAATTATTGTATGTGCCCGGACTGTCTATCGGATTCTGACGAAGACAATGAATCCTATCAAAGGCCACGACTCGAATGATGAAGAGGTCGTTGGCATCATGAAGAATATGCTTTTCAACATCATCCATGGCGTTCCCGTCAACTTCCATGATTTCTTCATGAGGACTCTGGCAAACATTGCTATGTCACCATTTGAGCGAAGCCTTATGCGCCTTGGATAATGAGATTCATCAGGACAAGGTCTTCACTCAATTACAAGGCTGATACTCTGAACCACTACAGCTACTTGCCCCCGATTGAAGTCCTTAAACGGACATTTACCTCAGCTGATGACAAGGGCAAGGCTACCGCTGTGATCGATGAAGGCATTCGTCCATTGGATGGACAGTTTCGCAAAGCAGCATCCTACTCCACCAATGATGACTCTGCCACACATGACGTGCCGCAAATACCTCACCAAGCAAAGTCCTCAAGCTATCGCACCTGTGGTGATGGTCGATCGTGAGTTACTCCTCGTCTTCATCGGAAGGTTGATCGCAATCATAAATGGGTCAAGCGTCGGCTTGGTTCAATTCTTCACAACATGACCTCAACACACAATGCGGTGAAGAAAACCACTACTACCTCCATGAAACCTTCAAACGCACTGGCTGTTCTTTCACATGTCTACAAGTCGGAAGAACCGACGACAATGGGACTCAAGGAAGAATTTGGTGGTCTGCACCTCCTCCAAGAAATACAAGAAGGTCAAAGTTCCTTCCTTGGTGGCTAGCTCCTATTCTTCATCGCGCGACATCGATGAAAATGAAGACTTGGACGACACCACGGCAGGCCCTACTACAACAACCGACCCCAACAACGGCGGGCGCCCTTCTTCAACTTGAAATTTCAGGCGTTAGTCCTCGGTTCGATCCTTTTGGTCATTCGATGACAAAGGGGGAGAAATCTGAGTTAGTCTTCAAGCGGGTCTATTATATGGGCAATTTATTTTTGTTAAGTTACAACTCTCGTTCTTCTGATACTTTTATTGGATCGAGTTGTAATCTTAAACCCGATGGTGCTTTGATACTTTTGATGCAATGTGCTCTTGCACTATGCTCTGATGCTCTTGAGCTTCTTAAGCTCTGATACTCTTGATGCGTTATTTTGCATGCTTGTTCCTCATTAATGTTATCACACGCATGCTGAATTACGTCAAGCACCATATCTCATCATGCATTTCAAATTCTTCATATTATATGTCAAATGCGTGTATGAATTACAAGATATAGGCGGAGATCTCCATGATTCAACTCTTCAAATGTGCATTGCCTCAAAAGCAAATTCCTCACTATGCACATCTTCAGGGGGAGTTCTTCTATATCTTGCAATCAAATTCCTCAATATCAGTATTTACACTTCATATGTTTATCCCCGTTGAAAACTTAACCTATATTGTCATCAATCACCAAAAAGGGGGAGATTGTAAGTGCATCTAGTGCCCCTTCGTGATTTTGGTGTATTGAAGACTTATAGGTTAAGGATCTAATGCGTTTGTAAGTGTACACAGGTCTATAAGTCTATGAGGAGTTTGATATTTACAGAGAAAGTCGACCCTAAAATGAAGTTCTTCGATGAAGACTTTGATATTTTGAAGACTTTCTGAAGACTTTGAAAGTGAAGAAATTGGTGTGACCTTGAAGACTTGGTATTCATTTGAGGAACATGAAGCGTGAAGACTTTTGTTTTCATAGTTTCATTTTCTCTTTATTGAGTCATAGGAAACACCGTGTTGTTAAAGGGGTCGAGGAAATACTAAGGAAAAATTTCCATGTGATGCTCAACTCAAGATCCTACACCTACCAATCCTTCGAGTGAAGCCTTTGGAAATCTCATACGATTCAGTCAATTTCTTGAAAGGATGAGACGAAGTTCTTACGTCGCTGAGGAATTTGTTCTAACTGAGGAGTTAGGAATTCGCCAGTGTGGATTGCCTACACAGTGAGGAACATGATAGCCCTGAGGAATTTGAGATTCAAATTTCCGACCGTTGCTGTGCTGCGCGCCAGCTGTCCCAAAATATCTTATCCACCTAACGGTCATATCATTGAAGGGCATTTATGTCTTATCATGTCGGGCTGCTCCCTAGGCTATAAATAGCCGCCCCCTACAACCACTAGCTGGTTGGCTGCTCCGAGAGAACTTGACACTTGTCATTTGAGAGCAACCCATCCTCCGAGGACTTTGAGCGAAAATCATCGAGTGAGGAAAACACAAAACCAAACCCCTACAAACCCAAAGTGATTGAGCATCACTGAAGAGATTGATCCTGCGTGCATCCGACGCTTGTTACCTTTGAAGACTGTGCTTCTTCCAGACGGTTAGGCGTCATGGTCTAGAGCATCCAAGAGGAATTGTGGATCGCCGAGTGACCAAGTCTGTGAAGGTTTGGAAGTCGCTCAAGACTTACCACGAGTGATTGGACGAGGTCTGTGACCTTAGTTCAAGGAGAATACGGTGAGGACTTGGTGTCCTGAGCTGCGTGCTCAAGAATCGGGTGTCCGGACTATGTGTCCTCGAGTTTAAATACTCACCGCTCCAACCAGACGCATAACCGAGACAGCAGTTTGAACTGGTCTACCAAATCATTGTCTTCACCAACCTTATCGGTTCTATCTCCTCAACCCTTTCATTTCCTCATTCTTGTGTTGAGTGTTTATTCATATCTGTGTTTGAAGACTTTGATCAAGACTTTCTCAATTTCCTCAGTTCAATTTCTTCATCTGTTTGTCTTCATCTTGTGCTATCCCGTGTTTACGCTTTCTGTACTCTTTGATTGTCTTCATTTCATCATGATGACCATGCCCGCATTCTCTTATGCTTACTTCTGAGTACTTATTCCGCTGCAAGTAGTTCTTTGCTAAGGAATTTCCTCACCGGCAAATTCCTCAGTGAAGAATTCATAAAAATCGCCTATTCACCCCCCCTCTAGTCGATATAACGCACTTTCACTTGTCAAGGTTTCTCATGCCAACATGACCTAGTCGTCTATGCCATAACCAACCTTTTGAGGATTTAGCAATGAAGCAAGTTTTAGGTTGTGCCTTTTTAGAGAAATCAACAATGTAAAGATCACCTCTACGTATACGGTAAAGACCATTTTATGATTGTCTCGATGAAACACTTGGCAATCTACTTCAGTAAATAGGACGTTGAAACCGAAATCAGCAAGTCTAGATATTGAAAGTAAGTTGTAGCCAAGAGATTCAACGAGCATAACATTCTGAATGGAGCTATCATGTGAGATGGCCGCCTTACCGAGGCCAACCACCTTACCCTTTGAGTTGTCACCGAAAGTGACATACTTTCGAGGACTATCATTTTCAGCAAGCTCACGAAACATGTCTTTATCTCCGGTCATGTGATCGGTACATCCACTGTCAAGAACCCATTCCTTTCCTCCTGACACATATCCATGAAGATTTGCCATAAGACCAAAATGTCTCATTGCATCATCAAGATCGAAGTCACTATCATCATCCTCATCATAGTATCCATGTTCAACATCGTCATGTGGTGGATCAAGTCCTAGAGAGGGTAATTCGTTAGAGTGAGTTTGACAATGATCTTGCTTATGAATTCTTATAGCTTCGGAAATAATATCACCAATAATTCCAACATCTCCTTTGGCACACATAAGGTTTGTAAGTTCAAATAGATGATCACCAAACATAGGATCACTAGTATTCATCTTACTCAAGGCAATAGACTTATAGAGAATCTCATCTAGATTTTTCAAGGAATAATTTGGAAAGCATTCCTCAAGAAATTTCCATATAGTGTAGGCAGACTCAAGAGTAGGCAAGATTCTAATTGAGTTTCTAGGCAAGCCTCTAGTGATGAGATTAACAGTTCTAAGATTCCTAGTCATGTCAACTGATTCATCAAGGTAGGATGCATAGGATCAACATGAGGTGCACAAGGGCTAGCAATGTACTTGTTCAAATGATATTGGTTTAAAATTACAAGCATCTCATTTTTCCACTCATGAAAATACTCTCCATCAAGAATAGGCACTCTATGTCTAAGACTCCCCAAAGTAGACTCATCCATCTTCCTCCAATGGTGATTAAACCAAGGCAATGGAGACCAAAGCTCTGATACCACTTGTAGGATCTTGAGAAGAGGTGTCTAGAGGGGGGGTGATTAGACACTAAGTACCAAAGCTGCAGTTTTTAACTTCTTTAGGTTTAAGTGAAGTTTAGGCACAAGTTTAACATTCACAATACATAACAAGCAAGCATGCAAAGAGTATATGAGCAACGGAAAGTAAAGCATGCAACTTGCAAGAATATAAAGAGAAGGGTTTTGGAGGATTAAAACGCAATTGGAGACATGGATGTTTTTGTCGTGGTTCCGATAGGTGGTGCTATCGTACATCCACGTTGATGGAGACTTCAACTCACGAAGGGTAACGGTTGCGCGAGTCCACGGAGGGCTCCACCCATGAAGGGTCCACGAAGAAGCAACCTTGTCTATCCCACCATGGCCGTCGCCCATGAAGGACTTGCCTCACTAGCGGTAGATCTTCACGAAGCAGGCGATCTCCTTGCCCTTACAAACTCCTTGGTTCAACTCCACAATCTTGTCGGAGGCTCCCAAGTGACACCTAGCCAATCTAGGAGACACCACTCTCCAAGAAGTAACAAATGGTGTGTTGACGATGAACTCCTTGCTCTTGTGATTCAAATGATAGTCTCCCCAACACTCAACTCTCTCTCATGGGATTTGGATCTGGTGGAAAGAGGATTTGAGTGGAAAGCAACTTGGGAAGGCTAGAGATCAAGATTCATATGGTAGGAATGGAATATCTTGGCCTCAACACATGAGTAGGTAGTTCTCACTCAGAACTGGTAAGTTGGAAGTGTAGGTTTGTTTTGATGGCTCTCTCCACGAATGAAGAGGAGGTGGAGGGGTATATATAGCCTCCACACAAAATCTAACCGTTACACACAATTTACCAAACTCGGTGGGACCGAATCAACAAACTCGGTCGGACCGATCCAGTAAACCTAGTGACCATTAGGGTTTTCGGTGGGACCGATATGCAACTCGGTAGGACCGATATGGTTAGGGTTAGGGCATAACGTAATCTCGGTGAGACCGATTACACAAACTCGGTGAGACTGATTTTGGTAATTAGCTAACGGAGAGTTGGTCGAGCAAACTCGATGGGACCGACACTCAAACTCGGTGAGACCGATTTTGGTAATAAGTTAACAGAGAGTTTGCATTGTAATCTCGGTAGTACCGATCACACAAACTCGGTGAGACCGATTTTGGTGATGGACATACACAGAGAGATTACAATCCCATCTCGGTGAGACCGAGATCCCTATCGGTGAAACCGATTTGCCTAGGGTTTGTGGGAGTGGCTATGACATTTGAACTCGGTGGCGCCGGATAGAAAGAATCAGTAGGGCCGAGTTTGACTTTAGGTTTAGGTCATATGTGTGGAAGTGGGAAAGTAGTTGAGGGTTTTGGAGCATATCACTAAGCACTGTGGAGCAAGAAACTCATTAAGCAACACCTCATCCCTCCTTGATAGTATTGGCTTTTCCTATAGACTCAATGTGATCTTGGATCACTAAACTGTAAAATGAAGAGTCTTGAGCTTGAAGCTTGAGCCAATCCTTTGTCCTTAGCATCTTGAAGGGGTTCCCATATCCTTTAGTCCATGCCACTCCATTGTTGAACTCATCTGAAATATACTAGATAAAAGAGTTAGTCCAACAAGAGATATGTTGACATTAATTACCAAAACCACCTAGGGAGCACTTGTGCTTTCAGCACCTCCAAAGTTCAAGCAGCGACTAAACATTGTAATTCATGGTAGAAAAGATCCAGTCATGATGCACCCAACATTAGCTACACACAATGCATACATCATAACAATTGTGCTCCCTCAGTTTCCGGCGCTTGTTTTAGAAGGTGATGACACAACATAAAAGTAAATAGAAAGTCCCTTCGCAGAGGGAAGCAGTGATTTGCAGAGGTGCCAGAGCTCAATTTTTAAAACAGAGGTAAATGATATTTTGAGACATGCACCCTTCTTATTCACATCATGACCATCAGTTATCAACATCTTCCATGCTAAGCACGCTAGTGGCGGTTCCCAAGCGATAAAAGTAAAGGTTTTGACTCCATTGGGAGTTTTTGTTTGATTATTTCAGAGATGAACTCTTTTTCATGTTTGCAGTTTGGGACTGGGCATCCCTATTACCGCCCTTTTCTCGTGCTATGGCGAGTGAATAAACACTCGACCTGAGAATAACCCGCTTTGCATGGAAGATACCGACCACCTCCTGTCGTTCCATGAATGATCTAGGCACACAAAAAGGATAATTTTTAGAAGTTTTTTAGAGGTGGCACATGCAAATTTACTTAGGACAACAAGGTAATACCGTATATAGGTAGGTATGGTGGACTCATCTGGAATAACTTTGGGTTTAAGGTTTTGACGTACAAGCAGAGTTCCCACTTAGTACAGGCGAAGGCTAGCAATTAGATTGAGAAGCGGCAAGCTAGAGAGCAACAACGATCATAACAATGCATTATGCATAAGTAACATCAGACACTAGCATGAGTAGGATATGAACACCATGAACATAAATATTATAGAGGCTATGTTGGTTTTGATTCAACTACATGCGTGAACATGTACCAAGTTAAGCCACTCGAACATTCGGAGGAGGATACTATATCACAATCATTTTAACGCTATGTTGATATCCAAGATAAATCATTATCCACTCCTAGCTACTTATGCATGGCCTGAGAAACTATAATCTCTAATTGTCATTGCAAACATGTTTAATCATAACGTGCTGAAGCCTGGATACTAGGTTAAACATATTTATACAAACAGAACAAGTCGAGTTCATACCAGTTTCTCTCTGCCACGACCAGTTCATCGAATATCGTCATTATTGCTTTTCACTTGCACGACCGAACGGTATGAAAATAATAATAGTGCAAGAGTGCCGTTGACTGAGCTGGAATCTGCAAAACATTTTATTCAACAAGAGAAGACAAGGTAAAATGTGCTCTTTATTAGATTAACATTTATTCATATGAGAGCCACTCAACATTTTCATCATGGTCTTCTCCTCAGTAAGACTTGAATAAAAAGAAAAAATTCAGAGAAACACATTGAAATATTTTTGGAGTTTTTGGTTTTATTGAACAAGTAAATAAAAAGAACAAACGATACAAACTATTTACACAGGAAAGATCCCAACAAGCAAAAGAAGAACAAGGAGATCTTTTTGGGTTTTCTTTTTAGTGCTACTACTAAGCATGCATAGAAAGTAAACTACTACAACTATATTTTTTTGATTTTTCTAAAGTTTTCCAAACACACAAGAAGAAAGCAAGAAAATAAATTAAATATGGATGCTATAATGAAAAAGTGTGAACACCAACAAATGGAATGATTATGTGAACATGAATGTAATGTCGGTGAGAACACGTACTCCCCCAAGCTTAGGCTTTTGGCCTAACTTGGTTATCGATCAGTAGCCTGGAGGGTAGTATTCGGCGTGGTAGCTCATGGAGGCTCTTGGTGCGGATGTCTCGGCCTATCGTGCTGCCACCACTGCTGCATTATGAGCTCGGGCCTCGCTCTCAAGAACAAAATATCTCCCCTTGCTGTGATAGTCAAAAAGAGCAGGCGCAGGCAAATATGTGTGCACAACAGATGTTTGGTTAAACAATAGATTATAAGTGAAGTTATCAACCTTTCCATTTAGAATCTTATGCTCTTTTAGGATGTCAAAATCTAAATACCGCATGGGTAGGATAGGTTCAAAGGGCAAAGGTGAAACACCCAGCCCTCATGCTAAACGCGTGGCGTAAATTCCACCATAGAAACCAGCCACTGTTAGCGTTATGCTGAAGTTTACGTGCAATAATCGCTCCAAGGTTATAATTCCTTTCACCAGTGAGAGCGGTGTGAATGAGGCTCAAGTCTGGCGCACAAAGTACGCTACAGTCTTGCTTGCCTACTATGCATTTCCCGTTAAATAATGCAAAATACTGAATTGCGGGAAAGTGAATGCTCTTTATTCTTCCTTGTCTCACTCCCCTATTTTTACCCTAACAAAGGCTAGTCAAGAAAGACTCGAACTCAGCCTTTGGTGGCTCATCAAGCGAACCCCAAAATGGAAGTTTGCAATGGTAAGCAAAGTTCTCCAGTGGAAAAGTAAATTGACTATCATAAAGCATAAATGACACCCTAGACTCACGTGGAAAATATTTAAATCCTTTGACAAATGATTCAGCGAGCAGTTGGTGTTGTTCACACTTATCTGAAAGGTAGGGACCGAGACCGGCATTGTGAACATATTGCTCAAATTCCTCCTTGATGCCCACACGCACCATATAATCATCACAAGGCCATAAGCATGTTTTGGTGGCGGCATCTCGTGTGGAACTTTCACTTGGTTCTATGTAAGACCGGCGAGCAGAACTGTCACTAGAAGATGCTCCCGAGGATCGCCTCCTCGAGGAACTCCTTCCAAATAGGTTCCTCATGTCCGCGTACAATTTTCCTATGAACAAAATTCTGAATTTTTAGTCCACAAAATTTTCTCAACAAAACTTCACAAAATTGATAGCAACTACTCATATTGACTATAAACAGTAGGGTAAAACCCCACTGCAATTTTTATATTAAAGAGCAGAGAAACAAGTAGTCTTACAAGCTTGAGGCCATAGCAACTACTCATAGGGATACATAGAGGCCATAGCAAGCACTCAAACTACTTAGAAAACTAAGAATTCAACATGCAAGCCCATCTACAGCAGCACCAAGAGTAGCTAATTATTCAAAATATAAACTAATAGAACAAAAACTAATTGGACAAACGGTGGAGTCACATACCAAGCAACAATCCCCCAAAACAGTTTCGAAAACGGAGCTCCGAGCAAAGAGATCGAAATCCGCGGGTTTGAGCTCAAGAACACGGGAGAGAGAGCAATGGAGATTTTTTTCTAGAGGTAAGTGATGATGTGGGCTAAAGATATAAGTGAGGGGGCCCCCATGGGGACCACATCCCACCAGGGGGCGCCTGGGGGTCCTGGCACGCCCAGGTGGGTTGTGCCCACCTGGTGCACCTCCCTCTCGTATTATTTGCACCAAAATATCAGAAATATTCAAAAAAATCGTATAAAATTTCCAGAGCATTCTGAGAACTTTTATTTTTGGGTCATCTTTTATTGCACGGGAAATTCAGAAAACAGGCAAAACATGGCATTTTATTTTATTTAACTAATAAAAAACAGAAAACAAAAAGTAGGGACAAAAGGTAGTGCTTACTAAATTCATCAACTACATACCGTTAAAAAATGATCCATTAGTAAGGTTGATCATGTCTTATTAACAACCACTTTCGATTAGCATGAAACCGAAGAACTTTCGCAAATCACTAAGTTACCTCAATGGGGATATGAATGTCCCCAACAATAAGAATTTCATATTTCTTTTTGACAGTGGCTAGAGGTATCTGAAAATTTCCAATAGTGATTGTTGGAGATTTTTCAATAACATTAATACCATTCACTTGGAATTGTTTCTTCAAAAAGTGCACTGTATGCTCATTACCATTAATATGAAAAGTGACTTTGCTTTTATTGCAATCAATAACAGCCCCTGCAGTATTCAAGAAGGGTCTACCAAGGATAATCGACATATCGTCATCCTCGGGCATCTCAAGTATAACAAAGTCAGTCAAAATAGTAACATTAGCAACAACAATGGGCACATCCTCGCAAATACCGATAGGTATGGCAGTTGACTTGTCAGCCATTTGCAAAGATATTTCAGTAGGTGTTAGTTTATTGAAGTCAAGTCTTTTATATAAGGAGAAAGGCATAACACTAACACTAGCTCCTAAATCACACAAAGCAGTTTTCACATAATTCTTTTTGATAGAGCAAGGTATAGTTGGTATTCCCGGATCTCCAAGCTTTTTAGGCACTCCATCTTTGAAAGTATAATTAGCAAGCATAGTGGAGATTTCAGCTTCCGGTATTTTTCTCTTATTAGTGATGATGTCTTTCATATACTTTGCATAAGGAGGCATTTTCAAGATATCAGTCAAGCGAGTACGCAAAAAGACTGGCCTCGGCATTTCAGCAAAGCGTTCAAATTCTTCATCATCATTCTTTTTAGTTGACTTGGGTGGAAAAGGCATAGGTTTTTGAACCCACGATTCTCTTTCTTTACCGTGTTTCCTCTCTTTTATCATATCTTTTATTCTCAGGTTGTGGGTTATCAAGATCAACAAGTGGTTCTATTTCAATATCATTATCTGGTTCTTTTTCATTATTTGGTTGAGTATCTTCATGAACATCAGCATTATATTTTTCATTGTCACTAGGTGGATGTTCATTACCAGGTTGAGTTTTAGCATCAGAGATAGAAGATTCATTTTCATTATCAGGAGGTTTTTCTATTTCTGGTTCACTAGAAGCATGCAAAGTCCTATCATTTTTATTCTTATTTTTATTTCTAGAAGGTCTAGGTGCACTAGTGTTATTTCTTTGTGAGTCTTGTTCAATTCTTTTTGGGTGTCCCTCAGGATAAAGTGGTTCCTGAGTCATTTTACCTCCTCTAGTTGTAACTCTAACAACAAAGTCATGCATATTAGTATTCATTTCATCAAGCAATTCTCTTTGTGATTTAGCAACTTGTTCTAGTTGGGTTTGAACCATAGAAGCATGTTTTCCAACACCTCTAACATCATTTGAAATTCTAAATAACAAGTCACTCAATCGAGCAATCATATCAAAATTGTATTTCACTTGTTTCATAACATTTGCATTGAAGTGATCTTGTTTTCTAGTGTAGTTTTCAAACTCATAAAGGCATTGGCTAGGATGCATATTGTGAGGATTATCATTTTCATTAAACTTCATTAGAGAATTACCTCTACCACCTTAGGCAGTGGTGGTGTATTAAGCCCATGTATTTCTTCAATAGGAGGTAAATTTTTAACGTCCTCAACCTTAATACCTTTTTCCTTCATAGATTTCTTTGCCTCTTGCATATCTTCAGGACTGAGATATAACATACCCCTCTTCTTTGGAGTGGGTTTAGCCGGTGGTTCAGGAAGATTCCAATCATCATAATTTTTCAATATGTTATTCAATAATTCTTCAGATTGAGCAATAGTTCGTTCCCTGAAAACACAACCAGCACAACTATCTAGGAAGTCCCTAGAAGCATCGGTTAGTCCATTATAGAAGATATCAAGTATTTCATTTTTCTGAAGGGGATGATCAGGCAAAGCATTAAGTAACTAGCAAAGCCTCACCCAAGCTTGTGGGAGACTCTCTACTTTAGTTTGCACAAAGTTAAATAATTTCTGTAAGGTAGCTTGTTTCTTATGAGCAGGAAAATATTTTTCAGAGAAGTAATAAATCATATCCTGGGGACTACGCACACAACCAGGAGTAACAGTATTGTACCAAGCTTTAGCATCACCCTTTAATGAGAAAGGAAATAATTTGAGAATAAAGTAATAGCGAGTTTTCTAATCATGAGTAAAAAGGGTAGCTATATCATTCAACTTAGTAAGATGTTCCACAACTGTTTCAGTTTCATAACCATGGAAAGGATCAGATCCAAACAAAGTAATTAACTCTGGGTCGACAGAGAATTCATAATCCTTGTCATCAATGAAGATAGGTGAAGTAGCAAACTTAGGATCATAATTCATTCTAGCATTCATAGATTATTGTTTATACTTGCATAGTAATTTCTCTAGATCATCTCTAGTTGTCTCCTCATTCATAACATAACCTTCCGGTACCATAGGCAATTCATATCTAGGAAGGCTAGTTCTAGCAGGTGTTTCAGGAGTGTCAGTTTCAAGCTCATCATCAGATTCAGCAACATCATGTTGTATTACTCTAGCAATTTGTTCATCAAGAAATTCACCAAGTGGCACATCATCATTATCAAGCAAGGTACTAGCATCATCATAAGCATCATTCATAGTAGAAGTAGCATCATCAATAACTTGTGACCTATTAGAATTGATACCATGTGGTGGTGTTGCAAGTTTACTCAAAACAGAAGGTGAATCTAAAGCAGAACTAGATGGCAGTTCCTTACCTCCCCTCGTCTTTGAGGAAAATATCTTAGTCTTTGGATCCTTCAGATTCTTCATAGTGATAATATGATAATAATCCCAAGTGACTCAACAAATGTAGCTATGCTCCCCGGCAATGGCGCCAGAAAAAGGTCTTGAGAACCCACATGTATAGGGGATCGCAACAGTTTTCGAGGGTAGAGTATTCAACCCAAATTTATAGATTCGACACAAGGAGAGCCAAAGAATATTTGAAGGTATTAGCAGCTGAGTTGTCAATTCAACCACACCTGGAGATTAATTATTTGCAGCAAGTAATCAGTAGCACAGTAATATAATAGTTTTGATAATAGTGACAACGGCAACGATAACAATAATAGTGATAGCAGTAATTTTGTAGCATGTGTAACAGTAACGATAGCAGTAGTAACTTTGCAAGAACAATGTAGGATAAATTCGTAGGCATTGGATCAGTGACTTGTTGGATGATATTCATCATGTAACAGTTATAACCTAGGGCGATACAACACTAGCTCCAGTTCATCGATATAATGTGGGCATGTATTCCGTAAATAGTCATACGTGCTTTATTAAGAAAACTTGAATGACATCTTTTGTCCTACCCTCCCATGGCAGCGGGTCCATATTGGAAACTCAGGGATATTAAGGCCTCCTTTTAATAGAGAACTGGAACAAAGCATTAACACATAGTGAATACATGAACTCCTCAAACTACGGTAATCACCGGAAGAAGTCCCGGTTATTGTCACTCCGGGGTTACCGGATCATAACACGTAGTAGGTGACTATAACTTGCAAGATCGGATCTAAAACATGGATATAATGATGATAACATAAACAGTTCAGATCTGTGTTCATGGCACCCGGGCCCAAAGTGACAAGCATTAAGCATAGCAAAGTCATAGCAACATCAATCTAAGAACATAGTGGATACTAGCGATCAAACTCTAACAAAACTAACTCGATTACATGATGAATCTCATCCAACTCCTCACCGACCAGCGATCCTACAAGGAATTACTCACTCCCAGTGGGGAGCATCATGGAATTGGCGATGGAGAAGGTTTGGTGATGATGAAGAACGAAGATCCCCCTCTCCGGAGCCCCAAACGGACTCCATATTTTCCCTCCTGAGGAACAACAGGGCTTGGCGGCGGCTCCGTCTCGTGGAACATGATAATTCATTCTCCCTGATTTTTTCTGGAAAACTAGGAATTTATAGCGTTGGTTTCTGGGTGTGTGGGGCCACCAGGTGGGTACAACCCACCTGGGTGCCCCAGGAGAGGGGGGGGGGTGCCCTGGTGGGTTGTGCCCACCCAGGTGCCCCTCTCCGGCAGGTCTTGGCTCCAGAAATTCTCTTTTATTATATAAAAATTCCTCGCGAAGTTTCGCTCCATTCCGAGAACTTTTATTTCTTCACAAAAACAACACCATGGTAGTTCTGCTGAAAACAGCGGCAGTCCGGGGTTAGTTTCATTCATGCAAATTAGAGTCCAAAACAAAGAGGAAAAGAGTGAGAAAAAGTAGATACATTGGAGACATATCAGCATCGTTCGACGATGTGATGACGCTGCAGAAGCGCATCAAGAATATGATAGAGAAGAACACCACACTTGCCGATGTGGTCCAAGTGATGCTTTTTCACCGGATTCTCCCCTGGTAGCGTCGGTCTCTCCACCTGTGGGAACTTGATCCGGCCGACCCTTGGACCCTACAGGGGTTCTTTGGCATGACGCACGAAGAAAAGCTCCACTTCAAGGCCCAAAAGTTGTGGCCGGAGACGACCGATGACATCGGCCACGACTGTACTCATCCAGCCACTCCCGTAAGTTTTCCGATTTCCGAACATAACTTCCACTTGTAAGTCCGAGGGGTTTGTTGAGCCTTCCATTCTTCCTTCAGGGCTGGACAAAGAAGGCAGAGTAGATCCAATTTCTGGCTCCGCTACCCGAAGACCCAGCCATTCCTCTGCTAATGAGGATGCTGGTTCTGACGTCGTACCAGGCGCCAGAGAAGAAGGCCAAGAAGAAGGGCAAGGAGGCCAAAAGTGGCCTCTGCCGCATAGGTACTTCGTACGCTGCGTCCAAAGATACCGAAGTTCTCTCCTCTCACGAGGGAAATGAAGACAAACATGAGGAGGAGGAAGAGAGCAATTCTCCCTTCAAGTCAAAGAAGAAGAAGAGGGCGGCATCTGCTGACCCAGAGGCGGAGGCATCCAAAAGGGGGAAGATGACCCTCTCGGATGGCTCGGACTCCAATGCCGAAGCCATCCCCTAGTGGCGCCCCTGGGCGAAGCCCCTGGCCGAATCGTAAGTATTCAAAAGATACCAAATATCCAGCCTTTCACAGATTGTAGGATAACATATCGTTTATGTGTTTCAGTCCGGCCCGGGATCTCCCCCAACAATCAATATCTTCGGGGAATTCTTTGGCACCGGAGATGATGGAGAGCAAGTCGCCTCCGTGAGCCTCCCCGCCACATGCCACGGATGACACCGAGGTGTTATCAAGGACCTCTCCGGGCCAGGGTTAGGTGCGGAAGGCCGCTGAGACGGCGCCAGAGGGTAACGCCTTGGCTGCCGAAAACATGGGGGGCAAAATCCCCATGGAGATTGACGGCGGGGGCCCTAACCAGTCCGCCCCCCAACCGAATACCGCTCCGGAGACCCACACGGTTCCGGAGCCGAGCGAGCAGCCCCCTTCAAAAGAGGGGGGAGTGTCAACTCCACCGGCAACCTCCACCAATTCAGAGGTGCCGGAAACTTTGAGGGAAACACTTCGATGTGCTTCCATCGTGGATGAACACCGTACCCTGATGGGTACGGTGGTTGAATAGGTTCAGTCCGCCAAAAGAGGTCTGAATGAAGCCTTCACCAGCCTATTGACAGGCTTTGAGGTATGTAGTGCAATATTCTTAGCCATTTTTCCATATAAAAATATATGCCTGTGTATAGATAGTAGCCCCTAAGACTCTGTCCGGTTCTTTGAAGAAGGGCCGAACAGAGGATCGAATATTTGCCGGAGATGACATACTTGTCTATGTTGATGAACAGGCTTCATTGTTAGCGGCATCTGCCCAGGCCGCTGAAGTTTTCCGAATTCAAGCGGAAGCTGGAGCTGGCTGATGATGAGATCGACCGCACTAACAAGCGGTTCGATGAGGAACAAGGTATGCTTTCAGAAGGTCCCTTGTATGCCTGAATTGTAATGCAAATTTAAAATTTAAGCTCATGTGCTGCAATATATATGGTTGTAGGCAACGCGCCCGAGGTCGAGACCCTCAAGAGTGCCCTTACCAAAGCCAAGGAGCAGGTGCGGGTGAGCCAAGTGGCCACTGACAAAGCGGCTACAGATTTGAAGGCCGAATAGGTCGCCCGCCGTCAGTATGAGGAGAGGGTGACCGAAGTGGAGCAGGCGCTCCAAGATGCTACCAACAAGTGCGAAGCCTTGGAGGAGAGTAACAAGGCCCAAGTGGCCGAACTCACAAAGGCTCTGCAAGAGGCAGAGGAGGCGCGGAGCGAGTCCCGGGCGGCCAGCGAGGAGATCAAGCAGGCCGGGCAGATAGCGGATGGTAAGCCTTTTCTTTTACAGAGTATATTTGGAGGTCGAAGATATGCATTGCTAAATCGACTATGGAGTGCTCCAGACGCCATTGCGGATCTCCCGAGGAGCGCTGCCGACGCTGCACAGGATTTCCGGGCCCAAGAAGGGAATACGACGGAGAAGGTCTTCTGGTCGCAGTACCTGGCGCCAGAGTGGCCAGCGCTGCTAAACAACAGATGATGCAGCTGGCGGAGCTGCATAGGATGTCTAGTTTGGCCATAAAGGATATCATAGTCCGGGTATGGCCGGCCGGACCTATTCCTAGCAGCTACTTTGGCCTGGTCAAGCGGCTCGGCGACGCCCTACCCCGCATTGAGACTGTGAAGTGCTCGATGTGCATAGAGGGTGCGCGGATGGCCTTTGCCCGTGTCAAGATGCACTGGGCAAAGATGAAGGTCGCCGACGTGGCAGTTGAGGGTCCGCCAGGAGGCAAAGACCACCGCAGGCCGGAGCGTTATTTTAAGGACGTCCTAGAAGGTGCCCGTTTGATAGAGGGCCAATTCTCAAAGGATATTATGTTTGAGTGAATGTATCCGAACTGCCCGAGCGTTGTATTATAAACCAAGGCTTTGTAATATACTTGTCATTTTATCTGAAATATTTGCCTCCTATGCAGCCGTTTGTATTTCTGAAAGTTTGCCAGTTGTCGGCTTCAGCCCCCACGTAGACACTACAGGGGTGTTTGGAATAACGTGTAATCACTCTTGACCCAACGTCTTGGTCCGTAAAGGAGGTGACTTCTGTAACGAACCAGGCAATCGGACTATGTGGCTTTAGCGCTTTCACTTAACCAGAGGAGTTTGATGGTGGGGCTAGGAACTAGCCCCTGGTGCGCATGCGGCTGTCCCAGCTGGGATACCTGAGGTGTGTGACTGAACCGAAGCCAGTCCTTCGTATAAAAAAGGAAAAATCGCTAAAGATTTAGTGAGTTGCTGAATTGCTGAGTAGCTCTTGCTGCACCATGACAGTCAGTTTTCGGCTTTCTCTACTGAGGTGCTTGACCAGATGAACCGAAAACACAATCGCAGTAGTTCTCCCTTTACTACTTTAGCCGAACAAGCGGAACGTAAGGTGGTAACCACAGGAGCCAGGCAACCCAACTATTGACCAAAGACATGATTCGGAGCCGATGCATATAATTCCATGTTCGGGACGCTGAAGTGTACTTTTAAAAGTGTTCGGACTTCTTTTGTTTGAAAAATATATGTGGCCTAATGGATCCCCAGGCATTTTAAATCGTGCCGAGGTGTATAGGTCAATATGACATATAGAAGGAAGACAAATTTAAGAAATAAGCCAATACCGAACAAGGTTGGGCGGAACTGTTTCCATTATAATCTGAGTGATACGTCAAAACATATTTTTACAGATGGTGCCATGGGCATCGAGGCTATTTTACATGCCAAGGACAAGGGAAAGCTATATATAGGTCCTTAAAAAGGAAAAGATGATCTTGAGGATCCCTTGTATGTTCTGCCGCATGTGTGCGCTGCTTTTCGCTTTGGTGTATGATCCTTTGAAGGGATTGACAATCGAGTATAGATAAGGGGCCTGGAAAAGGGGCCCTTGGTACCATCGAAAAGCGATGTGGGTTGAAAAGAACCTGAAAAAATAAGAAGAAAAGAGAAAGAAAATATGAAGGTCCGGATAGGATCGAGCCATATTGCGGACTTTATTTTTAGTGTGCCTCCGTCCTTGCCCATGGTATCTTTAGTGCGTAGTTATGTAAGCGCGGTACGTATGCCGCAACCGGGTTGGGATTTTGACAGAGGCCGAATTGCTAATCGAGCTCTAGACGAGCCAGACTATCATTCTGCAAGGTAGACCGGACTCGTTTGACAGTGTCTGAGGGCGTGACTATTGAGGTAGTGTTCGACTTGATAAGGCCACCTTGTACTTCAGCTGCGAGGGCCGCGGTATGCTCCTCAGTACGGAGGGAGCGCTCCGTATTTCCATTGAATGTTATGACGCCGGAGGTCTGGGAATTTTGAGCTTTAAGTAAGCATAATGCGGGACCACATTGAAGCGGGCGAAAGCGGTTCTTCCGAACAGTGCGTGGTAACCACTACGGAAGGGGACGATGTCGAAGATCAAGTCTTTGCTTCAGAAGTTGTCCGGCGAGCCAAAGACCACTTCCAATGTTATGGAGCCTGTGCAACGGGCTTCCACACCAGGGATTACTCATTTTAAAGGTGGTTTTAGTGGGCTTGATTCTTGACGGATCAATACCCATTTTGTGGACCGTGTCCTGATAGAGCAAATTAAGAATGCTACCGCCGTCCATAAGGACTCGTGTGAGATGGAATCCGTCGATGATTGGATCGAGGACCAAGGCCGACCAGGGGTACTGGTCGGGTGATCCTTACGATCGAAGGTGATCGGACAGGCCGACCAGGGGTTGAATTTTGGGGCGACCGGCTCTACGGCATAGACATCCCTTAGCACACGCTTGCGCTCCGTCTTTGGGATATGCGTAACATATATCATATTCACCGTTTTTACCTCGGGGGGAAATTTCTTCTATCTCCCTGTGTTTGGTGGGCGAGGCTCTTCATTGTCATCCTCGTTGGGTGGCCCTTTCCCCTTATTTTCGGTGTTTATCTTACCGGCCTATTTGAAAACCCATCAATTTATGTTGGTGTGATTGGCAGGCTAGTCAGGGGAGCCATGAATCTAGCAAGGCCGATCGACTATCCTATCCAAACTGGATGGGCTATCCTTGTTTCCCTTGAATGGCTTCTTCCGCTTACCAGGTTTGGAGCCACTGAATCTGGCGTTGGCCGTCATCTCTTCGGTATTTTCGTTGTTGTTTCGACGCTTGTTTTTGTTGCGTCGTGGCCTACCATTGTCGTCCCTGGCTTCGGAGGTGCCGGGGTCGCTGGTGCTATTGCTTCAACGAGCTAGCCAGCTATCTTCCCCCGCACAAAAGCGGGTCATGAGTGCGGTGAGGGCTGCCATGGACTTTGGCTTTTCTTGGCCGAGGTGTCGGGCAAGCCACTCGTCCCGGACGCTGTGTTTAAAGGCCGCGAGGGCTTCGGCGTCCGGACAATCGACAATTTGGTTCTTTTTTATTAAGAACCTGGTCCAAAGCTTCCGGGTTGCTGGATTATGTGACTAAGGTCATCGGCATCCGAAGGCCGGACATAGATGTCGGTGTCAAAACCGGCGGATCTCGGGTAGGGGGTCTCGAACTATGCGTCTGAGGATCGAAGGTAACAGGAGATGGGGACACGATGCTTACCCAGGTTCGGCCCTCTCTATGGAGGTAATATCCTACTTCCTGCTTCATTATCTTGGATGAATATGGGGTTACAACAGTTGATCTACCTCGATATCGTAATGGCTAAACCCTAGATGTCTAGCATGTATGGTTATGATTCTGATTGCCTCTACGGACTACACCCTCCGGTCTATATAGACATCGAAGGGACCTAGGGTTATACAGAGTCGGTTTACAGAGGAAGGAATCTTCATATCCGAACGCCAAGGAGAGTCCCATCCGGACACGGGAAGAAGTCTTCTGTCTTATATCTTCATGGCCTATTAGTCCCGTCCATGTCACATAGCCCGGACGCCCGAGGACCCCTTAGTCCAGGACTCCCTCAGTAGCCCCTGAACCAGGCTTCAATGATGATGTGTCCGATGCGCAGATTGTCTTCAGCATTGCAAGGTGGGTTCCTCCTCCGAATACTCCAAAAGTAATCCTCGAACATAGAAAAAGGTGTCCGGCTCTGCAAAACAGGCACCATACATAGCCGCAAAGAGTATAATATTTCACAAGTCCCATCTACTGACAACTTTTTGTAGCAAGACGTTACGTCCCTGCCCGGTCATTATTTGAACCGTTTTTTAGCCTCCTGCTCCATGTTTCGAGATGCGGTTTTCATTAGCACGTCTTGTCAAAGCAGAGATTGTGTCCCCTTATCGCGGGATTCTCATCAATACAGGTGTGGGTAATCCAACCGCGCTATCTACGTGACCCTTGGGGAATAGGCGAGTTTTAAGGCGAGTGGGGAGGCGCTTGACATTCGCGGCCTTTATAAGAGGATAAAGATCCATTCTTTCGCCCACGCCTTCTTATTCTCTGTCCATCCATTCTCGAGCTCCAGTGTCCAAGCTTCCATCCTTTCCGCCTCAAAAAGCACTCTGACCACGTACGGATCTAGAGCGTAGGGCAAGTGGATGGCCTCCTCCGTCACAGAGGAGAACATCACGGAGCTCCGAGAAGCGTAGTACTTGTCCCAGGAAATCTCCCACCGGCTTTCGGCCAAGGGGCAGATCGTCCCCACCCTGGAGCCCCACGAGAGGGTGGTAGTCATACAACACTTCATCCGAGGGTTAGGGTTTCCTATCCACCCCTTTGGCCACGGACTCATGTTCTACTACAGTCTAGATTTCCACTATCTAGACCCAAACTCTTTCCTCAACATATCGGCATTCATTATCGCGTGTGAGGCCTTCCTTCGCATACCACCCCACTTCGGATTATGGCTGAAGATCTTCAATGTGAAGCCAAAGGTGGTGGATGGTCAACACGCAGAGCGTGGAGGCGTTATGGTGAGCAAACTATCCAACGTCACATGGCCCAAAGGCACCTTTGTGGAGACCGTCAAAGGGTAGCAACAATAGTGGTTCTATGTCACAGAGCCCCGTGACACCACCTGGGCCGCGGCTCCCGAATTCAAATCCAGGGCCCCAATGCGGCTTACCTCCTGGGCATCGTTGGACGAGGTGTCGGCGCTGCAGACGCGCATCAAGAGCATGGTGGACAAGAACATCAAGCTTGTCAATGTGATCCAGGTGATGCTTTTTCGCCGGATCCTTCCTTGCGAAAGCCGGACTTGCCCTTTATGGGAGTTCGATCCGGCGAAGCACCAGACCTTGCAACAGTTCTTCGGCGCTACGCACGAAGGTACCTGGAAGGTGCTTTTCAAGGCCAACGAGAAGTGGCCGAAGACAACCGAGGACCGTGGGTATAACCTGACCCATCCAGCCAGTCCGGTAAGTTTTTTGTATTTCCAGGTGTATATTCTACCTGTTCTTTCAAGGAAGATGTCTAAGCTTCTCCATTCATCTTTTCAGGGCTGGACAAAGAAGGCGGAGCGGATCCAGTGTCCGGCTCCGTTGCCCGAAAACCCAGCTATCCCACTTCTAACGAAGATGCTGGTCCCGGCGCCTTACCAGGCGCCGGAGAAGGCCAAGAAGAAGGGCCAGGCGGCAAGAAGCGGCCTTCGCCGCAAAGGCACTTCGGACGCAACGTCCAAAGACGCCGAAACCCACTCCTCCCCCACCGAGAACGACGAAGAGGGGGAGGAGGAAAGCAATTCTCCCCCCGAGGGGGGAAGGAAGAAAAGGGCGGCCTCCACAGACCTGGAGGCAGAGGTGGAGGCGTCCAAGAAAAGGAGGGTCTCCCATGCGGACAATCCTGAATCGGACTCCGATAGCAGTTCCGAGTGGCGCCCCAGGGAGAAGCCCCTGGCCAAATCGTAAGTATTCAATGGTACTTCTGCACACATATATCCAGCTCCTTTACTTCATGGTTTTAACGTGTTGAATCATGCGCTGCAGCCCGGCTCATTCCCACCTCCAGCGATCCTCCTCTTCGGGGAATTCGCTGGATCCAAATGTGATGGAAAGCAGGTCACATCTGCCGGCCTCCTCCCCCAATACTACGGACAACACCGAAGTGTTGTCCCGAAGGACCCTCCCAGGCCAGGGAGAGGTACAGGAGGCTGTCCAGGTGGCGCCAGAGGGTGATGCCTCAGCCGCCGGACACATGGGGGAGCAGATCCCCATGGAAACTGGCGATGGGGGCCATACCCAATTTGGCCCCTAGCCAAATACTATTCCGGAGGCCCATACGGCTCCGGAATCAGGTAAGCAGCCTCCTTTGAAAGAAGGAGGTGCACCTATTCCACCGGTGACCTCTGTCCATCCAGAGGCACCGGATACTCTACTGGAAGCGCTACGAGGTGCTTCCATTGTGGAGGAACACCGTATCCTTATGGGTATGGTGGTTGAGAGGGTTCAGTTTGCCAAGAGTGGATTGACCGAAGCCTGCGCCAGCCTTCTAACAGGCTTTGAGGTATGCAATGTAATTGTGCAAAAAGAAAGCCGTAGTATGGACAGTAGCCCCTGAGACTCTGTCCGGTGTTCGAAAAGAAAGATGGACAGAGGATCGAAAAAATTTCACAGCAGACTAATCATATGTGTCTATAAGAATAAGCAGGCGTCGGTGCTCGCTGCGACCTCCCATTCTGCCGAAGTCTCCAAACTGAAGCAGAGTCTGTAGCAGGCCGACGAAGAGCTCATACGCATCAAGAAACAACTAGAGGACAAGCAAGGTATGCAATGGCCTGTCCAGATCTAAAATGATATGAATTGTTTGTGTTGATCCTGTCATTGTGATGTTTCATAGGAGTTGTGGCCGAGGTGGAGTCCCTCAAGAACGCTCTGGCTGAGGCCCAGAAGAAATAGGAGAATGAGCAAGCCACCCGCAAAAAACACGAGTCAAGGGTCGGGGAGGTTCAGCAGGAGCTCAAGGACGCCATACAGAAATATGAGTCCTTGGAGCACAAGATTGCGGACCAAGAGTCCGAATTTGCCAAGGCCTGCCAAAGCGTGCAAGATGCCCGGGTTGAAGCCCAGGGTGCCCTCCGGGAAATCCAGGAGGCCAAGCAGATTGCGGCGGGTAAGGCCTTTATTATGCAGAGGAAATTTGTGAAGAAAAGGTACCTCTTACTGACCCAAATTTGGAGTTCTCCAGAAGCGTTTGCGGATCTGCCGCGCAGTGTTGCTGATGCTGCAGAGTTCTTCCGAGCCGAAGAGGGGAGCTCAATGGAGAAGCTGTTCTGGTCGCAATACCTTGCGCCAGAGCATCTGGTGCCCTTTAGCGATCAGCTGAAACAGCTGATCGAACTGCATAGGGTGGCCGAATTGGCCATGAAGGATTTGATAATCCGTTTATGGCCTGCCGAAGCCATGCCCAGCAGCTACTTCGGGTTCGTGAAGCGGCTGGTCGATGACTTCCCTCGGCTTGATGCCATAAAGCGGTCGGTCTACATCGAAGGTGCGCGGATGGCCTTCGCCCGTGTCAAAGTACAGTGGGTGAAGATGAACGCCGTCAAGCTTGCGACCGAGGGACCGCCTGTGGACAAAGAGCACCGCAAGCCCGAGCTGTATTTTGATGATGTCCTGGAAGGATCCCGCATTGTAGCAAGTCAGTGTGCGAAGGACATTATCTTTGAATAAATGTATTCACGTTTATCCAGTCATGTATTATGAAACAAAGCCTATATGTAATATATTGCTTGTTGTTGTTGAAATTTTTTCCTCCCGTGCGGCCGTTTATTAAATCTGAGAGTTGGCTAGTCGTCGGCTTCAACCCCCATGTAGGTAGTATGGGGGTGTTCAGGTTGGAACCTAAACACACTTGACCCAAGAGTTTGGTCCTTGAAGGAGGTGTTTAGCGCAGCGAACCAGGCAATCGAACTATGTGGCTTTAACACCCTCACTTAGCCATAGGAGTTTGACAATAGGAGTGTAGGCACAGCCCCTAGTTAGTATTTGTTTATCCAGACTAGGGTGCTATGGACACCTGATCGGGTGTAGGCCGATCCATCGCATAATGCGGAAAAAATCGCAAGAGATTTATGTTTAGCCTCAGAATAGCTGACCAGCTCTCACCGCATCATGACAGTCAGTTTTCGGCTTTCTCTACTAAGGTGTTTATCTGGAAGAACCAGAAACACAATCGCAGTAGTTCTCCCTTTACTACCCTAGCTGATAAGACGGAACATAAGGTAGCAAGCACAGGAGCCGGGCAACCCAACTATTGACCAAAGACATGATTCGGAGCCGATGCATATAATGCTATATTCGGGGCGCCGAACTATACTATAAAAGTGTTCAGACTTGTTGCAAACGTATGGAGAGTAATTGAGCCCCTGGCGATTTAAGTTGAACCAAGGTGAACGAGTGCAATCGATAAAAACTGTGAAATATAATGAAGGAGTAAGCCAGTGCCATGTATGTTGGGCCGGAGACTATTTCCATTATAGTCTGATTGATACGTCAAAGCATATTTGTACAAATAATGCGATAAGCAACAAGGCTATTTAACATGCCGAGGCCAAGGGGAAGCTACGCGCGGGTCTTGAAAATAGGCAAAGTGATCGTCAAAAAGATCATCTAGGTATTCCGCCACGCGTCTATGCTACTTGCCGCCTTGGTATGTTCATCCTTCAAAAGGATCAATGATCAGGCTGTCGTGAGGGACCTGTGGGAAAGAAACCTGAAAAGGATAGAAAGAAAAGGGAAAGCATGAGTGCCTGGATGAGGTCGAGCCGTATTGTGGGCCGTGATCAAGTAATGACTCCGTATTTGCACATGGTATTTCTAATGCGTAGTTATGTACGCGCGGGACGTACGCCGCAATTTGGTCGGGATTGAGACAGAGGCCGAATTGCTAGTCGAACTCCTGACGAGCTGAACCGTCATGCTGCGGAGTAGTCCGGACTCGTTTAATAGTGTCCGGGGGCTTGGCCGCCAAATTGATGTTCTTCTTGATAAGGCCGCCCTGTACTTCCGCTGTCAGGGCCGCGGTGCTCCTCGGTACGAAGGGAGCGTTCCATGTTTCCGTTGACTGTTATGACATCGCGTGGTCCGGGCATCTTAAGTTTGAGATAGGCATAGTGCAGCACCACATCAAAGCGAGCAAATGCGGCTCATACGAGCAGTGCGTGATAACCACTGCGGAAGGGGACGATGTCGAAGATGAGGTCTTCGCTTCGGAAGTTGTCCGGCGATCCGAAGACGACTTCCAATGTGATTGAGCCCGTGCAATGGGCCTCTACACATGGTATTACTCCCTTAAAGGTAGTTCTTGTGGGCTTGATCCTTGACGGATTGATGCCCGTCTTGCGAACTGTGTCCTGATAGAGCAGGTTATGTGCTGCCACTGTCCATGAGGAATCGCGTGAGTTGGAATCCATCAATGATTGGGTCGAGTACCAGTGCGGCTGAGCCGCCATGACGGATACTGGTCGGATGGTCCCTGCGATCGAAAGTGATTGGGCAGGATGACCATGGATTGAATTTTGGGGCGACTGGCTCGATCGCATAGACGTCCCTAAGCGCGCGTTTGCGCTCCCTTTTGGGGATATGAGTAACGTATATCATGTTCACCGTTTTGATTTGGGGAGGAAATTTCTTCTGTCCTCCTGTGTTCGGTGGACGGGGCTCCTCGTCGTCGTCCTCACTTGGAGGCCCCTTCTCCTTATTCTCGGTATTTAACTTACCGGCTTGTTTAAAGACCCAACAACTTCTTTTGGTATGATTGGCGGGTTTATCGGGGATGCCGTGGATCTGACATGGTCGATCGAGGATTCGGTCCAAGCTGGATGATCCCGGATTAATTCTTTTAAATTGCTTCTTCTGCTGACCGAACTTGGAGCCACTGAATCCGGATTTGACTGCCGTGTCATCGGTATTGTCACCATTGTTCTGACGCTTGTGCCTGTTGCGTCGGGGCTTGCCATTGCTATTTCTGGCTTCAGAAGTGTCAGGTTCTCTTGCATTTTTGTTGCTACGGGCTAGCCAACTATCTTTGCCCGCGCGAAAGTGGGTCATAAGTGCCGTGAGGGCTGCCATGGACTTTGGCTTTTCCTGGCCAAGGTGCCGGGCGTGCCTTTCGTCGTGGATGCTATGCTTAAAGGCCGCTAGGGCTTCGGCATCCAGGAAGTCGATGATCTGGTTCTTTTTAGTTATGAACCTAGTCCATACTTTTCTGGCTGACTCGCCGGGCTGTTGAACGATTTGACTCAAATCATCGGCATCCGAAGGTCGGGCGTATGTACCCTGCAAGTTGTCGCGGAAGGCTTCTTCCAAGTCCTCCCAGCTGCCAATGGAGTTTTCTGGCAGGCTGTTTAACCAGTGCCGAGCTAGTCCCTTGAGCTTTAGAGGGAGGTATTTGGTGGCATGAAGATCATCACCGCGGGCCATATGAATATGGAGGAGGATGTCCTCAATCCATACTGCGGGATCTGTTGTTCCATCATAAGATTTTATATTCACGTGTTTAAACCCTTCTGGGAATTCATGTGCCATTACTTCGTCAGTGAAGCAGAGGGGGTGTGTGGCGCCTCTATATCGGGCCACGTCGCGATGCAGTTCAGATGGAGTCCGTCTGCGGTTTTCGGCCCGGACGTGGTGATGCTTGTCGCGCCCGGCTAGGTAGCCGTCCTCGCGCGTCGGGGCATGATACGTCTCCGTCGTATCGACTTTTCCAAACACTTTTGCCCTTGTTTTGGACTCTAACTTGCATGATTGAATGGAACTAACCCAGACTGACGCTGTTTTCAACAGAATTAACATGGTGTTATTTTTGTGCAGAAATAAAAGTTCTCGGAATGACATGAAAATCAACGGAGATTATTTTTGGAAATAATAAAAAATACTGGTGAAAGAATCAAGGCCAGGGGCCCACACCCTGTCCACGAGGGTGGGGGCGCCTGCCCCCTGGGCGCGCCCCCAGCCTCGTGGGCCCCCTGGAGCTCCACCGACCTCAACTCCAACTCTATATATACACGTTCGGGGAGAAAAAAATCAGAGAGAAGGATTCATCGTGTTTTACGATACGGAGCCGCCTCCAAGCCCTAATCTCTTTCAGGAGGGCTGATCTGGAGTCCGTTAAGGGCTCCGGAGAGGGGAATCCGTCACCATCGTCATCATCAACCATCCTCCATCACCAATTTCATTATGCTCACCGCCGTGCCTGAGTAATTCCATCATAGGCTTGCTGGACGGTGATGGGTTGGATGATATTTATCATGTAATCGAGTTAGTTTTGTTAGGGTTTGATCCCTAGTATCCACTATGTTCTGAGATTGATGTTGCTATGACTTTGCTATGCTTAATGCTTGTCACTAGGGCCCGAGTGCCATGATTTCAGATCTGAACCTATTATGTTTTCATGAATATATTTGAGTTCTTGATCCTATCTTGAAAGTCATTAGTCACCTACTATGTGTTATGATCCGGCAAGCCTGAAGTGACAATAATCGGGACCACCCCCGGTGATGACCGTAGTTTGAGGAGTTCATGTATTCACTATGTGTTCATGCTTTGGTCCGATACTCTATTAAAAGGAGGCCTTAATATCCCTTAGTTTCCATTAGGACCCTGCTGCCACGGGAGGGTAGGACAAAAGATGTCATGCAAGTTCTTTTCCATAAGCATGTATGACTATATTCGGAATACATGCCTACATTACATTGATGAATTGGAGCTAGTTCTGTGTCACCCTATGCTATAACTGTTGCAAGAATAATCGCATCCGGCATAATTTTCCATCACCAATCCAATGCCTACGAGCTTTTCACATACTGTTCTTCGCTTATTTACTTTTCTGTTACCGCTGTTACAATCACTACAAAACTATCACTGTTACTTTTGCCACCGTTACCGTTACTTCCATATTACTTTGCTACTAAATACTTTGCTGCAAATACTTAGTTATCCAGGTGTGGTTGAATTGACAACTCAACTGGTAATACTTGAGAATATTCTTTGGCTCCCCTTGTGTCGAATCAATAAATTTGGGTTGAATACTCTACCATCGAAAACTGTTGCGATCCCCTATACTTGTGGGTTATCAAGACCATTTTCTGGCACCCTTGCCGGGGAGCATAGCTCTATTCTTTGAGTAACTTGGGATTTATATCTGCTGGTCACTATGAGGAACTTGAAAGACGCGAAAACCAAAATTTATCCCTCAACTATGAGGGGAGGTAAGGAACTGCCATCTAGCTCTGCACTTGATTCTCCTTCTGTTTTGAGTAAACTTGCGACACCTAAACCTGCTTCTGCTATTAATTCTGATATGTCGCATGTTATTGGTGATGCCACTTCTACCATGCATGATACTTATGATGAAACTACTTCTATGCTTGATACTACTATGCCATTAGGTGAATTTCTCGATGAACAACTTGCTAGGGCTAGAGAGAATGAAATTACTGAAACTGATAATATTGATGAAAGTGATGATGAAGATTCTCCCCCTAGATATGAATTGCCTATTGTGCATGAGGGTTATGTTATGGATGAAGAAACTGCTAGAGACTTTCTTGCTTGCAATGATAGGAATGATCTTAAGAAATTATTAGCTAAGCTGAAAGAGAAAAATCTCTGAATTCTAGAATGAAATATGATCCTGCTTATGCTACTTCACCTATCTTTGTTACTGATAAGGATTATGATTTCTCTGTTGATCCTGAGATAATTACTCTGGTTGAGTCTGATCCTTTCTATGGCTATGAATCTGAAACTGTTGTGGCACATCTTACTAAATTAAATGATATAGCCACCCTGTTCACTAATGATGAGAAAACTCGCTACTATTATATCCTTAAATTATTTCTATTCTCACTAAAGGGTGATGCTAAGATATGGTTTAATTCTCGTGATCCTGGTTGTGTGCGTAGTCCCAGGATATGATTTATTACTTCTCTGCTAAATATTTCCCTACTCATAAGAAACAAGCTGCTTTAAGGGAAATATATAATTTTGTGCAAATTGAAGAAGAGAGTCTCCCATAAGCTTGGGGGAGGCTTCTCCAATTACTTAATGCTTTGCCTGATCATCCTCTCAAGAAAAATGAAATACTTGATATCTTTTATAATGGACTAATCGATGCTTCTAGAGACCACCTGGATAGTTGTGTTGGTTGTGTTTTCAGGGAAAGAACTGTTGATCAAGCTGAAATTCTATTGAATAATATGTTGACCAATGAAAATAATTGGACACTTCCTGAACCAACTCCTAAGCCAACTCCGAAGAAAAGGGGTATCCTATTCTCAGTCCCGAAGATATGCAAGAGACAAAGAAATATATGAAAGAAAAAGGTATAAAAGCTAAAGATGTTAAGAATTTACCTCCTGTTGAAGAAATACATGGTCTTAATTCATCACCTGTTGAAGAAACACGTGGTATTGATAACCCGACACAGGTAGTAAAGGTAAACTCTCTCTATAGATATGATAAAGCTGAAATCCCTGCTGCTAAGTTTGCTAGCCAATGTTTGGATGAGTTTGATAATTTTATGGTTAAGCAAGAAGATTTCAATGCTTATTTTGGTAGACAATTAAAATGCAATGCTTATATGATTGAACACTTGGGTGATTATATGTCTAGAGTTAAAGGTGAACTTAAACTCATTAGAAAACATGCTTCTATGGTTACCACTCAAGTTGAACAAGTACTTAAAGCTCAAAATGATTTGCTCAATGAATTACATAGTAAGAAGAATGATAATGCTGTTAGTGTTGTGACTAGAGGGGGTAGAATGACTCAGGAACCTTTGTATCCTGACAAAATGATTTGCTCAATGAATTACATAGTAAGAAGAATGATAATGCTGTTAGTGTTGTGACTAGAGGGGGTAGAATGACTCAGGAACCTTTGTATCCTGAGGGCCACCCTAAGAGAATTGAGCAGAATTCTCAGAGAAATAACGTTGATACACCTAGTCCTTCTAAGAGGAAGAAAAAGAAAAATGATAGGACTTTGCATGCTTCTAGTGAACCTATTGTTGACACACCTGAGAATCCCAATGATATTTCTATTTCTGATGCTGAAACACAATCTGGTGATGAACATGAACCTAGTGATAATGTTAATAATGATGTTCATGTTGATGCTCAACCTAGCAATAACAATGATGTAGAAATTGAACCTGCTGTTGATCTTGATAACCCACAATCAAATCATCAACATTATGATAAGAGAGACTTCATTGCTAGGAAGCATGGCAAAGAAAGAGAACCATGGGTTCAGAAACCCCAGCCTTTTCCTCCTAAACCATCCAAGAAAAAGGATGATGAGGATTTTGAGCGCTTTGCTTAAATGATTAGACCTATCTTTTTGCGTATGCGTTTTACTGATATGCTTAAAATGAATCCTTATGATAAGTACTTTTAAAGGTGGAATACCTAAAAAACTAGGAGATCCAGGAGTACCAACTATACCATGCTCCATTAAAAGAAATTTTTATAGAACTGCTTTATGTGATCTTGGTGCCGGTGTTAGTGTTATGCCTCTCTCTTTATATCATAGACTTGATTTGAATAAGTTGACACCTACTAAAATATCTTTGCAAATGGCTGATAAATCAACTGCTATACCTGTCGGTATTTGTGAGGATGTGCCTGTTGTGGTTGCAAACGTTACTATCTTAACAGACTTTGTTATTCTTGATATTCCCGAGGACGATAGTATGTCTATTATTCTTGGAAGACCCTTTTTGAATACTGCAGGTCTGTTATTGATTGCAACAAGGGCAATGTCACTTTTCATGTTAATGGTAATGAGCATACGATACACTTTTCGAGGAAAAAACCTCAAGTCCACAGTATCAATTCTATTGGAAAAATTTCAACTATTACTATTGGAGGTTTTGAATTTACTCTTCCTACTATCAAGAAGGAATATGATATTCTTATTGTTGGGGATGTGCATATCCCCGTTGAGGTAACCTAGTGTTATTCGAAATTTCTTCGGTTTCATGTTATTCGAAATGAGTTTGTTAACAAGACCTGATCAACCTTGTTAGTGGATTCCTTTTGATGAGCATGAGATGGATGAAGTTAGAAAGCACAACCTTCTGTACCTTCCTTTTACTTTCTATAATTTAGATTAAATAAAGCAAAAATAGTATTTTCTATCAGTTTTGTGAATTATCCATGAAATAAAAAATAGCCCAAAAAAAAGTTCTCCGAATGCCCCAAAATTGAAATATGATTTTTTCTAGAATATTTGAGAATATCTGGCACTGAGAACACAGCAGGGGAGCAAGCACCTGGACACGAGGGTCCAGGGCGCGCCCACCCCCTGGGCGCGCCCCCTGCCTCATGGGCCCATGGTGGCTCCCCTCCACTTATTCCAGCCACCACACACTCCTTCCTCCCAAAAAATCACCAACCAGCTCAAGCACGAGTTCTAGCTCATTTTGCTGTGATTTTCGATCTCCTTGCTCAAAGCTCCGCTCACAAAACTGCTTTGGGGGATTGTTCTTCGGTATGTGACTCCTCCAATGGCCCAATTAGTTTTTGTTCTAGTGCTTTATTCATTGCAAATTTTTGCTGCCTAGGTGACCCTGTTCTTGAGCTTGCATGTCAAATTTATATGGTCCCAAGTAGTTCTAATGCATGATATAGTCTCTAGGCACTTGTGGGAGTAGTTACTATTAATTTTGTTGAGTTTGGTTCACTTTTATTCTGAGTTACTAAAAAATTTCAGAAATTTTTCAGAGGAAGAAATATGTTTAGGAAAATGTACCAAGGTGGTTCTTCAAGGAAGCAAGGACCTAGGCCCGCAATACGTGATGCGGACGATGAACCACCAAGAGAAGCTCAAGTGCGGCCTTGTGAATGGCCGTCAGAAAACTTCATGGTCCGAGCCGGAATTAAGGAGGAATTTGAGGCATATGTGCGTAACGCTGATTTGGAGGGCTTCGTGTCAGATAAGTGCCTCCAGCATTATTACCTTACAGATTCCTTTGTGAGAAGATTTAGATTTTGATCTTCACGCAACTCTCACACGATCCTGTTTGATCTTTATGATAAATCCTATACCATGGACCTAGAGGATTTTACTACTGCTTGTAAACTCCCGCAATGGGGTAGTCCTAGTGAACCTCGCAAATCTGAGTTTAGAGATTTTCTTGCTAGTATCATAGTGGGGGAATCTAGAGAAATAACACAAGCTACCATAGGGAGCATTCATTTTCCTGCTATACATTATTTTTCTCTCTTTATAGGCCGATGCATAAACGGTAAGGATGAGGCATGCCATATGTGTGTTCCTGATCTCAGTGTTCTCAGGAGTGCTGTATTAGGAGATAAACATTATAATCTGGGAGCTATTGTGGCGCGTAGGTTGCATAATAACAGTTTAAATGGGGATTTGTTTGGGGGAATTTATGCAACCCGTCTAGCTAATTATCTTGAGATACCTATTCGTGATTATGATATGGAATTGCCTCTTGCTTGTCTAGATTTTAATGCCATGGTTCACCATCAGTTTGTTGAGAGGAATGAACCGCCTCTCCAGTACCGACTAATCTTTGACAGGCGTTACGCTGTCAATATTGTTCTCCCTGCTCCTACTCTCTTTGACTTTCAGGCAAAGGGGAGATATGTCATAACCAGGGAGGAGGCGAACGAGTATAAGAGGAGGATGGAGACAGCTCACCTCCAAGCGGCAGCTCATGAGGCAATAGCTGCTGCATCTCGGTACGACCCCAACTACAACTTTGGATGTCCGCCAGGCCAGCCATGGCAATAGACCAACTTAGGCCAAAAGCCTAAGCTTGGGGGAGTATGTATCTCTCACCAAAATTACATTCATGTCCACACACTCACTCTACTTGTTGGTGCTCATACTTTTTCATTGTATTATCCATGCTAGTTTATTTTCCTTTTTATGCTTTCTTCTTGTGTGTTCGAAAAACCTTAATAAAAACAAAAAAAAATTAGTTGTAGATTTTAACTAGTTTACTTTCCATGCTTGTAGTAGTAGTAATTAAAAGAAAACCCCAAAAGATTTCTCGTTCTTCTTTTTACTTGTTGGGAGCTTTCCCGTGTAAATTGTTTTATTTCTTTTCTAGCTCTTTGGGGGTCGAGAGGAGAAGACCATAATGAAAATGTTGAAGTGGCTCTTATATGCATTATTGTTGATTTAACAAAGAGCCCATATTATCTTGTCTTCTCCTAAATGTCAGATGCCTGCAGATTCCAGCTTAGTCCAATGCACGTGCACTATTATTATTATTCACACCGTTCGGTCGTGCAAGTGAAAGGCAATAATGACCATATATGATGGACTGATTGAGATGAGAAAAGCGGGTATGAACTCGACCTCTCTTGTTTTTGTAAATATGATTAATTCATCGTTCTTGATTCAGCCTATTATGAATAAACATGTTTGCAATGACAATTAGAGATTATAGTTGCTTATGCCATGCCTAATTAGCTAGGAGTTTATAATGGTTTACCTTGTGTGTCAACATGCTATTAAAATGGTTGTGATGTGGTATGATAGGGTGGTATCCTCCTTTGAATGATTCAAGTGACTTGACTTGGCACATGTTCACACATGTAGTTGAAACAAATCAACATAGCCTTCACGATATTTATGTTCATGGTGGATTATATCCTACTCATGCTTGCACTCAATGTTTATTAATTTTAATGCATGTTCATGACTGTTGTCGCTCTCTAGTTGGTCGCTTCCCAGTCTTTTTCTAGCCTTCACTTGTACTAAGCGGGAATACTGCTTGTGCAACCAATCCCTTATGCCCCAAAGTTATTCCATATGAGTCCACTATACCTTCCTATATATGCGGTATCTACCTGCCGTTCCAAGTAAATTTGTATGTGCCAAACTCTAAACCTTCAAATGAAATTCTGTTTTGTATGCTCGAATAGCTCATGTATCAACTAGGGCTATCTGTATCTTCCATGCTAGGCGGGTTATTCTCAAGAGGAGTGGACTCCGCTCCTCACTCACGAGAAAATGGCTGGTCACTGGGATGCCTAGTCCCATGCTTTATGCAAATCAAAATAATTGCAAAAAAAAACTCCCCCGGGACTCTTGTTAGTTGGAGGCTCGTTGTTTCGAGCAAGCCATGGATTGATGCTTGTTGGTGTAGGGGGAGTATAAACTTTACCATTCTGTTTGGGAACTGCCTATAATGTGAGTAGCATGGAAGATATCGAGATCTCTCGGTTGTTATGTTGACAATGAAAGTATGCCGCTCAAAATATTATTTATCTCTATTTCAAAAATCGAGCTCTGGCACCTCTACAAATCCCTGCTTCCCTCTGTGAAGGGTCTATCTATTTACTTTTATGTTGAGTCATCATCCTCTTATTAAAAAGCACCAGCTGGAGAGCACCGCTGTCATTTGCATTCATTACTATTAATTTATGTTAGGTATAACTATGACTGGATCTCTTTTACCATGAATTACAATGTTTAGTCAGTCCTTGATCTTTAAAGGTGCCCTGCATTTATGCTTTGCGGTCTCAGAAAGGGCTAGCGAGATACCATCTTGTTATATCATATTATGATTGTTTTGAGAAAGTGTTGTCATCCGAGACTTATTATTATTGCTTGCTAGTTGATTATGCCATTGACATGAGTAAACATGAGACCTAAGTGTTATTGCGAATATGGTTAGTTCATAATATTTGCTGAAAACTTGAATGCTGGCTTTACATATTTACAACAACAAGAGCAAACAGAGTTTGTAAAAGTTTTTCTTTATCACTTTCAGTTTATCAACTGAATTTCTTGAGGACAAGCAAAGGTTTAAGCTTGGGGGAGTTGATACGTCTCCGTCAGATCTACTTTTCCAAACACTTTTTCCCTTGTTTCGGACTCTAACTTGCATGATTTGAATGGAACTAACCCGGACTGACGCTGTTTTCAGCAGAATTGCGATGGTGTTATTTTTGTGCAGAAATAAAAGTTCTCGGAATGACCTGAAAATCAACAGAGATTATTTTTGGAAATAATAAAAAATACTGGCGAAATAATCAAGGCCAGGGGGCCCACACCCTGTCCACGAGGGTGGGGGGGCGCGCCTGCCCCCTGGGCACGCCCCTGCCTCTCGGCCCCCCTGGAGCTCCACCGACCTCAACTCCAACTCTATATATACACGTTCGGTGAGAAAAAAATTAGAGAGAAGGATTCATCGCGTTTTACGATACGGAGCCGCCGCCAAGCCCTAATCTCTCTCGGGAGGGCTGATCTGGAGTCCGTTCGGGGCTCCGGAGAGAGGAATCCGTCTCCATCATCATCATCAACCATCCTCCATCACCAATTTCATGATGCTCACCGCTGTGCCTGAGTAATTCCATCGTAGGCTTGCTGGACGGTGATGGGTTGGATGAGATTTATCATGTAATCGAGTTAATTTTGTTAGGGTTTGATCCCTAGTATCCAGTATGTTCTGAGATTGATGTTGCTATGACTTTGCTATGCTTAATGCTTGTCACTAGGGCCCGAGTGCCATGATTTCAGATCTGAACCTATTATGTTTTCTTGAATATATGTGAGTTCTTGATCCTATCTTGCAAGTCATTAGTCACCTACTATGTTTTATGATCCGGCAACCCTGAAGTGACAATAATCGGGACCACTCCTGGTGATGACCGTAGTTTGAGGAGTTCATTTATTCACCATGTGTTAATGCTTTGGTCCGGTACTCTATTAAAAGGAGACCTTAATATCCCTTAGATTCCATTAGGACCCCGCTGCCACGGGAGGGTAGGACAAAAGATGTCATGCAAGTTCTTTTCCATAAGCATGTATGACTATATTCGGAATACATGCCTACATTACATTGATGAATTAGAGCTAGTTCTGTGTCACCCTATGTGATAACTATTAAATGAATAATCGCATCCGGCATAATTCTCCATCACCGATCCAATGCCTACGAGCTTTTCACATATTGTTCTTCACTTATTTACTTTTCCGTTGCTGATGTTACAATCACTACAAAACTATCACTGTTACTTTTGCCACCGTTACTTCCATATTACTTTGCTACTAAATACTTTGCTGCAGATACTAAGTTATCCAGATGTGGTTGAATTGACAACTCAACTGCTAATACTTGAGAATATTCTTTGGCTCCCCTTGTGTCGAATCAATAAATTTGGGTTGAATACTCTACCCTCGAAAATTGTTGCGATCCCCTATACTTGTGGGTTATCAGGGCACACCCTCGCGATCTGTAGATCGATCTGGTCTGACCTGCTCAATTCTGCAAGTCCTGTCATAGGTCGTACGTATATCCCCGAGCTGTTGTGTCTCTGCTTTTATGGCAAGGTAGTATGGGCTGGTGTTCGGCTTGATTTGTCGTTTTGTCACGGCCACGTGGTGGCCGATCGGCCGCGTTATGTGCTGATGGTACGGGCTCCAGCGCCTCGTCGTCGAATTGAGGTAGCAGCTTACGCTTCGGGTAACTCTTGGTTGGGCGCCTGAGGCCGTATTCCTCGGCTGCCAGGACATTAGTCCACCTGTCGTTGAGCAGATCTTTGTCAGCTTGAAGTTGCTGCTATTTCTTTTTTAGGCTCCTTGCATTGGCTATTAGCTGGCTCTTAAAGTGCTCTTGCTCAAGGGGTTCCTCAGGCACGATAAAGTCTTCGTCGCCTAGGATCGCCTCCTCCTCAGAGAGTTGAAGATAGTTACTATCCTCCGAGTCTTCGTTTGCAGCCTATTCATCAGGGCCAATTTGCCCATCTTCCCGATCGTCCTGTTCGGAGGTTGGCTCGATGGGGTCTTCTTGGTCTTCGGCGTCATCCGAAGTATTGTTATCTCCGGTGTCAGTATTTCTATCTCTTCCACGGCATGATTTAGAGTGGCGCCGCTGACGTCGGTGCTTTGGTTGTATCTCAGGAGGTTTATCCTCAACTGGATCTTTCTCGTTGTCGCCGTTACCCTCTTTGGGTGTATCCACCATGTACACGTCATATGAAGAGGTGGTCGTCCAGCATCCGGTAAACAGCGGGTCTTCGGCCTGCTCTTCTCCGGCATCGTCGTTCATACCGTCGATGTCTTCGGAGCCGTAATCGAGCATGTCGGTTAAGTCTTCGATATTGGCTATGAAGTGGGTGGTGGGTGGGACGTAAAGTTCCCCGCTCTCAGCCCTTAGTCCGGGCTGGAAGTAGTTCGGACATTGCCCCTCTGTAATAACGAGGGACCGCATTAAGTCCAGAGCCTCGCTTAAAGGCGAGGTTTGGCCAGGGGAGAAGAGTCCATGGAGTACGGCGGGAAGAAAACTCCTCGACCGAACTCACATGATGTTGACTCCGAGGGTTCGGAGCCATTGTTTGGAGAAGAGTCCGGCTTCATGATGATCGCCGGTGGCGCTGCTTCCTCCGGCTCTCCCGTACTAGGCTCAATAGCCGCAGAGAGTCCGGCAGGCCTAAAAATCCCGTCTTCGGACCCGGTGATGCGCTTTGGCTCTAAGGCCAGAGCGGAGTTTGGTGTCACGAACCCTTGGAAGATCAAGTCTCCTCGGATATATGCGACATAATCCAGATTTCCAAAACTAATCTGGTGACCTGGGGCGTAGCTGTCGATCTTCTCTAGATGTCCAAGCAAGTTGGCCTGCAGTACAAAGCCGCCGTACACAAAGATCTGGCCGGGGAGAAAGATCTCCCTTAGGGCAGCATTGTTGTAGATGACAGATGGAGCCATCAAACCTTCTAGTGATGACACAGTGGAACTCTCAATGAAAGCACCAATGTCGGTGTCAAAACCTGTAGCGACCCGACCCAAAATCGGTCAAGTCTCTGTGTCTGTACCATCCCAAGATCATGCTGGCACTCACAGTACATTGATGAAATAATCAAAGTTCAATCACACCTGAATTTATTACACGATTCTCATATCGAGTCTTTATTACAATAGAATAAATTCGGCCGAAGGCCAACTCATGAGAAATAAACTAAGTAAAGCTGCGGAAGCGTAGAAGAATAGCGAGTCCATCCATCTCCAAAGGGCAATCGCCAAGCGCGGAGCGTAGCCTCACTCCTGATCGGAATACTCCTCTGCAACATAAGACGTTGCAGCCGTGTAGGTCAGCATTTTGAATATGCCGGCAAGTCATGAAGAGAGAATAACAATAAATAATACTAACACTATATGCAATTTGGCTGTGGGGCTCTAAGTTTCATCATTTTGCGAAAAGCCAGTTTTTCCCTACAACAGTGGACTTGCTTGCAAATACTACAAATTGTTGATAATTCTTGAGATGGTTCCACCAACCAATGTCTCATTCCCAATAATTAAATAATCCCCTCAATTAATTTATTAATTTCAGTGTTGAGATTCCCGAAATACTTCCAAGTTCCAGAGGCTCAAATTGTCCGTAACCGGGGACACGGCTAACCGATTAGATCTTCACTCTGCAGAGGTTTATGACTTTACCCGCAAGAATCGCTCCTCCTTTTAAGTCTTCGCACTTCATGGTGTTTGAAGACGGACGACGAGTAAACAGGTCTTCCAAGAGCTCCTCGCCCTTGCCGTACCCATCCAATCCTACCGTTCTTCTACATCTCGTAGCACCGTCCGCCCGAGTCACAACTAGGGTTGACCAAGCCGAGCCCATAATGGCTTGCGGCTGCAGGTAAGCTTCCGTCAATGGGTATACATCCGTCTCTTCGTGGCTGGGTGAAGCTTTCCGCAAGATGTCATGGCGCTTCTCCATGCATCCCGCCAACCTTTGGGTTCTCAGGGTGCCCGTCAACAAATCCTCCACCCAAGAGTGAGTTTTGAAGTCCATCTTGATCTTGAAGTCATGGGGTGGTCATCATCTTGACTCTCACATCTCCCTTATGAATTCACTCAACCAACCCCGTCTACGAGCATAGCAAAATAAACTACTTCGTCCCGGGCAATGGTAACAAGGGGAATTGGGTTCATCCTACCTCATGATACTACTCAAGAACATAACTTCAAATTCACCTACTGCATGCATGGTGGGGAGGTAAAATTTCTAATGCAATAAAATCATAGGTATAGAAAATATGATCAATGACTTGCCTTGCTGACGATCTTCGAAGGCTAGGGACTCGTGGTAGCAAGCTTCGCACTCCGAAAATTCTACCGAGGCAAACAACAATCATAATAAGCATATAGCATATGATCACTTAACATAATAGCATGCTGACATAACTGTGACGCCCTCGATTCAATCGTACAATAATCATGCACGCAAATGTGTACGATCAAGATCAAGGACTCACGGGAAGATATCACAACACAACTCTACAAATAAAATAAGTCATACAAGCATCATAATACAAGCCAGGGGCCTCGAGGGCTCGAATACAAGTGCTCGATCATAGACGAAGTCGTGGAAGCAACAATATCTGAGTACGGACATAAGTTAAACAAGGTGCCATAAGATGGCTAGCACAAACCGGGATCTGATTGAAAGAGGAGCAGGCCTCCTACAGGATCCTCCTAGGTCACTCCCGGTCGTCGTCGGGGGCACGTAGTAGTAGGCGCCCCGAGTAGTAGTCGTCATAGGCGGCGGCTCGCTCCTCGGCTCCATCGTCGATTGCAGCAATCGAGTAGAGATAGGGGAAAAGGGGAACAAGGCAACCGTGAGTACTCATCCAAAGTACTCGCAAGCAAGGAGCTACACTACTTATGCATGGATATATGGGTAAAGGCCATATCAGTGGACTGAACTGCAGAATGCCAGAATAAGAGGGGGATAGCTAGTCTTAACGAAGACTACGCTTCTGGACACCTGTCTTGCAGACATGTAAGAGGACAACGGAAGTCCTCCAAGTAACAACATATAGCAATAATCCTACCCGCAATCCTCGCTCATAACCCCGAGCGAGAGCGACCACCGTTGTATCCGCACTTGGAAGGGTGTGTTTTATCAAGTATCCGGTTCTAGTTGTCATAAGCTCAAGGTACAACTCCAAGTCGCCCTGTTATCAAGATCACGGCTATCCGAATAGATTAACTTCCTGCAGGGTGCACCATCTTACCCAAAGACGCTTGATCCCATTTGGCGGACACACTTTCTGGGTCATGCTCGGCGCGGAAGATCAACACGCCGCAGCCCCACCTAGGCACAACAGAGAGGCCAACACGCCGGTCTAAACCTAAGCGCGCAGGGTGCAGGCCCATCACCCGAGCACACTCTGACGTTGCGTCTGCTGCCGGAAGCAGACCTAGCCCAGAAAGCGTTCCAGTCCAATCCGCGCGCGCCGCCGTCGCCGACGTCGATGTACCGCCGATACCACGACGCGGGATACCCATAACTACTCCCGCGTAGATGGTTAGTGCGTATAAGCTCGTAGCCAACCCAGATCAAATACCAAGACCTCGTTAAGCGTGTTAAGTAACCGCGAACGCCGAACAGGCCAGGCCCACCTCTCTCCTAGGCGGTCTCAACCTGCCTGCCGCCTCCGCCACAAAGATCCACTCATGGGTGCTCCATCACCGACCGACTTTAGTCTCACATGTATCATGTATAAGTATATAGTATATACCGTGATCAACTCCCGAGTGATCACGGCCCGATAATATAGCACGCAGACGGACAAGTATGAAGGGCCACAGATGAATGAACTAGCATCCTATACTAAGCATATAGGATTGCGGTAAGGTAACAATGTGAAGTTACAAGGACAAAGCTATGCGAAGTATAGGAGTATCCAAAAGCAGTAACATGCTATGCTACTCTAATGCAAGCGGTGTAGATAAGAGTAGGCGATATCTGGTGATCAAGGGGGCTTGCTGGTTGCTCACGGCAAGAGAGAGGGTCGTCAAGACCTTGTAGTCGAACTGCCACCGCAGCGTCGGTCTCGTAGTCTACCAAGAGAAGAGGGGAAGAAACAATGAATACACGGTAACAGATGCATAACGATGCATGACATGCCAAGAAGCGATGCTAGGCGTGCCCTAACGTGGTAAGAAGGGTCTTGGTTTAGGGGAAAACATCCAGGAAGTTATCCGGCTCCGGACGTCTGTCAGATGATGAACCGGAGAGGAAAGTTTGCAGGTTCGATAGGTTAGAGGCGTGTGGTGGGACGAACGGATTGCGTATCCGGATTCGCCTCGTCGCTCGAGCAACTTTCATGTTGAAAATATTTTAATCCGGATTACGGATTAAAAGATATGATTTATAAAAGATTTTATTAATTTCGGAATTTTAATTAATTATTTAATTAATTTCGAAAATGCATTTATGACATCGGCATGATGTCATGCCGACGTCATCATCAACAGGTTGGTGAGTCAACCTGACAGTGGGTCCGCATGTCATTCACTATTAACTTATTAACCTAATCAAAGTTAATTAACCTTACTTAATTAAGTTAATTAATGATTAGGGTTAATTAATTCAGAATTAATTAGATTAATTAATTACTCAATTAATTAATTAATGATTAGGGTTAATTAATCCAGAATTAATTAGTTTAATTAATTACTCAATTAATTAATTAATTAATTAGTTAGTTAATTAATTTATATTCATTTCATTTTGTTTTTAGTTCTGTTTTAATTTAAAACGTGCTTTTGTTTTTTTTGTTGGGGGGTGGGGCCCCCACGTCAGTGGCCCAAGGCCAAATCGGGCAGGTGGGTGCGGGCGACGCGGGCGTTGCCCGAATCGGGCACGAACCAGGGCGGTCGGGCGCGATCGGGATCGAGGCGCCGAGGCACGGGCGGCGCGGCCGAGGCCACGACGCTGGCCGGGCCATGGGCAGCGGCGCCGGCGAGGTGAGGCGACAGACGGGGTGGTGGCTCGGGCCGGGCCGAGCGAGGGGTCGGTCGGGGGCGGCGAGGTTGGGAGCGCCTTGGGCGCCGGAGGGGTCGCCGTCGGAGGAAGGAAGGGGAGAGGAGCCACGCGTGGCCGGGGCAGTCAGGCACGCAAGGCCGGATCCGCCGGGGAGGGAGAGGAGCAGGCGCGGTCTTGGTGCATGGCGACCGAACCGGCGACGGGGCGGGTCGGGGCCAGGCGACGAAGGGGTGGGGCGCGGGGTTGGTCTTGGTGGCGGGCTGATCGGGCCGACGGGGAGAGGGGAGAGAGGAGAGCCTCACAGGGGGGGCAGGGTCTCGGCCGGCGGGCTCGATGGGGGCGGGAGTCCGTCGGGGGGGGGGGGAAGGCCTTGCGCGACGGGCGGGCGAGGCCGAGCTGCTGGCGGCGGAGGCCGCCTGCTCGGGGCGACGGAGGGGAGGAAGCGGTCCCAGGCGATGGGGAGGAGGAGAGGGGTCCGGGGCGGTGGGCGGCGGGGACAGCGGCGGCGAGGTGGGGGCGCGGGGTGGTCGGTCGGGGTGGATCTCCGCCTCCGATCCGATCGGGAGAGGGCGAGGGAGCGGGCGCGCGGGGGCGAAGTGGGTTGCGGCTAGGGTTAGCTTGGTGTGGGGGGGGGTTATGGCGGCGGCTGGGCGTGGGCGGCCTGTGGGGGAAGGGAATGGGCGATGGGGAGAGGGAGGGCTCTTTGGGCGGGGGTTTTCCTCCCGGTTTTGTTTTATTTTCTTTTATTATTTTTCCTTTTCTGTTTTAATTATTTAAAATGCTCGCATTTTGTAAAAATTATTGCACCCCACCAATATTAGGTTAGTTATTTTAGAAAACCCGGAACATTTTAGAACTTATTTTGAACTCTTTATCGTTTGTTTTAGTTTTAATTTTTGTTTTAGGACGGGTCGAATTAACGAGAGGTTAATTAACCGAACCGGGATGATTCTTGTTGCATAACCACCGGCGTTACAAATCTCCTCCACTACAAGAAATCTCGCCCCGAGATTTAGGAGGTAGAAGGAAAGAGTGCGGGATATTCATCGTAGAGACGATCCTCGCGTTCCCGTGTGGCTTCATCTTGAGTGATTCGACCATTGGACCTTGAGGAACTTGATCGCCTTTCCGACGGGTGCGGCGTTCAGCTTGGTCGAGAATGCGGACGGATGCTCTTTATAGGAGAGGTCTGTTGCAATTCGAGCACTTCATGGTCCACCGCTCGGATTGGGTCCTTGAAGCAGCGTCGGAGTTGGGACACGTGGAACACATCGTGAACCCGAGAAAGGTTCGACGGAAGCTCCAGTTGATAGGCCACTTTTCCACGCCTTTCGGATTAGTGAAAGGGCCAATATAGCGAGGAGCTAACTTGCCTTGATCCCGGCGGTGAGCACCCTTCATTGGTGTAACGCGAAGATAGGCCTTTTCGCCAAAGTTGATAGACCATGTCTTTGTGATGACGGTCATAATTACTCTTTTGACGCGATCGAGCAGTCTTGAGATTCTCGCGAATAATGCGGACTTGTTCTTCGCATGTTGGATAATATCCGGACCAAGAGTGGGCGTTCCCGATTTCGACCAGTTCGGAGGGGTTCGCACTTTCGTCCATATAACACTTCAAAGGGGCCATCTTCGACTAGCTTGATAGCTATTATTATAAGAGAACTCAGCATACGGAGAGATTCCTCCCATTTCTTGCGAATGAACGACACAAGCTCGAAGCATGTCTTGAGAATTTGGTTGACACGTTCAACTTGCCCTTCCGATGCGGATGAAAAGCAGATCTTGAAAGATAAATGAGTCCCCATAGCTTCTTGAAAACTTGCCTAGAATCTTGAAGTGAATAAGCTGCCACGGTCCGAATCGATAACCGGTGGAATACCGTGAAGTGAAACAATTTCGACATATAGAGGGTTGCAAGCTGGCTAGCGGTGATCGTTTCTTTGACCGCCGGAAAATGTGCAACTTTAGAAAGCGGTCAATGACGACAAGAATAGCATCATTACCTTTCTGCGATTTGGGAAATCCAAAGGACGAAGTCCATTTCAACATGGTCCCATTTCCATTCGGGAATAGAGATAGGTTGCAGAGTTCCAAAGAGGCCTTTGATGTTTCGCTTTGATACGACGGCAAACGTCACACTCGTAAATATAGCGAGCAATGTCCCGCTTCATATTAGACCACGTAATCTCGGCGAATGTCTTGATACATCTTTGTGCTGCCGGGATGGATACATAGAGGCGTATCATGAGCTTCTTTCATAACCTTTCGAGTCATATTCAGGTTTTCCTTCTTACACGGCACCACTAGGCGGCCTTTGAAGTACAAGGCGCCATCATCAAGCAATAGTGAAGGATGAGGATTTCCTTTCCGATGTCTTGTTTAAGCTTGTAGACTTGAGTCAAATCCTGCATCGTCTTTATGGTGCCCACGAGATCGGGTTCAACAGCCAGGTATAGAGGAACCACGAGGGAACAACACGGAGATTCATCTTGCGGATCTCCGGAGTAGGGGAGCGAGTGCACCGGAGGAACAATATGGAGGTTCAGCTTTCTGAATTCTTCAACAAGTGGGGCTGAACTTGGTGAACTCGAAGGTGGTTGCTTGAGAAGACTTGCGGCTCAAGGCATCAGCCATTACATTAGCCTTGCTCGGCGATAGGAAATACCCAAATCAAAGTTCGCAACAGTCTCCATCCATCTCTGCCGACGGAGGTTCAGGTCTGGCTGAGTAAGCAGATACTTCAGACTTTGGTGGTCGGTGAAGATCTCGCAACGACACGAGAAGGTAATGTCGCCATCGCTTCAAATGCATGTATGACAGCAACAAGTTCGAGGTCGTGAACTGGGTAGTTCTCTTCGTGAGGGCGCAATTGTCGAGAGGCATAAGCAACTACTTTGCGCTCTTGCATTAGGACACCGCCTAAACCTTGACGAGAAGCGCCGCGATAAATGACGAAGTCCTTCTTAGTATCGGGAGGAGCTAGCATCGGGCAGAAGTCAACTTGTCTTTGAGTGCCGGAAACTTTCCCGACACTTATCATCCATTGGAACTTGACGCCCTTATGCAACAAAAGTTAGTCGAGGTCGGCAATCTTGGAGAAGTTCTCGATTTAATCGACGGCAATAGTGGTAGATCGAGAAAACTTCGACTTGCTTAACGCTCTTCGGAGGTGTCCAATCGAGAATAGCCTGAACTCGTTCGGGGTTGACGGCAATACCATCTTTAGAAATGACATGCCCAAGATAGGTTACTTCGGAAGCCGAATTCACACTTGGAGAACTTGGCATAGAGTTGATGCTCTCGTAGCTTTTCCAAAGACAAGACGAAGATGTTCAAGATGTTCTTCTTCATTCTTGGAATAGATCGGGATATCATCCAGATAAACCACGATTTAACTTGTCGAGGTAATCCATGAATATATAGTTCATCAAAGCGAGAGAAGGTGGCTGGAGCATTGGTTGCCGAAAGACATGACGGTGTACTCGTATGAACCATAACGAGTCACGAATGCGGTCTTGGGGATATCCTCCTCACGAACACGGATCTGGTGGTAACCCAACCTCAAGTCGAGTTTCGAGAACACTGACGAACCAGCCAATTGATCATAAAGATCATTGATCCGAGGAAGAGGATACTTATTCGAATGGTAGCTTGATTTATAGGACGGTAGTCTTGGACCAATCGGTTTGTCCCATCCTTCTTCTTGACAAAGAGAGAAGGTGCTCCCCAAGGTGAGCAACTTGGGCGTAATGAAGCCGCTTTGAAGAGATTTGTCGATTTCCTCCTTTAGCTCAAGGAGTTCATGCGGCGGCATCTTGTAGGGTCGTTTGGCTATAGGAGTGGTGCTCGGTTTCAAGTCGATGACGAATTCGACAGCCCTAGCAGGGGAATCCTCGAAGTTCTTCAGAAAGACGCCTTGGAAATCGCAAACGCAGGAATGTTTTCAATTCCCTCGAGGGTGCGGCGCTCAATGCATTCAATGCATAGAGCCTTGCCTCGGCATCTTGAACCGCACGAGCATTGTAGCTACGATTTCATCGAAGGGTGCAGCAGATGGACGGTCTTAGTGGCGCAAACGATTGACGCCAGATGCGCTTTCAACCAATCCATCCCCAAAATGAGGTCGATGTTAGACGCCTTGAGGATAATGGGGAGGCATAGAATTCCAGCCCTTCGATTTCCACGGGACGCCGACGCCAACCATGGAGGTTTGACATTGTCCCAATGGGGTTTTACCACTACCGAAGAGTTCATCTCTTCACACTTAACGTCGTGCTTGTATGCAAAGTCTTGAGACATGAATGAATGCGATGCTCTGAATCGAATAAAGCAGATGCAGTACTGAATTTACGAGGAGTGTACCCATCACAAGAGCAGGCTGGTCTTGAGCTTCGCTCAGATCAACGTGGTTGGCCTGAGCTTGCCCATAAGACTTGCCGGTGTTGTTGCGGTTCGGTTGTTTCCACGGCCATTCTTTGGAAGGGCCGGTGATTCGGTTCGGTTGCATTCTCTAGCACGGTGCCCTCGCTGTCCGCACCAAGCATAAGCCATTATTGGGAGTGGGAACAGAGCTTGGGGTGGTGGAGCTGGAAGCTTCGCTGCTTAGTTGTAGGCGCACGAGGTGTAGCATAGTTCGCTTTGAAGCAGATGCATTCGGCTGGTACATGCTATTGGGAATCCATATCTTGCGCTTCTGCGAGGACGGGCCCAAGATGAGCCCGAGTCACGGTTGCGCTTTGTTAGAGCTCTTGTATTCCTGCGCACCAGTTTCGACATTGATAGCTTTGTTCACCAAGGTGGCGAAATCAGCAAAGTCGTGCACTAGAAGTGCGAGTTTGATGTCGACTTGAAGACCGCCACGAACTTCTCTGTCTCAAGGCATCGGTTGCAATATCCTCTTGAAGATAGCGAGACAAGTCCAAGAACTCTCGCCGATAGGCTTCAACATCTTGTTGCCTTGGGTGAGGTTGCGGAACTCACGCTTCTTCCGTCCATGACCCTTGAGGGATGAAGCGGCACGGAAGGCAGCCCGGAAGTCCGCCAGTGATGAGTGTTCCAACCGGCAGAGTACGCGGTGGCTGTCCCACCATTGAGCTGCGGGTCCCTTCAGAAGAAGGAAGCAAAAGTGACATAGCTGGCGGGGGCTACATCAGCAGACTCCATCTCATAGGTGATGTCACGAGCCACCATCAACATCCAAATGGTTGAGTTGAGCTGCGGTACACGCTGGGGTTCAGCGTATGAAATCCGCAGAGTTGTCCCGTTTGGGTCTTTGGTGCATATTGAGGCGAGGAACTGAGCCATCATGTTCTCCATGAACTGGCGATTCATCTCGAGCTGTTGGATCATACCAGCCATGTACTCAGGCGGTGGTGGGAAGTTGGCCCCACGACCACGACCTGCTGGCCTAACCATCCTGCTATTATATAACAGGGGTAGTTCAGCATTTGAGAATATAAGCAAGAGACAGGAATCATTCATGATGAAACATGCATAATGAAAGCAGCATGATGGGAACTACATAGTAGTTGGCATGTCTTACAAAAGGAATCATGCATAGAGTTCGATACATAGAGTCCAGTACATAGACTACTACATCATAGGCGGCACACGTGCTCGTGGCGAATACATCAAATACTAACAAGCAAGTCTACATCAATCCCACGCTGATCATGGAGGTAGTCAGAGCTGAAAGCTGGTAAAGCGGCGGTGGATAGTCCTCCACGTCGGTGACTGGGGCCGCGGATACTCGGTGCTGAATCCGACGCCCGTGGCGAAAAGGACCAAGCGCGGAGAGTAGCCTCCACGTCGCCAACCGACACCACAGGGCATCACGGTCTGGCTGGGTAGATCGCAGAACGTGGCAGCTCTCCGGATCGGACAAAGGGTGCATCAGCGTCGAGCACGGTAGAGGTGCCGACGGGTGATGTACAACTCGTGGCGAAGAGCCCGGTTAGCTCGATCCAGCCCATCGGCATGCGTAACAAAGTTACGATGGTGGAAGGGCTCTCTGGTGACGATGGTGTAGGCAGCGGTGTAGTAACCCTCCTCACCAACATCGACGCGATAGCAATGTGCCGAAGGGGAGGTGTCCAACTCTCGATACTCGCACGAAGACGTGTCGAGCAGCATAAGCAGACATCATGGATCGCCAAATCGATAGTCACTCCAACACCATGTGCGGTGTGCGGACAAGAGTGGACTCGTACTCCGAGAGTAGAGGTGGACGATGGCGCTGCATCGCTCTCGGTTATAGTCCCGGTACTCCTCATAGACGGTGTACTCGGGGTGCCAGCGATAACCCAGATAGGTCATCATCTCGGCTAGCACCGCAGTGATCCCGAGGCACCAATGGCCGTCGTGTGGCGCACGACCTGCCTCGTGGGTTCCATCCGAAAACAAAGACGCTTCAAAGGAGTCAAATGACGGTGGAAATTGCTCAAATACAATTCCAAAACAACTTAGGCTATATCCAACTTCGGGTGAATGCGGTCACGGGATCCTAGTGATAGTTAGTAAAATCGTTTATCCCGAGTAGAAGAGAGTCCAGAGTCCCAGAGTAAAGGTCGAGGAGTAAAAGATCCTAGTACCACCCGATGGCGGCGTGGGCCCGTAAGGCACACAGCCAAGTTAGTAAAAGTTTTGCAATGTCTAGACTCGACTTCGCCAAGGAGTGTGGAAGGGGATTCCTACAGCAATCGGCTCGATACCAACTTGTGACGCCTCGATTCAATCATACACTAATCATGCACACAAATGTGTACGATCAAGATCAAGGACTCACGGAAGATATCACAACACAACTCTACAAATAAAATAAGTCATACAAGCATCATAATACAAGCCAGGGCCTCGAGGGCTCGAATACAAGTGCTCGATCATAGACGAAGTCGTGGAAGCAACAATATCTGAGTACGAGACATAAGTTAAACAAGGTGCCATAAGATGGCTAGCACAAACTAGGATACAGATCGAAGAGGAGCAGGCCTCCGCCTCGGGATCCTCCTAGGTCACTCCCGGTAAATCGTCGCCGGGCTGCACGTAGTAGTAGGCGCCCCGAGTAGTAGTCGCCATAGGCGGCGCGTCGCTCCTGGCTCCATCGTCCGATTGCAGCAATCGAGTAGAGATAGGGGAAAAGGGGAACAAGGCAACCGTGAGTACTCATCCAAAGTACTGCAAGCAAGGAGCTACACTACTTATGCATGGATATATGGGTAAAGGCCATATCGGTGGGGTGAATGCAGAATGCCGAATAAGAGGGGATAGCTAGTCTTAACGAAGACTACGCTCGACACTGTCTTGCATGCATGTAAGAGGACAACGGAAGTCCTCCAAGTAACAACATATAGCAATAATCCTACCCGCAATCCTCGCTCATAACCCCGAGCGAGAGCGACCACCGGTTGTATCGGCACTTGGAAGGGTGTGTTTTATCAAGTATCCGGTTCTAGTTGTCATAAGCTCAAGGTACAACTCCAAGTCGCCCTGTTATCAAGATCACGGCTATCCGAATAGATTAACTTCCTGCAGGGTGCACCATCTTACCCAAAGACGCTTGATCCCATTTGGCGGACACACTTTCTGGGTCATGCCCGCCGCGAAGATCAACACGCCGCAGCCCCACCTAGGCACAACAGAGAGGCCAACACGCCGGTCTAAACCTAAGCGCCGCAGGGTGCAGGCCCATCGCCTCGAGCACACACTGCACGCGTCTGTGACGCGACGGAAGACCTAGCCAATGAGCGTTCAGTCCAATCCGGCAGCGCCGCTCCGTGCCGACGTCTGAAGTACTTGCCGATACCACGACGGGATACCCATAACTACTCCCGTAGATGGTTAGTGCGTATAAGCTCGTAGCCAACCCAGATCAAATACCAAGACCTCGTTAAGCGTGTTAAGTAACGCGAGCGCCGAACAGGCCAGGCCCACCTCTCTCCTAGGCGGTCTCAACCTGCCTGCCGCTCCGCCACAAAGATCCACTCGGGTGCTCCATCACCGACCCGACTTTAGTCTCACATGTATCATGTATAAGTATATAGTATATACCGTGATCAACTCCCGAGTGATCACGGCCCGATAGTATAGCACGCAGACGGACAAGTATGAAGGGCCACAGATGAATGAACTAGCATCCTATACTAAGCATATAGGATTGCGGTAAGGTAACAAATGAAGTTACAAGGACGGGCTATGCGAAGTATAGGAGTATCCAAAGCAGTAATATGCTATGCTACTCTAATGCAAGCGGTGTAGATAAGAGTAGGCGATATCTGGTGATCAAGGGGGGGGCTTGCTGGTTGCTCGGCAAGAGAGAGGGTCGTCAAGATCGTAGTCGAACCGCCATTGCAGCGTCGGTCTCGTAGTCTACCGAAGAGAAGAGGGGGAAGAAACAATGAATACACGGTAACAGATGCATAACGATGCATGACATGCCAAGAAGCGATGCTAGGCGTGCCCTAACGTGGTAAGAAGGGTCCTGGTTTAGGGGAAAACATCCGGAAGTTATCCGGTTAGGACGTCTGTCGATGATGAACCGAGAGGAAAGTTTGCAGGTTCGATAGGTTAGAGACGTGTGGTGGACGAACGGACTGCGTATCCGGATTCGTCTCGTCGTTCTGAGCAACTTTCATGTTGAAAATATTTTAATCCGGATTACGGATTAAAAGATATGATTTATAAAAGATTTTATTAATTTCTGAAGTTTAATTAATTATTTAATTAATTTCGAAAATGCATTTATGACATCAAGATGATGTCATGCCGACGTCATCGATCAACAGGGTTGGTCGAGTCAACCCGATGTGGGTCCCGCATGTCATTCACTATTAACTTATTAACCTAATCAAAGTTAATTAACCTTACTTAATTAAGTTAATTAATGATTAGGGTTAATTAATTCAGAATTAATTAGATTAATTAATTACTCAATTAATTAATTAATGATTAGGGTTAATTAATCCAGAATTAATTAGTTTAATTAATTACTCAATTAATTAATTAATTAATTAGTTAGTTAATTAATTTATATTCATTTCATTTTGTTTTTAGTTCTGTTTTAATTTAAAACGTGCTTTTGTTTTTTTTGTTGGGGGTGGGGCCCCACGTCAGTGGCCCAAGGCCAAATCAAGTGTGGTGGAGTGCAGGCGGGCGTTGTCTTAATCGGGCACTGAACAGGGCAGTGGGCGCGATCCGAGGGATCGGGCGCCTGAGGCACGGGCCTGGGCCGAGGCCGAGGCCACGCACGCGGGCCGGGCAGCGCAGCGCCATGAGGTGAGGCGACAGGCGGGGTGGTGGCTCGGCCGGGCCGAGCGAGGGTCGGTCGGGGGGGGAGGCGAGGTTGGAGCTGCCTGGGCGCCGGAGGGTCGCCGTCGGAGGAAGGAAGGGGGAGAGGAGCACGCGGTGGCCGGGGCAGTCGGGGCCATGGCGGCCGGATCCCCGGGAAGGAGAGGAGGCAGGCGGCGGGGGGCTGTCATGGGCGACCGAAACCGCGACGGGGCGGTCGGGGCAGGCGACGAAGGAGTGGGGGCGGGGGTTGGTCTGTGTGGCCGGGCGTCGCCGACGGGGGAGAGGGGAGAGAGGAGAGCCTCACAGGGGGGGGGTCTCGGCCGGGCGGGCTCGATGTGGGCCGGGAGTCCGTCGGGGAGGGGTCGGGAAGGCCTTGGCGGCCAGGCGAGGCCGAGCCAGGCATGTGGAGGCCTTCGGGCTCGGGGCGACGGAGGAGGGAAGCGGTCCCCAGGCGATGGGGAGGAGGAGAGGGGTCCGGGGCCGCGGTGGGCGGCGGGACCGGCGGCGAGGGGGGCGCGGGGTGGTCCGGTCGGGTGGATCTCCGCCTCCGATCCGATCGGGAGAGGGCGAGGGAGCGGGCGTGGGGGGGGCGAAGTGGGTTGCGGCTAGGGTTAGCTTGTTGGTATGGGGGTTATCTGGCGGCCGTGGTGGGCGGTGGGCCGCCTGTGGGGAAGGGAATGGGCGATGGGGAGAGGGAGGCTCTTTGGGCGGGGGTTTTCCTCCCGCTTTTGTTTTATTTTTCTTTTATTATTTTTCCTTTTCTGTTTTTAATTATTTAAAATGCTCTGGCATTTTGTAAAAATTATTGCACCCCACCAATATTAGGTTTGTTATTTTAGAAAACCCCTGAACATTTTAGAACTTATTTTCGGAACTCTTTATCGTTTGTTTTAGTTTTAATTTTTGTTTTAGGACGGGTCCGAATTAACGAGAGGTTAATTAACCGAACCGGGATGATTACTGTTGCATAACCACCCGGGCGTTACAATAACACACAAAACAATCGAATCAAACCCAAAGAAAAACTCAAAGAAATCCAACTCAAAGTTTTCACCATATCCAACAATAATCAAGAAATAGTTTTGCACTACAATTTTTTTTTCTTAACAGAACCTAAGCATGTGTTTTTGTTAACTTAACAGAAAAGAATTCATCAAGCAACTAGGAGCAAAAAGAATCACATTAAAAGCTATTATAAAACTCCTATTAAGCCTATAACAATTCTAGTTAGTAAAAATAAAATAAAAGTTGTATTTATTGCAAATAAAAGTTCATGCTCTAAAGTTACGAAACTAACCTAGAATAAACTATCACACATGAAAAATAAATTTATTAGCTAAGTAAAACAATAGGAAAACAGTAGCTAGTTAAATAAATAGGAATAACATGATTCTGATTAAAACTATTTTTTTATTAATTCTAAAATTGCCCAAGTAAATTCCTAAGGTTAGGCAATGTCAAAACAAAGTTGTGACAAAAGAATCACTAAAAATAATATTCCTAACTCATTTTATAGCAGAATTACTATTCTGTCTAAATCTAAAATAAAGCAATTTTAAATAATTTTAACATGACTAATTATATTTTCTACAGAAACTACAATAAATTTGCAAACCAACAAAAAGAATCACTTAAAAATATTAAGTAGATTAAAAGATATGAATTTTACAAAATCTGAAACTCTTCATTAAAAACAGAAAACGAAAAATAAAACTAAAACGAAAAACGGCTAATGGGCCTATCTAACGCTTGGCGTTAAATAACTAAACTACGCACACGGTTTAACAGAAAACAAACCGCGTCGGCCGTCCAACTAAACCCTAATAAAACCGATCTAAACCGGAATAAAACCGTTCACTTAAACTAAACCCTAAAATAAAACGTACCCCTTCGGGCTTCTAATCTAAACCCTACGTTTAGATCTAACGGTGGGGGAGAACTCCGGCGACTTACCGCGGCTCGACGGCGATGGCGGCTCGGGCGACGACGCCTCCGGCGGCTCCGGTGGTCGGGGACGTCGTGGGAACCTCCGTGGTGCGGTGAGCAAGGGGTTCGGTGGTGCTCTCGGTTGAGCTCGAGGTGGCCGGGCGGTCGGGCGGTGACAATGGCGGGCGGCGCCTCGGTCTCGGCGAGGGGTTGCTGGCGAGAGGAGAGGGTCGGGCGAGGGGCGAGGGGAGAACGGGCCGAGGGGGGGGTATATATAGGGGTCGACGGCTTGGGCGAGGGAAAGATCAGCGAGGAGATCGGGAGGATCCCGGGATCTCGGGGATTCGTGGCGGCGGGGTTTGGCGTGGGCGAGGAAGAAGACGGGTGGGGTCCACCGTCGATGAGAGAGGAGAGCGCGTTGGTCGGGCGACGTGCGGAGGAGATTGGCGGGGGCGCTGGCGTGAAATTTGCTGGCGCTGGCCGGGCCGGGTCGGTTCGGGCGTGGCTGGCTGGTCCGCCTGGCCTGTGGGTGGGCCTCGGCTGGCTGGGCGAATTTAGCTGGTGGCGCTGGGTCCTTTTTTTTTCTATTTTTTTTGAATTAGAGAGATGAGATAGAAATACTTAAATATAAATATTTTATATAGGACATATATATATATATCAAAATGATCAGGGGAATATTCCCTATAATTTGAACATTTTTCCAGGGGCAAAACTCAAACTTTATAAAAAATCATTTTTCTAAAATTCCAAATAAAACTCAAATTTGAATTCAAACTTTTTGGCAATGTTTTCTTCTGACATTTTTGGAGTGTCATGTTTACTCCTCTCATACTTTGTCTCAAGTATTGTCAGGCTTTGGTTTGAAATAAATTTCAACTGCCAAACTTTGAATTCAAATTCCAACAACTCCAAAACTTCTGAAACTTGAAATGCCACTCAAATTCAAACAAAATGCATAGATGCTTAGCTATAATTGTAAAACATTCCAAATAGGAAATTTGGGATGTTACAAACCTACCCACCTTAAGATGAATCTCGCCCTCGAGATTTGGGTTGGCTAGCAAATAGGTGCGGGTGATCTCAAGGAGGTCTTCTTCTCGCCCTGTGTGGCTTCCTCCTCGGAGTGATGACTCCACAGCACCTTGCAAAACTTGATGATCTTCTGCGGGTGACTCTGTTCGTGAGTCTCGAGAATTCGGACAGGTTTCTCCTTATAAGTCGATCACTTTGTCGAGCTGTATGGCCTCTAGGGGCACCGTGTCTCTCAACGGAATATCGGCCATGTCGGCATGACACTTCTTCACCGAGAAACATGGAAGACATCATGAACTCCGGACAATCCTTCCGCAATTCCAACTTGTAAGCAACTTCTCCACGACGCTCGAGGATTTTGTAGGGGCCAATGAATCGGGTGCTAACTTTCCTTTGACACGAACCTCTTGATTCCACGAAGGGGACACACGAAGATATGCTCGGTCTCCCGCCGTAAGTTACTTCCTTGCGTTCATTGTCGGCATAACTCTTACGCCTCGATCGAGCTATCTTGAGCCTATCTCGAATCAGCTTGACTTTGTCTTCGAATCTCGATAAGATCGGAACGAAAAGTGTTCGATCTCCAACACCATCCCACAACAATGGTATTCTGCTCCTCCTTCCGTATAGAGCTTTGAAAGGGGCCATCTTCGATCGGAGTGCGATAACTGTTGTTGTATGAGAACTCTGCGATGGCAAATTATCATCCCAGCTAGACCCATAGTCTAGCACACAAGCTCTCAACATGTCCTCCGTAATCTGGTTGACTCTCTCGGTCCGTCCATCTGCTCACGGATGAAAGGCTATCTTGAACTCCAGCCTCGCACTCCAAAGTTTCATGCAACTGATTCCAAAACTTTGAGGTAAATTGTGTTCCTCTATCGACACGATACTCCTCGGAACTCCATGCGGACATACGATCCTGGTCATGTATATCTTGGCCAACTTAGCACTGGTATAGGTAGTCTTCACGGGAATGAAGTGAGCTACCTTGGTCAATCGATCAACCACTACCCAGATAGAATCATAACCTGAACGGGTCCTAGGTAATCCTATGATAAAATCCATTCCAAGTTTTTCCCATTTCCACTCGGGAATCGGCAAAGGTTGAAGTAACCCTGCTGGCTTCGATGTTCGCCTTTACTCGTTGACAAACATCGATACTGCTACGCACTCGGCAATATCCTTCTTCATAAATGTCCACCAGAAACTTTCCTTCAAATCCAGATACATCTTGGTGTTACCGGGGTGAATCGAGTACGGTGAATCATGAGCCTCAAGAATTAGCTTCTGAGTTCGGGATCATTGGGCACATAAATACGGTCCTCGAACCATATAGCTCCGTATTCATCCTTACGGAACCCTTTAGCTTTTCCTTCATTCATCTTTTCTTTATCTCATCAATTTCCTTGTTCGACTTCTAGGCTTCACGAATTCTTTCGCCAAAGTGGACTGAACTTCCAGAGTTGCAACATATCCTCTCGAACTATCTCCATCGGAGATCTCGAGGTCATCGACTAACTCCGGGTAATCCTCCGCTATAAGAGTATTCACATAACTCTTACGGCTCAAGGCATCTGCTACAACATTAGCCTTTCCGGGTGGTAATGCAATCTCATGTCATAGTCCTTGATTAACTCTAGCCATCTCTTACGCTCGAGGTTCAACTCTTTCTGCGTGAAAATATACTTCAAGCTCTTATGATCTGTGTAAACATCACAACGGTTTCCGATAAGGAAATGTCTCTGGGTCTTGAGTGCATGCACTACTGCTGCTAACTCCAAATCATGTGTGGCATAATTCATCTCGTGAAGTCGTAGCTGTCTGGAGGTATAAGCTACAACTTTTCCTTCTTGCATGAGTACTCCTCCGAGTCCCCGACGAGAAGCGCCACAATATACCGTAATCCTTGTGTATGTCCGCAAAATCAATCTGGGCTGTAACCAGACGTTTCTTCAATTCCTGAAAACTGGCTTCACAATCCTCGGTCCAAATGTACTTGGCTTCCTTCTTCAACAGCTCAGTCATGGGCTTGGCAATCTTCGAGAAGTTCTCAATAAACCTCCGATAATATCCTGCGAGTCCGAGGAAACCGTGGATCTCCTTGATCGAGGTGGGCGATCGCCAATCGGTGATCGATTCAACCTTGGCGGGTCAATCGCTATTCCTTCTCCTGAAATAACATGTCCGAGGAATCCAACTTCCTTCAGCCAAAATTCACATTTACTGAACTTGGCATACAAGCGATGTTCTCGAAGTTTCTCCGAACTAGACGCAAATGTTCCTTATGCTCTTCCTCGCTCTTGGAGAAAATCAGTATATCATCGATGAACACCACGACAAACTTGTCCAGATATTCCATAAATACCTTGTTCATCAAATTCATGAAGTATGCAGGGCATTAGTCAATCCAAATGACATGACGGTATACTCATATAAACCATACCGTAGTGAATGCTGTTTTGGGTATATCCTTTTCACGGATCTTCAATCGATGATACCCCGATCAAGATCGATCTTGGAGAATACCTTGGCTCCAACTAGCTGATCAAATAGATCATTAATCATCGGCAGAGGGTACTTGTTCTTGATGGTCACATTGTTTAGCTTAACGATAATCCACAACCATTCTCGTGGTTCCATCCTTCTTCTCTACCAAAAGAACTGGGCTCCCCAAGGTGACGAGCTTGGCGAATATATCCTTTCTCCAATAGCTCATTAATTTGGTTCTTGATTTCTTTCAAATCGTTCGGTGGCATCCGATAGGGTCTCTTGGATATTGGGGCTGTGCCGGCAATAACTCAATCAGAAATTCAATGTCTCGTCGGTGGCATTCTCGTAATTCCTCCGAAACACATCGGAAAATCTTGCACCATCGCACTTCTTCCTGAACAACTCCGTGAGGGAATTCACCGATTCTTCATCCGCTACGCCTAGATACATACTTGATCCTCTTCGCGCCGGGGTGGTGAGCAGAATCGACTTGTGGGCACGATCTATGTTTCCTTCAAACTTCGTCAACCAATCCATGCCTAGGATTACATCCAAGGTCCGGGTTTCCAATACTATGAGGTCTGGGAAATTTATGGTTTCCGATGTTGAGGGTTGCATGACAGCCTAAGCTCGCCATCATTTCTCCTCCGCTGAACCGACGTGAAGAGGGCTTCTAAGGGTTTTAGTGGGCAACCCGTACTTTTCCACAACTACCCTTGATATGAATGAATGCGTTGCACCGTAATCAAAGAGTACCAATATGGATGTGAATTTAATAAAACTTACCAACCACGATTGTCCGGCTGGTCATAGACGCCCTCCACATCAATGTGGTTCACCCGAGCACGAGGAAAAGGGTTGGGCTTCTTTGCTGAGCTTCCATTGCCGTTTCCATTCCTCTGCTTGGCCTCCGGGCAGTCAGTGGCATAGTGCCCTGTCTTCCGGCACTTGAAACAGGTGATGTGACTCAGATCCTTCTGAACCGGGGCAGGACGATGCTGGTTGCCATTGCCGTTTCCATTTCCGTTTCCATTGCCTGACTTGTTGTCCTGGTTGCGATTGTTCCCATTTCCTCCATGGTTATGTCCTCCATGGTTGTGTTGGGTATGCCCTCCTGAGTATGGAGCATAACGGGGTTTCTGCTGAGCTCCAGAGTTGTACTTCCCCTGGCCATACTTCCGCTTGCGGCTATCAATCTGCTGCTGCTTGCCTTCAAGTATGGTGGCCTTGTCTACCAGCTCCTGGTAGTTGTTGAAGGTAGCCACCATTAGCTGCATACCCAGCTCGTCATTGAGTCCCTCGAGAAACTTTTCCTGCTTTGCGGCATCTGTGGCCACATCATCCGGGGCATAGCGAGCTAACTTGCTGAACTCATCCACGCATCGCCCCACAAGACGGTTCCCTGGCGTAAGTTGCGGAACTCACGCTTCTTCGGACTCATGGCTCCAGCTGAAACATGAGCGGTGCGGAAAGCCTGTTGGAACTGATCCCACATAATGGTGGCGATGGGATAAGTGGCGGTGTAGTTCTCCCACCAAGAGGCTGCAGGTCCATCAAGTTGATGTGCGGCAAAGCGCACTTTCTCTGCATCTGTGCATCCAACAGTGACTAACTCCATTCCGACCTTGCGGAGCCAATCATCGGCCACAATCGGCTCAAGGTCTTTGCTAGAGAACACCTGGCGGGTTCAGCCTTAGGAAGCGGGTCAAGTTGTCAACAGGGGGTGGTGGCGGTGGATTGTTGTTGTTGTTGTTGCTCTGGTTCTGAATGAGCATCTGCATGAGGGCATTCTACTGCTGGATCAGCTGGGTGAGCTCCGGCGGAAAGTTGAGACCGGGTCACGTCTCGGAGGCATCCGTGTTTTGGAGTGGATGAGAAAATTAGAATAGAACAAGGGTCTAATGAGAAAATATCACTACCCATATGAATGCACAAACATAATCACACCAATCATTTATTCAATCCACTCAAACATGGTTCAATCTCGATTACAAATATCTCACGACTAATCGAAAATAACGGCCTAACTGATCGACGAAAATAAAATAACATGGCGGTCGACTAAATGTCTTCATCAATAATCCTTGCGTCCTCTGGTGTGGTGTCCTCCGGTGTGGCGTCCTCTGATGCGGCGCCTCCTCTTGCGGCTTTCTTCAGTGGAGCTCCCTTCATAATCCTGATCATTGCTCACGAGAGGTCCGTCATCTCCACTCGGAAAAAGGTCTTCTCCCAAGTCCTTCTTTTCCTCTAATGCGGCAACGTCCATCTTCAGCTTGTCGACTCTCTCCATGAAATCCGCGATTTCTTCCTCATGGTCAAGGAAGTCTGCGTGTGCCTTCTCCTCCAGTTCTAGTTCACGGAACAACAGCCTCCTGTGTACCTTCGAGTTACGGCGAGTCTAGATCTCCCGTTTCCTGAGGAGACACTCCAAGTCTTGGACATATGAGAGAATGGAGTCGTCCTCTACGGTACGGATGATATCTCCATTCCTAGCTCTACGAGAAATCATGGCGAGGTCGATGGGTCGAGCTCGCCTGTACTCTTCGGAGATGTCCAAGTGCACGATAAATCGCCATGTCTCTCCCGAGGATCCAGCTTGAAATCAGTAAACTCAAAGTCAATGGGCTCAATGTCCTCCGAAGGTCCTCCTGGAATGTGCACCTCAATCTCAGCGGGTATCCGTCGGAAGCGCATTGGTAGGCTTCCCGGTGATTGAGGGCAGAGCAATCTTCAGCTTCTTCACGATCTGCACCAGCTTCTTGCCGAAAGGCATTGTCTCATCTGGCTGGCAAAACTCCGGTAGCAAAACTGGGGTGGACTCGGCGGCCATCTAGAATGTTGAAAATCGGAGAGAAGTCAGAAATGAACAGGGGAGAATTACGAAATGATAAGGACATAAAATAAATAGTCTCTTCCTATGGCTTTTCGATCCTAGGGGTTACGTCCTACGGTCAGCGTGTGCTCTGATACCATCTCTGTAGCGACCCGACCCAAAATCGGTCAAGTCTTTGTGTCATACCATCCCAAGATCATTTGGCACTCACAAGACATTGATGAAATAATCAAAGTTCAATCACACCTGAACTTATTACACGATTCTCATATCGAGTCTTTATTACAATAGAATAAATTTGGCCGAAGGCCAACTCATGAGAAATAAACTAAGTAAAGCTGCGGAAGCGTAGAAGAATAGCGAGTCCATCCGACTCCAAAGGGCAATCGCCAAGCGCGGAGCGTGGCCTCACTCCTGATCGGAATACTCCTCTGCAACATAAGACGTTGCAGCCATGTAGGTCAGCATTTTGAATATGCCGGCAAGTCGTGAAGAGAGAATAACAATAAATAATACTAACACTATATGCAATTTGGCTGTGGGGCTCTAAGTTTCATCATTTTGCGAAAAGCCAGTTTTTCCCTACAACAGTGGACTTGCTTGCAAATACTACAAATTGTTGATAATTATTGAGATGGTTCCACCAACCAATGTCTCATTCCCAATTATTAAATAATCCCCTCAATTAATTTATTAATTTCAGTGTTGAGATTTCCGAAATACTTCCAAGTTCCAGAGGCTCAAATTGTCCGTAACCGGGGACACGGCTAACCGATTAGATCTTCACTCTGCAGAGGTTTATGACTTTACCCGCAAGAATCGCTCCTCCTTTTAAGTCTTTGCACTTCATGGTGTTTGAAGACGGACGAACGTAAACAGGGTCTTCCAAGAGCTCCTCCGCCACCGCCGTACCCATCCAATCCTACCGTTCTTCTACATCTCGTAGCACCGTCCGCCAGAGTCACAACTAGGGTTGACCAAGCCAGAGCCCATAATGGCTTGCGGCTGCACAGGTAAGCTTCCGGTCGATGGGTATACATCCGTCTCTTCGTGGCTGGGTGAAGCTTTCCGCAAGATGTCATGGCGCTTCTCCATGCATCCCGGCCAACCACTGGGTTCTCTAGGGTGCCCGTCAACCGTCCTCCACCCAGTAGTGAGTTTTGAAGTCCATCTTGATCTTGAAGTCATGGGGTGGTCATCATCTTGACTCTCACATCTCCCTTATGAATTCACTCAACCAACCCCGTCTACGAGCATAGCAAAATAAACTACTTCGTCCCGGGCAATGGTAACAAGGGGAATTGGGTTCATCCTACCTCATGATACTACTCAAGAACATAACTTCAAATTCACCTACTGCATGCATGGTGGGGAGGTAAAATTTCTAATGCAATAAAATCATAGGTATAGAAAATATGATCAATGACTTGCCTTGCTGACGATCTTGGAAGGCTAGGGACTCGTGGTAGCAAGCTTCGCACTCCGGAAATATGATCAATGACTTAACAGAAAAGAATTCATCAAGCAACTAGGAGCAAAAAGAATCACATTAAAAGCTATTATAAAACTCCTATTAGGCCTATAACAATTCTAGTAAGTAAAAATAAAATAAAAGTTTTATTTATTGCAAATAAAAGTTCATGCTCTAAAGTTACAGAAACTAACCTAGAATAAACTATCACACATGAAAAATAAATTTATTAGCTAAGTAAAACAATAGGAAAACAGTAGCTAGTTAAATAAATAGGAATAACATGATTCTGATTAAAACTATTTTTTTATTAATTCTAAAATTGCCCAAGTAAATTCCTAAGGTTAGGCAATGTCAAAACAAAGTTGTGACAAAAAGAATCACTAAAAAATAATATTCCTAACTCATTTTATAGCAGAATTACTATTCTGTCTAAATCTAAAATAAAGCAATTTTAAATAATTTTAACATGACTAATTATATTTTCTACAGAAACTACAATAAATTTGCAAACAAACAAAAAAAGAATCACTTAAAAATATTAAGTAGATTAAAAGATATGAATTTTACAAAACTGAAACTCTTCTGTTAAAACAGAAAACGAAAAATAAAACTAAAACGAAAAACTGGCTAATGGGCCTATCTAACGCTTCGGCGTTAAATAACTAAACTACGCACACGGTTTAACAGAAAACAAACCGCGTCGGCCGGTCCAACTAAACCCTAATAAAAACCGATTTAAACCGGAATAAAACCGGTTCACTTAAACTAAACCTAAAATAAAACGTACCCCTTCGGGCTTCTAATCTAAACCCTACGTTTAGATCTAACGGTCGGGGAGAACTCCGGCGACTTACCGCGGCTCGACGACGACGACGGCTCGGGCGACGACGGCTCCGGCGGCTCCGGTGTTCGGGGACGTCGGCGGGGACCTCCAGCGGGTGCGGCGGAGCAAGGGGGTTCCGGTGGTGCTCTCGGGCGAGCTCGAGGGTGGCCGGGGCGGTGACAATGGCGCGGCGGCGCTCTCGGGTCTCCGGCGAGGGTTTGCGGCGAGAGGAGAGGGTCGGGCGAGGGGGCGAGGGGGAGAACGGGGCCGAGGGGGGGTATATATAGGGGGTCGACCGGCTTGGGCGAGGGGAAAGATCAGGCGAGGAGATCGGGGAGGATCCCGGGGATCTCGGGTTCCATGAGCGGCGGCGGGTTTAGCATGGCGAGGAAGAAGACGGGGTTGGGGTCCACCCGTCGGTGAGAGAGGGGAGAGGCGCGTCGGTCGGGCGACCGGTGCGGAGGAGATTCGGGCGGGGCTGGGCTGGGCTGGCGCTGGGCCGGGCTGGGCGGTTCGGTTCTGGCCGGGCTGGTCCACCTGGCTGTGGGTGGGCCTCGGCTTGAGCTGGGCGATTAGCTGTTGGCGCCTGGGTCATTTCTTTTTCTAATTTTTTTTTGAATTAGAGAGATGAGAAAGAAATACTTAAATATAAATATTTTATATAGGACATATATATATATCAAAATGATGGGGAATATTCCTATAATTTGAACATTTTCCAGGGCAAAACTCAAACTTTATAAAAATCATTTTCTAAAATTCCAAATAAAACTCAAATTTGAATTCAAACTTTTGGCAATGTTTTCTTCTGACATTTTTGGAGTGTCATGTTTACTCCTCTCATATTTTATCTCAAGTATTGTCAGGCTTTGGTTTGAAATAAATTTCAACTGCCAAACTTTGAATTCAAATTCCAACAACTCCAAAACTTCTGAAACTTCAAATGCCACTCAAATTCAAACAAAATGCATAGATGCTTAGCTATAATTGTAAAACATTCCAAATAGGAAAATTGGGATGTTACAAAACCGGCGGATCTCGGGTAGGGGGTCCCGAACTGTGCGTCTGAGGATCAAAGGTAACAGGAGACGGGGACACGATGTTTACCCAAGTTCGGGCCCTCTCTATGGAGGTAATACCCTACTTCCTGCTTGATTATCTTGGATGAATATGGGGTTACAAGAGTTGATCTACCACGAGATTGTAATGGCTAAACCCTATATGTCTAGCCTGTATGGTTATGATTTTGATTGCCTCTACGGACTACACCCTCCGGTTTATATAGACACCGGAGGGACCTAGGGTTATACAGAGTCGGTTTAGAGGGGAAGGAATCTTCATATCTGAACACCAAGCTTGCCTTCCACGCCATGGAGAGTCCCATCCGGACACAGGAAGAAGTCTTCTATCTTATATCTTCATGGCCCATTAGTCCGGTCCATGTCACATAGCCCGGACGCCCGAGGACCCCTTAGTCCAGGACACCCTCAATAGGTGCCTTTGAAGTTGTCTCTAAAGGCATCCTCCAAATCTTCCAGCTACCAATAGAGTATTCTGGGAGGCTGTTTAACCAATGTCGTGCTGGTCCCTTGAGCTTCAGGGGGAGGTACTTGATGGCGTGGAGATCATCACCGCGAGCCATGTGGATATGGAGAAGAAAATCTTCGATCCATACTGCGGTATCTGTCGTTCCATCGTATGATTCAATGTTTACGTCTTTGAACCCTTCTGGGAACTAGTGATCCATTACCTCATCGGTGAAGCATAAGGGGTGTGCGGCGCCTCTGTATCGGGTGACATCACAACGGAGTTCGGATGACGTCTGTATGCGGTTTTCGGCCTGGGTGAGGTTGTGCTTATCGCGCTAGGCCTGATGGCTGTCCTCTCGCATTGGGGCGCGCCCGCTTGATCCATAGATTGATCTGGTCAGACCGGCTTTATTGTCCAGGTCCTGCCATAGGTCGTAGGTATATCCTGGAGCCTCTGTCTCTCTGCCTCTAAGGCGAGATGGTGCGGGCTGGTGTTCAGCCTGAGTAGCCGCTCTGTCCCATCCGCGCGGTGGCTGGTCTAGTTCATCAGCGCGATCGTGTCTTGATGGTATTGGCTCGATGGCCTCGTCATCGAATTGTGGTAGTAACTGACGCTCCGGATAACTTCTTGGTGGGCATTGAAGACCATACTCTTTGGCAGCTAGGACCTGTGTCCATCTGTCGTTGAGTGTATCCTGTTCGGCATGGAGCTATGGTTGCTTCTTTTTTAGGCTTCTCGCCGTGGCAATTAGCTGGCGCTTAAAGTGCTCCTACTCAAGTTGCTCCTCTGGCACGATGAAATCTTCGTCACCAAGGCTTACGTCATCCTCGGAGGGTGGTAAATAGTTGTTGTCCTCCGAGTCCTCGTCCCGATTGGATCCTTAGGGTTAACTTGCCCCTCCTCCCAATCATCATGTTCGGATGTTGGTTCGACGGGGGCTTCGGGGTCTTCGGCATTATTCGTAGTGTTATTGTCCCCGGTGCTGGTATTACTATCTTTTTAGCGACGCGATTTTGAATGGTGCCGCTGACGTCGACGCTTTGATGGTGCCTCGACAGGCTCGTCTTCGACCGGATCCTTCTTGCCATCGCCGTCATATTCTTTGGGTGTGTCCACCATATACACGTCATATGAGGAGGTGGCCATCCAACATCCGATAAACGGCGGGTCTTGGCCTTGTTCGTCTCCAGCATCGACATTCATACCATCGATGTCTTCGGAGGCATAGTCCAGCATGTCGGTTAAGTCCTCGACAGTGGCTATGAAGTGGGTGGTAGGTGGGACGTAAAATTCCCCGCTCTCAGCCCCTAGTCTAGGTTGGGTGTAGTTCGGCAAAGATTCCTTTGTAATGGCGAGGGATTGATGACCCACAAGTATAGGGTATCTATCGTAGTCCTTTCGATAAGTAAGAGTGTCAAACCCAACAAGGAGCAGAAGGAAATGACAAGCGGTTTTCAGTAAGGTATTCTCTGCAAGCACTAAAATTATAGGTACCAGATAGTTTTGTGAAAAGGTAATTTGTAACGGGTAACAAGTAACAAATGTAAACAAGGTGCAGCAAGGTGGCACAATCCTTTTTGTAGCAAAGGACAAGCCTGGACAAACTCTTGTATAAAGGAAAGCGCTCCCGAGGACACATGGGAATTATCGTCAAGCTAGTTTTCATCATGCGCATATGATTCGCGTCCGTTACTTTGATAATTTGATATGTGGGTGGACCGGTGCTTGGGTACTGCCCTTCCTTGGACAAGCATCCCACTTATGATTAACTCCTCTCGCAAGCATCCGCAACTACGAAAGAAGTATTAAGGTAAACCTAACCATAGCATGAAACATATGGATCCAAATCAGCCCCTTACGAAGCAACGCATAAACTAGGGTTTAAGCTTCTGTCACTCTAGCAACCCATCATCTACTTATTACTTCCCAATCCTCCCCCTAGGCCCAAACAATGGTGAAGTGTCATGTAGTCGATTTTCACATAACACCACTAGAGTAAAGACAACATACATCTCATCAAAATATCGAACAAATACCAAATTCACATGACTACTTATAGCAAGACTTCTCCCATGTCCTCAGGAACAAACGTAACTACTCACAAATCATATTCATGTTCATAATCAGAGGGGTATTAATATGCATAAAGGATCTGAACATATGATCTTCCACCGAATAAACCAACTAGCATCAACTACAAGGAGTAATCAACACTACTAGCAACCCACAGGTACCAATCTGAGGTTTTGAGACAAAGTTTGGATACAAGAGATGAACTAGGGTTTGAGAGGAGATGGTGCTGGTGAAGATGTTGATGGAGATTGACCCCCTCCCGATGAGAGGATTGATGGTGATGATGATGGTGATGATTTCCCCCTCCCGGAGAGAAGTTTCCCCGGCAAAACAGCTCCGCCGGAGCCCTAGATTGGTTTCGCCAGGTTCCGCCTCGAGACAGCGACGCTTCTCCCGAAAGCTTCCTTCTGATTTTTCCAGGGCGAAAGACTTCATATAGCAAAAGATGGACACCGGTGGCCTGCTAGGAGGCCCACGAGGCAGGGGGGCGCCCAGGGGGGCAGGGCGCGCCCCCCACCCTCGTGGACAGGGTGTGGCCCCCCTCTGGTGCTTTCTTCACCCAATATTTTTAATATATTCCAAAATTGACTTTCGTGGAGTTTCAGGACTTTTGGAACTATGCAGAATATGTCTCTAATATTTGCTCCTTTACCAGCCCAGAATTCCAGTTGCTGGCATTCTCCCTCTTCGTGTAAACCTTGTAAAATAAGAGAGAATAGGCATAATTATTGTGACATAATGTGTAATAATAGCCCATAATGCAATAAATATCTATATAAAAGCATGATGCAAAATGGATGTATCAACTCCCCCAAGCTTAAACCTCGCTTGTCCTCAAGCGGAAGCCGATAACGAAAAATATGTCCACATGTTTAGAGGTAGAGGTGTCGATAAACAAAATACGTACATGAGGGCATCATGATCATTCTTAATATATATATATATATATATATATATATATATATATATATATATATATATATATTGTCATACAATTTCTTATGCTACAGTAACAATCTATTCACAATGTCAAGTATGAATTAGAAACTTCATTGAAAACTAACAAACTATAATCTCAGTCATTGAAGCAATTGCAATTTATCATAACATCGGAAAGAGCCAATATAAGAGCTTTTTAGCAAGTCCACATACTCACGCAATACTTATGGGTATGGAGTTTTAATCGGACATAGAGAAAGATAGGGGCTTATAGTGTTGCCTCCCAACCTTTTACCTCAAGGATAATGTCAACAATAATAGTTTATGATAACATACATCCAATTGGATATATATATCAGGATCTTTCCAACACAATGTGCTTGCCAAAGGATAAAGTGTAAAAAGGAAAGGTGAAGATCACCGCAACTCTTGCATAAGACATAAAGCAAAAATAAAAGATAGGCCCTTCGCAGAGGGAAGCTGAGGTTGTCATGTGCTTTTATGGTTGGATGCACGAAATCTTAATGCAAAAGAACGTCACTTTATATTGCCACTTGTGATAGGGACCTTTGTTATGCAGTCCGTCTCTTTTATTTCTTCCATATCACAAGATCGTATAAAGCTTATTTTCTCCACACTAATAGATCATACATATTTAGAGAGCAATTTTTATCGCATGCAACAATGACAACTTACTTGAAGGATCTTAATCAATCCATATGTAGATATGGTGGACTCTCATGGCAAAACTGGCTTTAAGGATTTTCGGAAGCACAAGTAGTATCTCTACTTGGTGCAAAGAATTTGGCTAGCATTAGGGGGAAAGGCAAGCTCAACATGTTGGATGATCCATCACAATATACCTTATTTTGGTTATAAGAAAACATAACCCATTACGTTGTCTTCCTTGTCCAACATCAACATTTTAGCATGTCATATTTTAATGAGCGCTCACAATCATAATAGATGTCCAAGATAGTATATTTATATGGGAAAACCTCTCTTTCTTTATTACTTCCTATTAATTGCAACGATGACCAAAACTATGTTTGTCAACTCTCAACAACTTTTATTCATCCACTACTGGAATCATCTTCTTTGTCGTCCACCATGGCGGACGGCAAAGGCATGGATCACGGACGGCAAAGTTCTTTGCCGTCCGCCAGCAGACGGCAAACTGACCGTCCGAACACGTGCCAGCAAAGGCCTTCTTTGCCATCTGCTTCCTGGAAACGGACGGCAAAGGATTGTGCCATCCGCCGTTGCTGGCCAGCAGACGACAAAGATCGTGGACGGAAGTGAGGTGGTGTGAGAGCCGTTAGGGGTTAACAGCGTGCTTTGCCGTCAGCCAGCGGACGGCAAAGAGGCTAATGTCTTTGCCGTCCGCTGACGGATGGCAAAGTGCTCAAACATGCCAGTCCCAGGAAGCACAGGTAGCTGCCACGTGGCATGTTTACCGTCAGCTAGCTGACGGCAAAGAGCCTATACAGCCCTGTTTTTAATTTAATTCATTCAATTTGATAGCAATTCATAGATATACACAGATATACACAGCAATTCACATATATACACAACAAGCATATCCAACACACAAGATTCATCATATATACATACATAACCAACACATATATAGTTCCATCCTTACATATTACAAAAGTTTCACATTGTTCATTCAACACCGTTATCCATCCATCCATATAAAAAGTTCCAACCATGCAAGTTCATTGATACAAAATAAAAGCACAAATGGAAAATAAGCACTCCATCCATGCAAGCTTCCGTGAATTAAATCAAATCTGCAAAATGATAAACAAGATGTTAGAAAAAGAAGAAGAAAATGAAGAAGAAGAAGACTATAAGAAGTAAGCATACTTAAGTAAAATGGAGCTAACCTAGAAGAAAATGAAGAAGAAGAAGAAGAAGAAGAATACTAGAAGAAGACTAGAAGACGAAGAAGAAGAAGAAGAAGAAGAAGAAGAAGAAGAAGAAGAAGAAGAAGAAGAAGAAGAAGAAGAAGAAGAAGAAGAAGAAGAAGAAGAAGAAGAAGAAGACTATAATTAAGCTTATTATGTAAACTTTGTCATTTTGTGCTAACCTAAGTAATTTTGGAGTTAACCTATAGGAAACTAAGCATATTAGAGATAACTTAGCATATTAGAGCCAACTTAGGTAAAATGGAGCCAACCTAGCTAATTATGCCATCTTTGAGTGAACTAAGCATATTAGAGCTAACTTATAGCTAACTTATGTCATTTTGGAGAAGAAGAAGAAGAAGAATAAGAAGACTATAAGCTTATTATGTAAACTTGGTCATTTTGTGCTAACATAAGTAATTTTGGAGCTAACCTATAGGAAACTAAGCATAGTAGAGATAACTTAGCATATTAGAGCTAACATATGTAACTAAGCATATTAGAGCTAACATAGGTAACTAAGCATATTAGAGCTAACTATATATAGATCATTTTGGAGATCTGACATACCTGACATAGTTCGGTTCTCATTGTTCTTCTCCTTCTCCTTCCTCAGCCTGATGCGCCAAGAGCGGCGAGGTGGTGGAGGCAGTGGGATGTAGTCTTCTACCACAATTGGCGTGGTCATGTCGCCCAGCTGTGGGATCACCGGCGCCACCGCCGGCGCGAGGTCATTGTTAGGCACCACCACCATCGCGAGGCCATCTTCAGGCAGGACAGGCACGACCATCGCTAGGTCATCCTCAGCCACCACCATCTCTTGCCCATGGTGCGCCACCACCATCTCTTGCCCTTGGTCAGCCACCACCATCGCTAGGTCATCCTCAGCCTGATGCCCACTCTGCTCCTCTTCTTCCCCACTCCAGTCCGGATCATCCTCCTTGCTGTCTTTGCTGCAGCCCGAATCGCTGCTGCTTTTGCTACAGCCAGAATCGCTGTTGCTTTTGCTACAGCCAGAATCGCTGCTGCTTTGGCTGTAGCCAGTGTCGTTGCTACTGCTCCCATTGCCTATCCGAATGCAACAATTAATGACCGTTAACAATCTATGCGAGACAAAGCCAAATGTAGAGGAATAAGAAGAGGCAAAACGTACTGGCTTCATCGTTGTCAGCATAGCGCATGCGACACATAGTCGCATTGAACACCTTCACGATGAGCATGGTGGCGTCGTCGTCGTACCTGAAGAGAAGGAAGTACCCCAGCGGCAGGTCGTAAGCACGGTAGAACTTCTCCCAGCCATGACATAGGTACATGTGGCCCTCCTTGATCACCAACTCCACGTCCCACAGCCTGCGAAACCCGCTGCCGGCCTGTCGCAGCTTCACATTATTTGGCGGATCTTCACCCAGCATGTTCATAAAAGTGTCAGGCAGCCTCTGCAGTTTGGGACAAGGAGTGATGTAGCAAACAACAGAGTTATCATAATGAGATAGGTGAAGTGGATATCTCTCCTTTTATATACCTGCCTCTTGGAGGAAGTCCCAAGTATGATACTGAAGAACTCGAAAGCATCCAACTCATACTCCGGTGTGGCAGAGCGGAGCCTGTGGTGATGGCCTCCCCCCATCTCTAATAAGCAGCAAAAGAGACCAATTAGTATCTAGCTAGAAGCATATCTATAAACATAGAGCCAAGTTTCTAGACATGAAAGAAAACTGAGAAAAAAAAACAATGCACTTGTGCTCAACAACATCAACAACACTTAGTTAATTTGGTAGGTTAGTTGGCAATGGCAATTGGCACCCTTCAAAACTAGGGATTTCTTTAGACGTGAAAGAAAACTGAAAATGTTGAAAAAAAGAGCATATTAATCTAAAAATAGGGGGAAAATACACTTCTTCGTTCTCCTCTTTATCTTTTTTTCCATCTTTCTTCTTTCTTCTTAACCAAAACTAAACCTAAAGTTCCTTCTGGTGTGATCACATTGGAATACTTGTGGCAACAAATCATAGTTGCACCATATTTTAGGTGGCTCTAGGTGCCACACACCAAGCAAACAAACAAACCTCAAATCAGAAACTAAGGGTGTAGTGTCATAAAATCAATTTACTTTGTATGCAAATCAGAATGTATAGTTTGCCTTTCCACAAAAAAGAAAAGGAAAATACGGGTATAGTTTGCCTCTTATGAAGATTCCATAAGCAATATGCATGCCTTGTTTTTTTCTCAAATTAAACTAATTCGAGTGGTAGTGATTGATGAATTTGAATATATGCAAAGGAATTTGAGGAAAGCTTTTGCTCTTCTAACTATTAGTTTCATAATCTTTTATACAACCCCTTCAAGGAGCCTGTGGATAACTTTCGTTTACAGTTCACCAGATATGTGTATTACATTTTCAATTGGAAATGCATTTGAATTCATTTATCACAAATACTAATTCTAAAGTGTAACTCTGATGATACGGTTGCCACGTACCTACCAAGACATGCCAATTTGTTTTCCTTGTATACAAAAGAACTCGTGCACTAATATTTACTTCACTGAAAGATTTTTCACTTTGAAGGGAAATAGTTTATGTTCCATCATCTATTAATAATATAACAATAATAATTTATTATATGCCAATGAGTTGAGAAATCTGGCACTACATTATTTAAATGACACATAAAAAGCATAATGTACAAAAAATTGATCATGCATAACAGAACATTGTGGATCAATAATAGTATCGAAGATGATCTAACTAATAAGACTACTAGTGAGAATTGATATTATACACAATTTTAGTAGAGAAGATGCTATCTATGCTCTAAACCTAAACTAAACCAAACCTAAAATAAACCTAAACTAAACTTAAAATACAGAAACAAAAACAGAAAAAATACAAGAGGTCTCACTAGGAGGACGAGGGGGCGCCTGAGGGGTGGGGCGGCCGCGGTGGTGGAGGAGAGGCGCGCCGGGACGGCTGGGTGGAGGAGGGCACCGAGCGGCGGGAGGCCATGGTGGTGGAAGAGGGCGCCGGGCCGGCGGGTGGAGGAGGGCGCGAGCGGCAGGCGGCCGCGATGGTGGGAGCAGAGGGCACCGGGGCCGCGGGGTGGAGGAGGGTGGTGCGGCGACGTGGGTGGCGTGGGGCGGCGGCTCGGCACGGGCGGTGTGTGCGCGACGACGGGATGGCGCTGGGCGGGAAGGGGTCACGGGGCTCTTGGGCGGCGCGGCGACGGGTGGCGCGGGCGGCGGCGGCACACGGGCGGATGGTGCTGGGGTGGCGGCTCGGGCGCATGCGGAGAGAGAGGACACAGATGTGGGGTGCGGGCGGTCGTCGATATGGATTTTAGTTAGGGCACGGTTCTTTGCCGTCCGCCAGTAGACGGCAAAGAACCTAGCTAACGGGCGTTAGCTTGGCCACTTTCTTTGCCGTCTGCTAGCGGACGGCAAAGAAAGTGTCCGTTAGGTGGTTCTCGGTAGTGGGCCACCCTCATTCTTTGCCGTCCGCTAGCGGACGGCAAAGACTATATGTCTTCTGCTGGCGGATGACAAAGACTTGGCTGACGACAAATATAGTCTTTGCCGTCAGCCAAATCTTTGCCGTCAGCTTCTATTGAGCTGACGGCAAAGAAGGTCTTTGCCGTCAGCTAGCGGACGACAAAGACCTGGCTGACGGCAAAGATCCAGATTCTAGTAGTGATCATACTCTTTTATATGTGAAGTCATTACTCTCCATAAGATCAATATGATCTCTCTATTTCTTTTTATTCTTTCTTTTATTCCCTCAAGATTATAGCAAGATAGCAAAGTCCTCGACTCAAAACTAATCTTTATTATATATAGCCGCTACCTCTTGAGCATGCATTGGTTTTCCCTTGAAGACAAAAGGGTGATGCAGCAAAGTAGCATAAGTATTTCCCTCAGTTTTTGAGAACCAAGGTATGAATCCAGTAGGAGGCCACACGCAAGTCCCTCGTACCTACACAAACAAATAAGAACCTGGCAACCAACGCGATAAATGGGTTGTCAATCCCTTCCCGGCCACTTGCAAAAGTGAGATCTGATAGAGATGATAAGATAATATTTTTGGTATTTTTTATGATAAAGACTAAAAGTAAAGAAAGCAAAATAAACGGCGACAGAAATAGGTAGTTGACGGGAGATTAGTATGATGGAAAATAGACCCGGGGGCCATAGGTTTCACTAGTGGCTTGTCTCAAGATAGCATAAGTATTACGGTGGGTGAACAAATTACTGTCGAGCAATTGATAGATAAGTGCATAATTATGAGAGTATCTAGGCATGATCATGTATATAGGCATCACGTCCGCGACAAGTAGACCAAACGATTCTGCATCTACTACTATTACTCCACACATCGACCGCTATCCAGCATGCATCTAGAGTATTAAGTTCATAAGAACAGAGTAACACATTAGGCAAGATGACATGATGTAGAGGGATAAACTCAAGCAATATGATATAAACCCCATCTTTTTATCCTCGATGGCAACAATACAATACGTGTCGTTTCCCCTTCTGTCACTGGGATCGAGCAACGCAAGATTGAACCCAAAGCTAAGCACTTCTCCCATTGTAAGAAAGATCAATGTAGTAGGCGAAACCAAACTGATAATTCGAAGAGACTTGCAAAGATAACACATCATACATAAAAGAATTCAGAGGAGATTCAAATATTGTTCATAGATAATCTTGATCATAAACCCACAATTCATCGGATCTCAACAAACACACCGCAAAAAGAGTTACATCGAATAGATCTCCAAGAAGATCGAGGAGAACTTTGTATTGAGATCCAAAGAGAGAGAAGAAGCCATCTAGCTAATAACTATGGACCCGAAGGTCTGTGGTAAACTACTCACACATCATCGGAGAGGCTATGGTGTTGATGTAGAAGCCCTCCGTGATTAGGGATGGCAACGGGGCCCCATACCCACCAAACCCGTGGGGATTTCATGTATTAGGGGGTGGGGATGGGCGAAAAACATCCCCATGGGGATATTTACCAAACTATTTTATTCCCCATAGGGTACAACGGGGATGGGGACGATATCCTATTCCCCAGACCCAATACCCATTGGGGACCCGGTTAGTAACTATGATACTGCGGTCAACTGTAGCGACCTGACCCAAAATCGGTCAAATCTCGTGGTGCATACCATCCCAAGATCATTTGGTACTCACGAAGACATCGATAAAGTAATCAAAGTTCAATCACACTGAATATCATTAAACGATTCTCATATAGAGTCTTTATTACAAGGGAATAAATTCGCTCAAGGCCAACTCATGAGAAATAAACAAAAGTGCTGCGGAAGCGCCGAGGTAAAGCGAGTCCATCCGACTCCAAAGGGCAATCGCCAAGCGCGAGCGTAGCCTCACTCCGATCGAATATATCTCGCAACATAATACGTTGCAGCCATGTAGGTCAGCTTTTGGAATAAGTGGCAAGTCATAAAGAATAACAATAATAAAGTTGCTAACACTATATGCATTATTGGGTGTGGAGCTCTAAGTTTCATCATTTTGCGAAAAGCAAATTTTATCCTACTACAGTGGACTTGCTTGCAAATTACTACAATTGTTGGTAGTTATTGAGATGGTTCCGCCAACCAATATCTCGTTCCCAAATTATTAAGTCATAAACCCTCAAATTATTTCATTAGTTTTAGTGTTGAGATATCCGAATACTTCCAAGTTCCAGAGGCTCAAATGTCCGTGAATCGGGACACGGCTAATCGATTAGATCTTTTAAACTCTGCAGAGGGTTGCGACTTTCCCGCAAGAATCATTCCTCCTTTAAAGTCTTCGCACTTCATGGTGTTTGAAGACGGACGAATGAAACAGGTCTTCCAAAGAGTTCTTCCGCCACCGCCGTACCCATCCAATCCTACCGTTCGTCTACTTCTCGTAGTACCGTCCAGCCAGCGTCACTACTAGGGTCAACCCAGCCAGAGCCCATAATGGCTTGCGGCTGCACAGGTAAGCTTCCGGTCATGGGGCATCCATCCTTCTCTTCGTGGCTGGGTGAAGCTTTCCGCAGGATGTCATGGCGCTTCTCCATGCATCCCGGCCACCACTGGGTGCTCCAGGGTGCCCGTCAACCGTCCTCCACCCAGTAGTGATTTTCCGAAGTCCATCTTGATCATTGTAGTTCATGGGGTCATCATCATTGACTCTCACATCTTGCTTATGAATTTCACTCATCCCAATTCCCGTCTACGAGCATAGCAAAGTAACTACTACGTCCCGGGGTCAAGGTAACAAGGGGATTGGTTCATCCTACCACATGATACTACTCAAGTTTAATGACTTCAAGATTTCACTACTGCATGCATGGTGGGGTGGTGACAACTACTAATGCACAAAAACATAGGTATAGAAATAACATGATCAAAACTTGCCTTGCTGATGATCCTCGTAAGCTAAAGAGTCGTAGTAGCAAGCTTCGCACTCCGGAAACTCTACCGAGACAAACAATAATACAATAAGCACAAAGCAAGAGGATCACCCAAGATAAGAATAGTAACATAGCACAACAAAACAATCAAAACCAAAACCAAAAGAAAACTCAAAGAAACCAATTCAAAGTTTTTCCCTACTCCAAACAATAACAAAATTAGTTTTATATAATAAAATTCCTTAATGAAACCTAATCATGGTTTTAGGTTAACTTAATGAAAAGGATTCACTAAGCAACTAGGAGCAAAAAGAATTAATTAAAAGCTATTATAAAACTCATTTTAGGCCTAATCCAATTTCTATTAAGAAAATAATTTAAAACTTTTATTAATTATAAATAAAAGTTCATCTACTATAATGACAGAAACTATCCTAGAATAACTAATCACAAGTTAAAAATAAATTAATTTACTAATTAATTAATTAGGAAAACAGAACTAGTTAATTAATTAGGATTAATAGGATTCTGCCTAGAACTAATTATTTATTAATCCTAAAATACCAAAGTTAATTTCTAGGGTTTGGCAATGTCAAAATAAAGTGGTGACAAAAAGAATCATGCAAAAATAATTTTTCTAACTAAAGTTATAGCAGATTTACTATTCTGACCAAAACTAAAATAAAGCATTTTTAATTACTATTAACATAGCTAAATATATATTTTACAGAAACTACATAAAATTTGCAATCCAACAAAAAAAGAATCACTCAAAAATATTAAACAGAATAAAAGATATACATTTTTGAAAACAGAAACTATTCGGCTAAAACAGAAAATCAAAATAAAAAGAAAAAGGCCTAATGGGCCTATACTGTGCCATGTGCGTTAGATAGGCTAAACGGGCCTAGGTTTAACTAAACGAACCGGGCCTAAAATAAAAACCTAAACTAAAAAATAAACCGATCGGAACCGGCCGGTTTTCTAACTAAAACCTAACCCTTCGGGGTTCTAATCCTAGCCCTAGATCTAGGATCGGGCGGTGGGGGGTGATGATGGGGACTTACGGACTCGGTGACGGTGTGGCGGCGGCGAAAGTCGTCGAGGAGGCGTCAAGGCGTGGGAGCTCCAGCGACTCGTCGGGAGATGCGCACGAGCACGGGGAGGGTTCGTGGTGTTGGGAGGTCGGGGTGGACCAGGCGTCGTGGCGGCAACAATGGCGTGCGGGAGGGCTCGGGCTCATGAGCATAAACAGGAGGGAGAGGGGTGCGCGGGCTCTCGGGGGGATGGGGTGCTGGCGCCTCGGCTTTTATAGCCGGGGTCAGGCGAGCTTCGGAAGGGCATCGGGCGGTCGGGGATCCGGATCCTTGGATCCGGTGGATCTCCAGCGAGCTCGTGGCGTGGGCGAGGGGAAGAAGAGGGGGGTCCCACGGGTCAGCGAGAGGAGAGAGAGGCGAGGGGGTCGGGTGGCCAAGCCTAGGCTTTTTGGGTGGGCGAGGGGTCTGTGGGCTGGGGCTGGCTGGTCTTGGGCTGCCAGTTAGGCCGGCTCACTGGGCTCATGTGGTGTGGCGCTGGCATTTGGGCCTGGGTGGCTTTGGCTGGCGCCAGGGGTTTTTTTTTATTTTTAAATAAAACTAAAACAAAAATAAAACCAAATCTATAAATAATTTATATAGGTTATATATATACCAAAATGATGGGAATATTCCTTTCATTTGAACATTTTCCAAAGGCAAAATCCAAACTTCATAAAAACCTATTTTTTTCAAATTCAAATAAATTTTAGATTTGAATCCAAATCTTTTGGCATTGTTTCCTCTGATATTTTTGGAGTGTCATGTTTGCTCCTCTCATACTTTTGATCAAGTATTTATCAGGCTTAGTTTTTGAAATGTTTCTCACATGCCAAAGTTTGAAATTCAAATTCAAAACTCAAAATTCTCTGAAACTTCAAATGGCATTCAAATTCAAACAGGATGCATAGGATGCTTATCTATAATTGTAAAACATTCCAAATAGGAAATTTGGGATGTTACAAACCTACCCACCTTAAGATGAATCTAGCCCTCGAGATTCGGGTTGGCTAGCAAATAGGTGCGGATGGTCTCGACGAAGATCTTCTTAGCGTTCCTGTGTGGCTTCTTCCTCGGTGTGGTGACTCCACAGCACCTTGCAAAACTTGATGACCTTGCTGCGGGTGACTCGCTTGCAGTCTCGAGAATTTTGACGGGTTTCTCCTTGTAAGTCAAATCACCGTCAAGCTGTATGGCCTCTAGGGGCTTTGTGTCTCTCAATGGAACATCGGCCATGTCGGCATGACACTTCTTCACCGAGAAACATGGAAGACATCATGAACTCCGGACAATCCTTCCGCAATTCCAACTTGTATGCAACTTCTCCACGACGTTCGAGGATTTTGTAGGGCCAATGAATCGGGTGCTAACTTTCCCTTGACTCCAAACCTCTTGATTCCACGAAGTGGAGACACACGAAGATATGCTCGGTCTCCCACTTCGTAAGTCACCTCCTTGCTTCATCGTCGGCATAACTCTTCTGTCTCGATTGTGCTATCTTGAGCCGGTCTCGAATTAGCTTGACTTTCTCTTCGAATCCTTGATAAGGTCGGAACCGAAAAGTGATCGATCTCAACACTATCCCACACAATGGTGTTCTACACCTCCTTCCGCATGAGCTTGAAGGGCCATCTTCAAACCTGGATTGATAACTGTTGTTGTATGAGAACTCTGACGGCAAATTATCATCCCAGCTAGACCCATAGTCTAGCACACAAGCTCTCAACATGTCCTCCGAATCTGATTGACTCTCTCGGTCATCCATCATCATGGATGAAAAGCTGATCTTGAATTCCAGCCTCGTACCCAAAGTTTCATGCAATCGCTTCCAAAACTTTGAGGTAAACTGCGTTCCTCTATCGACACGATTTTCCTCGGAACTCCATGCAGACATACGATCCTGGTCATGTATATCTTGGCCAACTTGGCACTGGTATAGGTAGTCTTCACGGGAATGAAGTGAGCTACCTTGGTCAAACGATCAACTACTACCCAGATAGAATCATAACCTGAACGGGTCCTGGGTAATCCTGTGATGAAATCCATTCCAAGTTTTTCCCATTTCCAATCGGGAATCGGCAAAGGTTGAAGTAACCCTGCTGGCTTCTGATGTTCGCCTTTACACGTTGGCAAACATCGCATATCGCTACGTACTCGGCAATGTCCTTCTTCATACCGCCCACCGAAACTTTGCTTCAAATCCAGGTACATCTTGGTGTTGCCGGGTGAATCGAGTACGGTGAATCATGAGCCTCTGAAGAATTAGCTTCTGAGCTCGGGATCATTGGGCACATAAATACGATCCTCAAACCATATAGTCCGTGTTCATCCTTACGGAATCCTTTAGCTTTTCCTTCCTCCATCTTTTGCTTTATCTCATCGATTTCCTTGTCCGACTTCCGGCTTCACGAATCCTTTCGGTCAAGGTGGACTGTACTTCCGAGTTGCAACAAATCCTTTCGAACTATCTCCGATCGGAGATCTCGAGGTCATCGACCAACTCCTGGGTAATCCTCCTGCGGTAAGAGTATTCACATAACTCTTACGGCTCAAAGCATCTGCTACAACATTGGCCTTACCGGGTGGTAATGCAGTCTCATGTCGTAGTCCTTTATCAACTCTAGCCATCTCCTCTGCACTCGAGGTTCAATTCCTTCTGCGTGAAGATATATTTCAAACTCTTGTGATCTGTGTAGACATCACAACGATTTCCAATGAGGAAATGTCTCTGTGTCTTGAGTGCATGCACTACAGTTGCTAACTCCAAATCATGTGTGGCATAATTCATCTCATGAGGCCGTAGCTGTGCGGAGGCATAAGCTACAACCTTACCTTCCTGCATCAGTACTCCTCCGAGTCCTTGACGAGAAGCGTCTAATAAACCTGGTATTCCTTATGTATGTCCAACAAAATCAACACTGGGCTGTGACCAACCGTTTCTTCAATTCCTGAAAACTGGCTTCACATTCCTCGGTCCAAACATACTTGGCTTCCTTCTTCAACAGCTTAGTCATGGGCTTGGCAATCTTGAGAAGTTCTCAATGAACCTCCGATAATATCCTCGCGAGTCCGAGAAAACTGCGGATCTCCTTGATCGAGGTGGGTGACGCCAATCGGTGACTGATTCAACCTTGGCGGGATCAATTGCTATTCCTTCTCCTGAAATAACATGTCCGAGGAATCCAACTTCCTTCAACCAAAATTCACATTTGCTGAACTTGGCATACAGCTGATGTTCTCGCAGTTTCTCCAGAACTAGACGCAAATGTTCCTTATGCTCTTCCTCGCTCTTGGAGAAAATCAATATATCATCGATGAACACCACGACAAACTTGTCCAAATACTCCATGAACACCTTGTTCATCAAATTCATGAAGTATGCAGGAGCATTAGTCAATCCAAATGACATGACGGTATACTCGTATAAACCATACCTGGTAGTGAATGCTGTTTTGGGTATATCCTTTTCACGAATTTTCAACTGATGATACCCTGATCGAAGATCGATCTTAGAGAATACCTTGGCTCCAACAAGCTGATCAAACAAGTCATTGATCATCGGCAGAGGGTACTTGTTCTTGATGGTTACTTCGTTCAATGCACGATAATCCACAACCATCCTCAAGCTTCCATCCTTCTTCTCTACCAAAAGAACTGGGGCTCCCCAAGGTGATGAGCTTGGACGAATATATCCTTTCTCCAATAACTCATTTATTTGATCCTTGATCTCTTTCAACTCATTCGGTGGCATCCGATAAGGTCTCTTGGATATTGGGGCTGTCTTGGGCAATAACTCGATCGAAACTCAATGTCTCCGTCGGTGGCATTCTGGTAATTCCTCCGGGAACACATCGGGAAATTCTTGCACCATGGCACTTCCTCTGAACAACTCCCGTGAGGGAATGCACTGATTCTTCATCCGGCTGTGCTGGCTACATACTTGATCCTCTTACGCTCCGGTGGTGAGCGAGAATAGACTTGCGGCACATCAATGTTCCCTTCAAACTTTGACAACCAATCCATGCCTAGGATTACATCCAAGGTCTGAGTTTCCAACACTATGAGTTCTACGGGAAATTTGTGGTTCCCGATGTTGAGGGTTGCAGGACAGCTTAAACCTGCCATCATTTCTCCTCTGCGAGGCCGACGCGAAGGGGGCTTCTAAGGGTTCTAGTGCGTAATCCGTACTTTTCCACAACTACCCTTGATATGAATGAATGTGTTGCACCAGAATCAAAGAGAACCAAAACTGAACGTGAATTCAATAAAAACTTACCAACCACAGTGTCTGGCTGATCATAGACGTCCTCCACGTCGATGTGGTTCACTTGAGCACGAGGGAAAGGATTGGGCTTCTTCGTTGAGCCTCCATTGCCATTCCCGTTCTCCGCTGGCCTCCGGGCAGTCGGTGGCGTAGTGCCCTGTCTTCTGGCACTTGAAGCAGGTGATGTGGCTCAGATCCTTCGGAGCCGGGGCAGAACGGTGCTGATTGCCATTACCATTGCCATTGCCATTGCCATGGCCTGACTTGTTGTCCTGGCTGCGGTTGTTCCCATTTCCTCCATGGTTATGACCTCCATGGTTATGATGGGTGTGCCCTCCCGAGTACGGTGCATAGCGGGCTTCGCTGGGCTCCCGAGTTGTGCTTCCCCGGCTGTACTTCCGCTGCGGCTTTCTATCTGCTGCTGCTTGCCTTCAAGGATGGTGGCCTTGTCTACCAGCTCCCGGTAGTTGTTGAACGTAGCCACAATAAGCTGCATGCTCGGTTCATCATTGAGTCCCTCAAGGAACTTCTCACGCTTGGCGGCATCTGTGGCCACATCATCGGGGCATAGCGAGCAAGCTTGCTGAATTCATCCACGTCTTGTGCCACAAGACGGTTCCCCTGGCGCAAGTTTGAACTCACGCTTCTTCGACTCATGGCTCCAGTGAGACATGAGCAGGCTGAAGGCCTGCTGGAATTGGTCCCAAGTGATGCCACCCATGGGAAAAGTGGCGGTGTAATTCTCCCACCAAGAAGCTGCAGGTCCATCCAGTTGATGCGTGCAAAGCGCACCTTCTCAAGATCGGTGCATCCAACGGTGACTAGCTCCTTCCGATCTTGCGGAGCCAATCATCAGCCACAATTGGCTCGGTGCTACTAGAGAACACTGGCGGATTCAACCTCAGAAATCGAGTCAAGTTGTCCACAGTGGGTGGTGGTGGTGGCGGTGGATTGTTGGCGGTGTTGTTCTGGTTCTGAATCAGGAGCTGCATCAGTGCATTCTGCTGTTGGAGCAGCTGGGTGACCTCCGGCGGGAAACCAGTGTCACGTCTCGGAGGCATCTGGTGTTTTGGAGGGGATGAGAAGTTTAGAATAGAACAATGGTCTATGAGAAATACACTACCCATATGAATGCACAATCATAACACACCAATCATTTATTCATTCCACTCAAACATGGTTCAAACTCGATTACAAAAGCTCATGACTAATCGAAGGAAAACATCGGCCTAACTGATCGACGAAAAAGTAAAAGATAACATGGTGGTCGACTAAAAAGTCTTCATCAGTGGCGCCTCCTCTTGGGGTTTCCTTCGGTGGTACTCCCTTCGAAATCCTGATCATTGCTCACGAGAGGTGCTTCATCTCCACTCGGGTAAAGGTCCTCTCCCAAGTCCATATTTTCCTCTATCGCGGCAAGCTTCATCTTCAGGTCGTCGACTATCTCCATGAAGTCCGTGATTTCTTCCTCATGGCCAAGGAAGTCCGCGTGCCTTCTCCTCCAGTTCAGATTCGCGGAACAAAAGCTTCAGTGTGTCTTCGAGTTACGGCGAGTCCGAATCTCCCGTTTCGAGAAGACACTCCAAGTCTGGATGTAAGAGAGTGGAATCGTCCTCAATGGTACGGATGATATCTCCATTCCTTGCCCTGCGAGAAACCATGGCGAGTCGGGTGATCGAGCTCGCCTCTGTACTCCTCTCGGAGATGTCCAAGTGCTCGATAGATCGCCACGTCCCTTCCGATGATCCAGTTGAACTCGGTGAACTCAAAGTTGATAGGCTCCGTGTGTCCTCCAAAGGTTCTCCCAGGATATGCACCTCAATCCTGTAGCGGGTGTTCGCTCGGAAGTGCATTAGTGGGTTTCCGGTGATCGAGGGTAGAGCTATCTTCACTGCTTCACCATCTGGACCAGCTTTCTTCCAAAGGGCATCGCCTCATCGGGCTGGCGAACTCCGTAGCAAAACCGGGTTGAACTCGGCGGCCATCTAGAATGTTACAAAGGGAGAAGAGTCGAATTGAACAGGAAGAATTATAGAATGAAAAGGGTTCAAAGTAAATGGTCTCGCTATGGCTTTCCGATCCTAGGGGTTACGATCTCACGGTCGGCGTGTGCTCGATACCATCTCAGAGCGACCTGACCCAAAATCGGTCAAATCTACGTATGCATACCATCCCAAGATCATTTGGTACTCACAAGACATCGATAAAGTAATCAAAGTTCAATCACACCTGAATATCATTAAACGATTCTCATATAGAGTCTTTATTACAAGGGAATAAATTCGCTCAAGGCCAACTCATGAGAAATAAACTAAAAGTGTTGCGGAAGCGCCGAGGTAAAGCGAGTCCATCCGACTCAAAGGGCAATCGCCAAGCGCGAGCGTAGCCTCACTCCGATCGAATATATCTACGCAACATAATACGTTGCAGCCATGTAGGTCAGCTTTTGGAATAAGTGGCAAGTCATAAAGAATAACAATAATAAAGTTGCTAACACTATATGCATTATTGGTGTGGAGCTCTAAGTTTCATCATTTTGCGAAAAGCAAATTTTATCCTACTACAATGGACTTGCTTGCAAATTACTACAATTGTTGGTAGTTATTGAGATGGTTCCGCCAACCAATATCTCGCTCCCAAATTATTAAGTCATAAACCCTCAAATTATTTCATTAGTTTTAGTGTTGAGATATCCGAATACTTCCAAGTTCCAGAGGCTCAAATGTCCGTAATCGGGACACGGCTAATCGATTAGATCTTTTAAACTCTGCAGAGGGTTGCGCACTTTCCCGCAAGAATCATTCCCTCCTTTAAAGTCTTCGCACTTCATGGTGTTTGAAGACGGACGAATGAAACAGGTCTTCCAAAGAGTTCTTCCGCCACCGCGGTACCCATCCAATCCTACCGTTCGTCTACTTCTCGTAGTACCGCCCAGCCAGCGTCACTACTAGGGTCAACCCAGCCAGAGCCCATAATGGCTTGCGGCTGCATGTAAGCTTCGGTCATGGGGCATCCATCCTTCTCTTCGTGGCTGGGTGAAGCTTTCGCAGGATGTCATGGCGCTTCTCCATGCATCCCGCCACCACTGGTGCTCCAGGTGCCCGTCAACCGTCCTCCACCCAAAGAGTGATTTTCCAAGTCCATCTTGATCATTGTAGTTCATGGGGTCATCATCATTGACTCTCACATCTTGCTTATGAATTTCACTCATCCCAATTCCGTCTCACGAGCATAGCAAAGTAACTACTACGTCCCGGGGTCAAGGTAACAAGGGGATTGGTTCATCCTACCACATGATACTACTCAAGTTTAATGACTTCAAGATTTCACTACTGCATGCATGGTGGGGTGGTGACAACTACTAATGCACAAAAACATAGGTATAGAAATAACATGATCAAAACTTGCCTTGCTGATGATCCTCGTAAGCTAAAGAGTCGAGTAGCAAGCTTAGACTCTGAAACTCTACCGAGACAAACAATAATACAATAAGCACAAAGCAAGAGGATCACCCAAGATAAGAATAGTAACATAGCACAACAAAACAATCAAAACCAAAACCAAAAGAAAACTCAAAGAAACCAATTCAAAGTTTTTCCCTACTCCAAACAATAACAAAAATTGTTTTTATATAATAAAAATTCCTTAATGAAACCTAATCATGGTTTTAGGTTAACTTAACAGAAAAGGATTCACTAAGCAACTAGGAGCAAAAAGAATTAATTAAAAAGCTATTATAAAACTCATTTTAGGCCTAATCCAATTTCTATTAAGAAAATAATTTAAAACTTTTATTAATTATAAATAAAAGTTCATCTACTAGAATGACAGAAACTATCCTAGAATAACTAATCACAAGTTAAAAATAAATTAATTTACTAATTAATTAATTAGGAAAACAGAACTAGTTAATTAATTAGGATTAATAGGATTCTGCCTAGAACTAATTATTTATTAATTCTAAAATACCAAAGTTAATTTCTAGGGTTTGGCAATGTCAAAATAAAGCGGTGACAAAAGAATCATGCAAAAATAATTTTTCTAACTAAAGTTATAGCAGATTTACTATTCTGACCAAAACTAAAATAAAGCATTTTTAATTATTATTAACATAGCTAAATATATATTTTACAGAAACTACATAAAATTTGCAATCCAACAAAAAAAGAATCACTCAAAAATATTAAACAGAATAAAAGATATACATTTTTGAAAACAGAAACTATTCGGCTAAAACAGAAAATCAAAATAAAAAGAAAAAGGCCTAATGGGCCTATACTGTGCCCTGTGCGTTAGATAGGCTAAATGGGCCTAGGTTTAACTAAACGAACCGGGCCTAAAATAAAAACCTAAACTAAAAAATAAACCGATCGGAACCGGCCGGTTTTCTAACTAAAACCTAACCCTTCGGGGTTCTAATCCTAGCCCTAGATCTAGGATCGGACGGTGGGGGTGATGCCGGGACTTACTACGGACTCGGCACGGGCAATGGGCGGGCGGCGCGAAGGCGTCGAGGCGTCAGGCGCGGGAGCTCCAGCGACTGTCGGGAGATGCGCACGAGCACGGGAGGGTTCAGTGGTGTTGGGGAGGTCGGGGTGGACCAGGCGTCGTGGCGGCAACAATGGCGGCGGGAGGGCTCGGGGCTCAGCGAGCATAAACGGGAGGAGAGGGGTCTGGCGGGCTCTCGGGGAATGGGTGCGGCGCCTCGGCTTTTATAGCCAGGGGTCAGGCGAGCCGGAAGGGCATCGGGCGGTCGGGGATCCGGATCCTTCGGGATCCGGTGGATCTCCCATGAGCTCGTGGCGTGGGCGAGGGGAAGAAGAGGGGGTCCCACGGGTCAGCGAGAGGAGAGAGAGGTGAGGGGGTCGGGTGGCGAAGCCTAGGCTTTTCAAGGCTGGGGCGAGGCGGCGCTGGGCTGGCTTTGGCTGGTCTTTGGGCTGCCTGGTTAGGCTGGCTCACTGGGCTCTGGCGCTGGGCTGTGGCGCCTGGCCGGGCCTGGGTGGCTTTGTTTGGCGCCTGGGGGTTTTTTTTATTTTTTAAATAAAACTAAAACAAAAATAAAACCAAATCTATAAATAATTTATATAGGGTATATATATACCAAAATGATCAGGGGAATATTCCCTTTCATTTGAACATTTTTCCAAAGGCAAAATCCAAACTTCATAAAAACCTATTTTTTTCAAATTCAAATAAATTTCAGATTTGAATCCAAATCTTTTGGCATTGTTTCCTCTGATATTTTTGGAGTGTCATGTTTGCTCCTCTCATACTTTTGATCAAGTATTTATCAGGCTTAGTTTTTGAAATGTTTCTCACATGCCAAAGTTTGAAATTCAAATTCAAAACTCAAAATTCTCTGAAACTTCAAATGGCATTCAAATTCAAACAGGATGCATAGGATGCTTATCTATAATTCTAAAACATTCCAAATAGGAAATTTGGGATGTTACATCAACCTTAAAATATTCACAAACAAACTTGCAAAAACAAAACAAAAAACTCTGGAAAAAACCTTAAACCTATCTCACATCCTCACCTCAGATGCCACCATGACCAAGAAGTCAATATGACCTAGATAGGCATTAGCAGGACAAGGACAACACCATGTATGTATGTTGATTATAGGGTGTCATATTATGTATATGCGTATTTTTTTACGGGGATGGAGACCCTAATGGGGCCCCGTTCCCCAGTGGGGCATGGGTATGGGGAAATTTCATCCCCGGTCATGTAAACGGGGATGGGAATGGGATGATAGGGAATACATGGTGATGGGGATGTTGTAGGTATCCCCATAGGGGATTGTCCCCATTGCCATCCCTATCCGTGATCGATTCCCCCTCCGACGGAGCGCCGGAAAAGGCCCCAAGATGGGATCTCACTGGTACAGAAGGTTACGGTGGTGGAAATAGTGTTCCGGGGTATATGGGTATATATAGGAGGAAGAAGTAGGTCAGTGGAGCTACAAGGGGCCCACGAGGGTGGGTGCGCGCCTCCCTGCCTCGTGGCCTCCTCATTGATTTCTTGACGTCCACTCCAAGTCCTCTGTATCACGTTTGTTCCAAAAATAACTCTCCCGAAGGTTTCATTCCGTTTGGACTCCGTTTGATATTCCTTTTCTGTGAAACACTGAAATAGGCAAAAAAACAGGAATTTGCACTGGGCCTTGGGTTAGTAGGTTAGTCCCAAAAATAATATAAAAGTGCTTAGTAAAGCCCATTAAACATCCAAAATAGATAATATAATAGCATGGAACAATAAAAAATTATAGATACGTTGGAGACGTATCAAGCATTCCCAAGCTTAATTCTTCTTAATTGTGGTATGAATATTCAGATCCAAAAGATTCAAGATAAAAATTCATATTGACATAAAAATAATAATACTTCAAGCATACTAACAAAGCAATCATGTCTTCTCAAAATAACATGGCCAAAGAAAGTTATCCCTACAAAATCATATAGTCTGGCTATGCTCTATCTTCATCACGCAAAGTATTTAATCATGCACAACCCAGATGACAAGCCAAGCAATTGTTTCATACTTTTGATGTTCTCAAACTTTTTCAATCTTCACGCAATACATGAGCGTGAGCCATGGACATAGCACTATATGTGGAATAGAATGGTGGTTGTGGAGAAGACAAAAAAAGAGAGAAGATAGTCTCACATCAACTAGGCGTATCAATGGGCTATGGAGATGCCCATCAATAGATATCAATATGAGTGAGAAGGGATTGCCATGCAACGGATGCACTAGAGCTATAAGTGTATGAAAGATCAACAAAAGAAACTAAGTGGGTGTGCATCCAACTCGCTTGCTCACGGAGACCTAGGGCATTTTGAGAAAGCCCATCATTGGAATATACAAGCCAAGTTCTATAATATAAAATTCCCAGTAGTATATGAAAGTGACAACATAGGAGACTCTCTATCATGAAGATCATGGTGCTACTTTGAAGCACACGTGTGGAAAAAGGATAGTAACATTGTCCCTTCTCTCTTTTTCTCTCATTTTTTGGGCCTTCTTCCTTTTTTTATGGCCTCTTTTCTTTCTTTCTTTTTTCATCCGGAGTCTCATCCCGACTTGTGGGGGAATCATAGTCTCCATCATCCTTTCCTCACTTGGGACAATGCTCTAATAATGATGATCATCACACTTTTATTTACTTACAACTCAAAGATTACAACTCAATACTTAGAACAAAATATGACTCTATGTGAATACCTCCGGCGGTGTACTGGGATATTCAATGAATCAAGAGTGACATGTATGAAAGAATTATAAAGGTGGCTTTGCCACAAATACGATGTCAACTACATGATCATGCAAAGCAATATGACAATGATGGAGCGTGTCATAACAAACGGAACGGTGGTAAGTTGCATGGCAATATATCTCGGAATGGCTATGGAAATGCCATAATAGGTAGGTATGGTGGCTGTTTTGAGGAAGGTATATGGTGGGTGTATGATACCGGCGAAAGGTGCGCGACATTAGAGAGGCTAGCAATGGTGGAAGGATGAGAGTGTGTATAATCCATGGACTCAACATTAGTCATAAAGAACTGACATACTTATTGCAAAAATCTATTAGTTATCGAAACAAAGTACTACGCTCATGCTCCTAGGGGGATAGATTGGTAGGAAAAGACCACCGCTGGTCTCCGACTGCCACTCATAAGGAAGACAATCAATCAATAAATCATGCTCCGACTTCATCACATAATGGTTCACCATACGTGCATGCTACGGGAATCACAAACTTTAGAACAAGTATTTATCAAATTCACAAATACTCAACTAGCATGACTCTAATATCACCATCCTCATATCTCAAAACAATTATCAAGTATCAAACTTCTCATAGTGTTCAATGCACTTATATGAAAGTTTTTATTATACCCATTTTGGATGTTCATTATATTAGGACTAATTTTATAGCCAAAGCAAACTACCATGCTGTTATAAAATACTCTCAAAATAATATAAGTGAAGCATGAGAGATCAATAATTTCTATAAAATAAAACCACCACCATGCTCTAAAATATGAAGTGCTAGAGCAAAATTGTTTAGCTCAAAAGATATAAGTGAAGCACATAGAGTATTCTAATAAACTCCGATTAATGTGTGTCTCTCCCAAAAGGTGTGTACAGCAAGGATGATTGTGGTGGACTAAAAAGTAAAGACTCAAATCATACAAGACGCTCCAAGCAAAACACATATCATGTGGTGAATAAAAATATAGCTCCAAGTAAAGTTACCGATGGACGAAGACAAAAGAGGGGATGCCTTCCAGGGCATCCCCAAGATTAGGATTTTGGTTGTCCTTGGATTTTACCTTGGGGTGCCTTGGTAATCCCCAAGCTTAGTCTCTCGCCACTCCTTGTTCCATAATCCATCAAATCTTTACCCAAAACTTGAAAAATTCACAACACAAAACTTAACAGGAAATCTCATGAGCTCCGTTTGCGAAAGAAAACAAAACACCACTTCAAGGTACTATAATTAACTCATTCTTTATTTATATTGGTGTTAAACCTACTGTATTCCAACTTCTCTATGGTTCATAACCTCCGATACTAGCCATAGATTCATCAAAATAAGCAAACAATACACGAAAAACAGAATGTGTCAAAAACAGAACAGTCTGTAGTAATCTGTATCAAACGTATACTTACGGAACTCCAAAAATTCTAAAATAAATTTCTGGACGTGCGTAATTTATCTATTAATCGTCTTCAAAAAGAATCAACTAAATAGCACTGTCCAGTAAAAAGTTGTAGCTAATCTCGTGAGTGCTAAAGTTTCTGTTTTTTACAGCAAGATCAAAAAGACTTCACCCAAGTCTTCCCAAAGGTTCTACTTGGCACAAACACTAATGAAAACATGAAAGCACACCTAACCAGAGTCTAGTTGAATTATTTATTACTAAACATAACCAAAAAGCAAGAAACAAAAATAAAATTGGGTTGCCTCCCAACAAGCGCTATCGTTTAACGCCCCTAGCTAGGCATTGATAATTTCGATGATGCTCACATGAAAGACAAGAATTGAAGCACGAAGAGAGCATCATAAAACACGTGACAAACACATCTAAGTCTAACATACTTCCTATGCATAGGCATATAGGCAAACAAATTATCGAGGCAAGCAAAAACTAGCATATGAAAGGAAGCGAAAAGGAACAATAGCAATCTCAACATAACGAGAGGTAATTTAGTAACATGAAAATTTCTACAACCATATTTTCCTCTCTCATAATAATTACATGTGGGATCATTTTAAAATTCAACAATTGTAGCGACCCGACCTCAGACGGTCAAGCCTCTGTGTTGTTGTGCCATCCCTGGATAGTATGCTGGCACACACAGTACATCAATGTATATATCAAAGTGCAATCACATGTATAATTAACGTAAAACTGATATATACCTCATAAGTCACAATGAAACAAATAGTCGGGTGTGGAGTCCCATCAACGCCATCGGCAGGTTGAGTGTAGAACGTAACCTGTATCGTAACTCTTACTTGTCGAGAAAATATCCGCAACATGATACGTTGCAGCCATGTAGGTCAAGTACATTGAATGTACGGCAAGATCACAATAAGAGAAAGCAGATGATAAACTATACTATATGTCTGTATGGCTTTGTGGCTCAGATCTGAGTTTTGTTTGCGTAAAAGCTGGTTTTATTTTCCCTACATCAAAGGAATAAATGAAATCTGTACTATGGAATTTTCTATCATGACATGGTTCCGCCAACCGATGTCTCATAGCCCAAATTCATCATAAGTTGCCCACAATTAAGTTATCATCCGGTGTTGAGAGTTCCGAGATAGATCCAGTCCAGAGGCTCAAGTTGTCCGTAATCGGGACACGGCTAATCGATTAGGTTTTAACCCTCTGCAGAGGTTTGTACACTTTACCCGCAAGATTCGATCCTCTTTTACGTTCTCGCACTTCGTGGTGTTTGAGAACAAGACGATCAAACATGGTCTTCGAAGAGTTCCTATGACCACCGCCCGGTGCTCATCCAATCCTACCGTAGTTCTACATCTGCTAGCACCGCCCCAGCCAGATTCACCACTAAGGTCAACCAAGCGAGCCATTAGTGACTTGCGGTTGCAGGTAAGCTTCGGGCATGAAGTATTCTTCCGTCTCTTTGAGTCTGGGTGAAGCTTTCCGCAAGATGTCATGGCGCTTCTCCATGCATCCCGCCAACCACTGGATTCTCCAGGTGCCCGTCAACCATCCTTCACCCAGAGTGTGTATTGAATTCTTGTCTCGAGTCTTGAAGTCTTGAGGCCTTGAAGATGCAGATCCTTGCAGATTCCATCATGGAGTTGTTGTCATTGACGAGATCCTCCATTCTCACACCACTCCCGAGCACTCATACCAAACCCGTCTACTATAGCGTAGCATTGAAATAAAATATCGTCCCGGGCTTGGTAACAGGGTGATGGGTTCCTACCTCATGCATACTACTCAACTACAAGAATTCAGTATCAATACTGGAGGGATTGTTGCAAAGATGACACGAGATGCAATAAAACACATAGGTATGAAAAACATGGTCAAAGTGAACTTGCCTGGTAAGTTGATGAAGATAACAACACTCTCGAATAATGACTTGGTAGAACTATTCGTCACTCCGTTGAAAATCTATATAGTCAAACATAGCATTCATATAAGCAAACATCCTAGCAAACAATTTTAACACTCATAATAAAACCAACAAGTAAAAATGCAAATCAGGGGACACCAAATAAAAACAAAGGAAAACTACACAACAAAACTACTAAAGAAAACTCTAAGACATAACACAAAAATAGTTTTGTCCTAAGTAAAATTTAACATCAAAGGAAATACCAACATAATAAATAATCTGAAAAGAAAAATATAAAACAACTAATTTTAACAGAAAGTATTTTTCATAAACTTTTAATAGCAAAAAGAAACAAATAAAAAGCTTTTATGAAACACTAACTATGACCTAAACAAGTTTTCATACAAAACTAAGAAAAACAAATTTTAAAATAAAAACAAAATTTTCTTTTGTTGACTAATGAAACAAAACTAAATTTTTCAAGAGTGACAAAAAGAAATAATTTGAAACTAATAAAAACAATAAAGAAAAGACTAAAACAAAACTATAACTAAAACAGTACTGTTTTGCTAAAACCTAATTTAAAAATAAAGTAAAAATAAATAAGCATATGCTTTGGATAGACAAAACCATAATAAAACAGTAGCAAAAAGAATCAATCAAAAATACTTTGTAAAACTCAAAATATGACCAAATTAGTGATTTGAACAAATTTCATCAAATTCAAATCTAAACTATTCAAATTTGAAACCTAAGTACACAAACAGAAACTTAAGCAAATTTGTGACACAATGCAAAAAGAATCAACTCAAACGGAGTTACGGAACTTAAGTTATGAACTAAAGAAGTTTGAATATGAATCTGAACAAATTTCGAAATTTTAAACTTTCAAAAACATGTTTGAGTTGAATTACTGGATAGAGGAGATCGTAACGAAGAAGTGGGCGTTGGTTTCATCTAGTTTGGATGAACGAGTAAAAAGTTATGGCTATTTGAAAAATCAGGGCCAAGCTGTTTTACAAAAGAAAAAATAGCTATGGCTAAGGTCTAATGTATAAATACGTAGACGACAATCTAATCTATTGTATTAGTCTAAAAGTAATAAACTACGGAAGTATAAGTAGAAAAAAGAAAAGAAAACAAAGTAAGATACCTTTATAAGGCAGAGAAAAGACAGCTTCGGAGAGAGACGAAAATTTCTAGAAGTCGCGCACAGAGGAGAAAAAAAATATTTTTCTTAGTCAAACCAAAATATTGATTTAACCCGAATCAGATGATTTTTGGAGGCTCTATGGGTCTATATTTATAGGTGGAAAAGAGGCTTAGGGGTCAAAAGCTAGGCAATGTGGGACTAAACGTAGATGAAAATATACGAAACAGAGAGAAGGTGCGCCATGGGCCAAAAGGCCTTTAGGCGGTTCCCTCCTGGCTCCTCAGTGCTTGCTGGGTGGATGGCCTTGGCCGGCCGGCCGCTGGCTTGGCCTTGGCCCTTGGCCCTTGGCCCTTGTGTAGCGAGTGATTTTATTTTTTTACAAAATTTTCAGAGAACTAAAAAAACAAAATGACTAAAACTTTTATATAGGCATATAATATACCAAAATTTGCAGAAAAGATTTTCTACAACATGGACATTATTATAGCATTAAATAAAATACACAAAAATTAAATAAAGCAAGGAGTGCTTCAGCTCTAATAAAATCCAATAAAAATCATTTTAAAAATACCAAAATGAATTCAAATTTATTCCTCTCCAATTTTAGGTTGTAGGAATCATGCTACCCTATTTTCCATATATTTTGTTTTTGGAGAAAATAATTTAAATAAAACTCAAATAACTCCAATTGGAAATAAATTCAAAAGAACTTTGAATTTAATTCTTTTAACACTCCCAACTCATATTTCATTTAATTTGAAGAAGTCATTTTATCTTCTCTCGTGAAAATCATTGAGTTGCATAAAGTTTCTGAATTGGAAATATTTTCCAAATGAAATTCAAATATTTTCAACACCCCTTGTCATTTAAATAAATGGAAGAAGTCATGCCATCTTCTCTCCAGGGTTTTGTGATGAAAAGAATTTGAATTCGAAGATCATAAAAGCAAAATGAAAGTTTGGGAAAGTCCTTTTATTCCTCTCATTTAACTTTCAAAAGTTTCAAATTCACTCACTTTCAGTCAATCAATCAAACAATCAACCAAAACTATCTATGTGTTTATAACATTCCAAAATTTAGAGTTTTGGGATGTTACAACAATATAGCTCTCACATAAAATTTTCTCTACATGATCCACATGCATGCAAAGTTGACACTCTTCCAAAATAGTGGGAATATCATTAACTAAAGTCATGACCTCTCCAAACCCACTTTTATAAAAAAATCATAAGATTGAACATACTCCAAATATGTGGGATCTAAAGTTGACACTCTTCCAAACCCACTATCAATATTATTGCAAATACTATTATCAATCTCATATTCATCATGGAGCTTAAATAAATTTTCAATATCATAAGAAGAATCACCCCAATCATGATCATTACAACAAGTAGTAGACATAGCAAAACTAGCATCCCCAAGCTTAGGGTTTTGCATATTATTAGCACAATTGACATCAAGAGAATATATAGTAAAATTATTGCAATCATGCTTTTCATCGAAGGAACTATCAAGTATGGGTGCAATAGCAATGATCTCATGTTTAACATAAGGAACTATAGCAAATTCATCTTCATAAATATTGGCATCATGGCCACAAGAATAGCAAGCATCATGTTCATCAAGGGATATTTCAATCAAATCATCGGAATCATAATTATCTATAGATTCATGCATATCATTATTTTCTTCCAAAGCAACGGTCATTATTTCAATAAATTCTTGGACATAGACATTATGGGCATAGTTCTCATTGCAATAATTAAGTATGTCGGAATTTTCAGATTTGTGGAAAGTAATATTATACTTTTAAATCAAAGAAGCAACTTCATGAGCACCCTTAAAAACGACAAATTCTTCAATTTGTTCAATATCTTAGTAACTATAAACAAACTTTGCATAAGAAGATAAGATTTCATTATCATTAAACTCACATAGGTAAGGGAGGTGTTTTTTAGGGTTCTTAGAGCAACAAGTAAAATCATAAATTTCACAAAGGTTCCAAGCATAACACAGCAATCTGTTTATTTGATCCCATAAGAGTGTCCCTTTTTAAGACAAACGGTGACGCACAAAATGAGCATGCTCATCTAAAGATTTCCCATCAACTAGGCTAGTTGGGGTTTCAGCACGAGCGCATAAGGATCAAAGATGATCCAAGTAGAACACTTTGAGTGGATCCATATCAATAGATTTTTAGCAAGCAAAGATGCAAGCAAATAGAAGGCACATGGAAATACAAACAAAGATACATACGGTAAGAAGGCGAAGAAAAAGGCAAAGGTGAAGTGGGCGAGAGGAAAACAAGAGGCAAATAGCAAATAATGTAATGAGAGGGATAAGAGTTTGTGTTGGGTACTTGGTAAGTCTTGACTTGTGCGTAGACTCCCCGGCAACGGCGTCAGAAATCCTTGTTGCTACCTCTTGAGCATGTGTTGGTTTTCCCTTGAAGGGGAAAGGGTGATGCAGCAAAGTAGTGTAAGTATTTCCCTCAGTTTTTGAGAACCAAGGTATCAATCCAGTAGGAGGCCACACGCAAGTCCCTCGTACCTACACAAACAAATAAGAACCTTGCAACCAACACGATAAAGGGGTTGTCAATCCCTTCACGGCCACTTGCAAAAGTGAGATCTGATAGAGATGATAAGATAATATTTTTCATAATTTTTATGATAAAGACTAAAAGTAAAGAAAGAAAAATAAATGGCGACAGAAATAGCTAGTTGACGGGATATTAATATGATGGAAAATAGACACGGGGGCCATAGGTTTCACTAGTGGCTTATCTCAAGATAGCATAAGTATTATGGTGGGTGAAAAAATTACTGTCGAGCAATTGATAGAAAAGTGCATAATTATGAGAGTATCTAGGCATGATCATGTATATAGGCATCCGCGAGAAGTAGACCAAAACGATTCTGCATCTACTACTTTTACTCCACACATTGACCGCTATCCAGCATGCATCTAGAGCATTAAGTTCATAATAAGAGAGTAACACATTAGGCAAGATGACATGATGTAGAGGGATAAACTCAAGAAATATGATATAAACCCCATCTTTTTATCCTCGATGGCAACAATACAATACGTGTCGTTTCCCCTTCTGTCACTGGGATCGAGCAACGCAAGATTGAACCCAATGCTAAGCACTTATCCCATTGCAAGAAAGATCAATCTAGTAGGCCAAACTAAACTGATAATTCGAAGAGACTTGCAAAGATAACACATCATACATAAAAGAATTCAGAGGAGATTCAAATATTGTTCATAGATAATCTTGATCATAAACCCACAATTCATCGGATCTCGACAAACACACCGCAAAAAGAGTTACATTGAATAGATCTCCAAGAAGATCGAGGAGAACTGTGTATTGAGATCCAAAGAGAGAGAAGAAGCTATCTAGCTAATAACTATGGACCCGAAGGTCTGTGGTAAACTACTCACACATCATCAGAGAGGCTATGGTGTTTATGTATAAGCCCTCCATGATCGATTCCCCCTCCGGCAGAGCGCCGGAAAAGGCCCAAAGATGGGATCTCACGGGTACAGAAGGTTGCGGCGGTGGAAATAGGGTTTCATGGTGCTCCTCGTTGGTTTCGGGGTATATGGGTATATATAGGAGGAAGAAGTAGGTAGGTGGAGCTACAAGGGGCCCACAAGGGTGGGGGGCACGACTCCCTGCCTCGTGGCCTCCTCGTTGATTTCTTGATGTCCACTCCAAGTCCTCTGGATCATGTCTGTTCGAAAAATAACTCTTCCGAAGGTTTCATTCCGTTTGGACTCCGTTTGATATTCGTTTTTTGCGAAACACTGAAATAGGCAAAAAAACAGCAATTTGCACTGGGCCTTGGGTTAGTAGGTTTGTCCCAAAAATAATATAAAAGTGCTTAGTAAATCCCATTAAACATCCAAAACAGATAATATAATAGCATGGAACAATCAAAAAATATAGATACGTTGGAGTTGTATCAATAGCTCACGGACTCGATTACATAGAAGGATCATAGCAAGATAGCAAAGCCCTCGACTCAAAACTAATCTTTATTATATATAGCTCACGCCCTCGACTCAAAACTCAAAACTATATCATACTAAAACTTTATTGTACTAGATCAAGATATTACCAAAATGATCGAACTAAGAAAACGGTAAAGATAGAAGTGTGATGGTGATATGATACCGGGGCACCTCCCCCAAGCTTGGCAGTTGCCAAGGGGAGTGCCCATACCATGTGTTTATGTCTCTTTCTTCGGAGGTGGTGATGTGACATTATTGGCGATGATGCCCCTCAGGATACGATTCTCTTCCTCGAGCTTATTGACATGCTGCTTGAGGTCCATTATTTCCTTACAGAGCTTGCCCGTGACGGCTAAATCTCCTTTCACCCATGGATGTTGCATAGCTGCGGGAGAACAAGTAACACTCTTTTTCATATTTTCATAAGAAAGAAATCTAACATTGGAAGGGATGACCGAGTTTGGAAGAGCTGAGCTTTGTAGTTCCCCCATCGTGATTCGGGCTCGGAAACGAGAAGTAACTTCTTGATCCTCTTCCATGGAATCTATCCTTTTAAAGTCGTCCTCCGTCTCTTCCTTCGTTGATGGCCCAAACTGGTCAGCATCACTGTTTGCTCCTGGTCCCGGTGTCGGGTGAGACACCCGACTCTCCCCGACTGACTCTTGAGAAGACATCTTGCTCTAATCTGCGGTAGAAACAAATCAAAATGAAAAACAGAGGATATTTGCGTGGTACGATGGTCAAAACCTTCGGGAGATTATATAATGAATTTTTACCAACCAAAAGAAGTACCGTGCAAGAAAACGGAGTCCGGAGGGCACACGAGGTGCCCATGAGGCAGGGGCGCGCCCGGGGGGTAGGGCGCGCCCTCCACCCTCGTGGATGCCTCGTGTCCTTTTCGGACTACTTTTTATTTTCCCATTTTCTTAAATATTCCAAAACGGAGAAAAATTGCCATTAGAGCTATTTTGGAGTAGGTTTACTTACCGTACCACATACCTATTCCTTTTCGGAGTCTGAAACATTCTGGAAAGTGTCCCTTATATATTCCTCTGGGGTTACGGTCTCAATAACATTAGTTTCAACATTTATGGTATTACCTGAGATATAATGTTTGATTCTTTGGCCGTTCGCCACCTTCGGATTTGTGCCTTCAAAGTTGTTGATTTTTATGGCACTAGAACGATAGACCTCCTTGATAACGTAAGGACCTTCCCATTTAGATAGGAGTTTTCCTGCAAAAAATCTTAAACGAGAGTTGTATAGCAAAACATAATCACCCACATTAAACTCACGCTTTTGTATCCTTTTGTCATGCCATCTTTTAACTTTTTCTTTAAACAGTTTGGCATCTCATAGGTTTGGGTTCTCCACTCATCAAGTGAGCTAATGTCAAATAGTCTCTTCTCACCGGCAAGTTTGAAAGCATAATTGAGCTCTTTAATGGCCCAATATTCCTTATGTTCTAGTTCAAGAGGTAAGTGACATGCTTTTCCATAAACCATTTTATACGGAGACATACCCATAGGATTTTTATATGCAGTTCGAGGCCCATAATGCATCATCAAGTTTCTTAGACCAATTTTAATCTCTCTATTACTTAGTTCTACTTGACCACTAGAATGTGGGTGGTATGGAGATGCAATTATATGATTAACGTCATACTTAGCAAGCATTTTACGAAAAGCACCATGAATAAAATGTGAACCACCATCAGTCATTAAGTATCTACGGACTCCAAACCTCAGAAAAATAACTTCTTTAAGCATCTTAATAGAGGTGTTATGATCAGCACTACTACTTGGAATAGCTTCTACACACTTAGTAACATAATCAATAGCAACTAAAATATGTGTATACCCATTAGAGGAAGGAAACGGTCCCATATAATCAAAGCCCCAAACATCAAATGGTTCAATAACAAGTGAATAGTTCATAGGCATTTCTCGACGTCTACTAATATTACCAATTCTTTGACATTCATCGCAAGACAAGACAAACTTACGGGCATCTTTGAAAAGAGTGGGCCAATAAAAACCGGATTGCAATACCTTATGTGCAGTTCTATCTCCAGCGTGGTGTCCTCCATAAGCCTCGAAGTGACACGTGTAGGATCTATTCATGTTCATGCTCAGGTACACAACGTCTAATAACACCATCTAATCCTTCTTTATAAAGCTGTGGGTCATCCCAGAAGTAATGTCTTAAATCATAGAAAACCTTTTTGTTTTGCTGGTATGTGAAACTAGGTGGTATAAATTTAGCAACAATGTGATTAGCATAATCAGCATACCATGGAGCAGTACGAGAAGCACTTATGACAGCTAATTGTTCATCAGGAAAGCTATCATCAATAGGTAGTGGGTCATCAAGAACATTCTCTAACATAGATAAGTTGTCTGCAACGGGGTCCTCAGCTCCCTTTCTATCTATAATATGCAAATCAAATTCTTGTAATAGGAGAACCCATCTAATAAGTCTAGGTTTAGCATCTTTATTTTCCATAAGATATTTAATAGCAGCATGATCAGTGTGAACAGTTACTTGAGAATCAACAATATAAGGTCTGAACTTATCACAAGCAAACAACTACTAAAAATTCTTTTTCCGTAGTAGCGTAGTTCCTCTGGGCACTGTCGAGAGTTTTACTAGCATATTGAATTACATTTAATTTCTTATCAACTCTTTGTCCTAGAACAGCACCTACAGCATAATCACTAGCATCACACATAATTTAAAGGGTAAATTCCAATCAGGAGGCTGAACAATAGGTGCAGAAATCAAGGCTTTCTTAAGTATTTCAAATGCTTCTGCACAATCATCATTAAAGACAAAAGGAACATATTTTTGTAAGAGATTAGTCAGAGGCCTAAAAATTTTTGAGAAGTCTTTAATGAACCTCCTATAAAAACCAGCATGACCAAGGAAACTTCTTATACCTTTAATGTCCTTAGGACACGACATCTTTTCAATAGCATCAACTTTGGCTTTATCAACTTCAATACCTATTTCAGAAATTTTATGCCCCAAGACAATACCTTCATTAACCATAAAGTGGCACTTCTCCCAATTCAAGACAAGATTAATTTCTTCACATCTCTGCAAAACTCGATCAAGGTTGCTTAAGCAATCATCAAAAGAAGTTCCATATACGGAGAAATCATCCATGAAAACCTCAACAATCTTTTCACAAAAGTCAGAGAATATAGCAGTCATACATCTTTGAAAGGTAGCAGGTGCATTGCATAAACCAAAAGGCATACGCCTATAAGCAAAGGTACCGAAAGGGCAAGTAAAAGTGGTCTTTTCTTGATCCTCTTTTGACACAGGTATTTGAGAGAAACCAGAATAACCGTCAAGAAAGAAGAAATGTGTATGTTTGGATAATATTTCTAGCATTTGATCAATAAAAGGTAAAGGGTAATGATCCTTTTTAGTAGCTTTATTTAGTTTGCGGAAATCAATTACCATTTTGTAACCTGTAACGATTCTTTGTGGAATCAATTCATCTTTATCATTAGGAACAACAGTAATACCTCCCTTCCTAGGGACACAATGGACATGACTTACCCACTGACTATCAGAAATGGGATAAATTATACATGCCTCTAGAAGCTTTAGTATTTCATTTCTTACCACTTCTTTCATCTTAGGATTTAACCGTCGTTGGTGATCAACAACCGGTTTATCGCCTTTTTCCAATTTTATTTTGTGCTGGCATAGAGTGGGGCTAATGCCCTTAAGATCATCCAGAGTATATCCAATAGCAGCACGGTGGTTCTTCAGAGTTTTCAATAATTTCTCTTCTTCTTGCTCTAAAAGGTTAGCACTAATAATAACTGGATATATCTTCTTGTTATCATGTGACATGTGTCACCCACGTGACATGTGTCACCCACGTACTGAGAGGTGGCGATCATGCGAGATCGTGGGTGAATAGATAAATCCATCGTGGAATGTGGAACGGTTTGAGCAGCAAAAGCCGAAAATTCAGATATGATAGCTTTAATGTTTCGTTCGCAACTGCTTCAGCTGACAAGGACACAGTGAAGATTTTGAACAAGTTTCAAATAGAACGCATATGAAGAATTTGTGAACAGACTGGGTTGTGTTGTCGGATCTCGGGTTCCGGCAAAACCCTCAAGGTTCGAACACTGGGGTGCGCATGAAGATCTCCCCCTACCAAATCACGCCCTCGTCCTCATCAGGATATCTAAGCTTAGCTTGACGAACTCGCAACACAAGAGACACATGATTTATACTGGTTCGTGCCACCGTTGTGGTGTAATACCCTACTCCAGTGTGGTGTGGTGGATTGACTGTCGGGCTGAGGATGAACAACACAAGGGGAAGAACAGCCTCCTGAGGTGAGGTGTTCTTGTGCTTGGTGGGTGTGAGGATGGGTTGGATCCGGTCCAAGATGAGATGATCCCTACTGTGGTGGCTAGCCCTATTTATAGAGGCCCTGGTCCTCTCCCCAAATATCGAGCGGGAAGGGAGCCAACAACGGCCAATTTGAAAGGGGACAGCTAGTACAAGCAATCCTGACTAAAGGTGGTCTTCGTCTGCCAAAGGCTCTGGTGGTGACTGATACGTCTCCAACGTATCTATAATTTTTTATTGCTCCATGCTATATTATCTTCTGTTTTGGACATTATTGGGCTTTATTATTCACTTTTATATTATTTTTGGGACTAAACTATTAACCGGAGGCCCAGCCCAGAATTGCAGTTTTTGGCCTATTTCAGAGTTTCGCAGAAAAAGAATATCAAATGGAGTCCAAATGGAATGAAACCTTTGAGAACGTGATTTTCGGAACGAACATGATCCAGGAGACTTGGACCCTAAGTCAAGGAAACTTCCAGGAAGCCACGAGGTAGGGGCGCGCCTACCCCCTGGGCGCGCCCTCCACCCTCGTGGGCCCCGCGTTGCTCCACCGACGTACTCTTTCCTCCTATATATACCTACGTACCCTTAAACGATTAGACACGGAGCCAAAAACCTAATTCCACCGCCGCAACCTTCTGTACCCACGAGTCCCATCTTGGGGCATGTTCCGGAGCTCCGCCGGAAGGGGCATCGATCATGGAGGGCTTCTACATCAACACCATAGCCTCTCCGATGAAGTGTGAGTAGTTTACCTCAGACCTTCGGGTCCATAGTTATTAGCTAGATGGCTTCCTCTCTCTTTTTGGATCTCAATACAATGTTCTCCCCCTCTCTCGTGGAGATCTATTTGATGTAATCTTCTTTTATGTGTGTTTGTTGAGACCGATGAATTGTGGGTTTATGATCAAGTTTATCTATGAACAATATTTGAATCTTCTGAATTCTTTTATGTATGATTGGTTATCTTTGCAAGTCTCTTCGAATTATCAGTTTGGTTTGGCCTACTAGATTGATCTTTCTTGCAATGGGAGAAGTGCTTAGCTTTGGGTTCAATCTTGCGGTGTCCTTTCCCAGTGACAGTAGGGGCAGCAAGGCACGTATTGTATTGTTGTCATTGAGGATAACAAGATGGGTTTGTTATCATATTGCATGAATTTATCCCTCTACATCATGTCATCTTGCTTAAGGCGTTACTCTGTTCTTATGGACTTAATACTCTAGATGCATGCTGGATAGCGGTCGATGTGTGGAGTAATAGTAGTAGATGCAGGCAGGAGTTGGTCTACTTGTCTTGGACGTGATGCCTATATACATGATCATACCTATTCTCATAACAATGCTCAATTCTGTCAATTGCTCAACAGTAATTTGTTCACCCACCATAAAATACTTATGCTCTTGAGAGAAGCCACTAGTGAAACCTATGGCCCCCGGGTCTATCTTCATCATATTAATCTTCCAACACTTAGTTATTTCTGTTGCTTTTTACTCTGCTTTTATTTTTACTTTGCATCTTTATCATAAAAATACCAAAAAAATTATCCTATCATATCTATCAGATCTCACTCTCGTAAGTGACCGTGTAGGGATTGACAACCCCTTATCGCGTTGGTTGCGAGGATTTATTTGTTTGTGTAGGCGCGAGGGACTTGCGCATAGCCTCCTACTGGATTGATACCTTGGTTCTCAAAGACTGAGGGAAATACTTACGCTACTTTGCTGCATCACCCTTTCCTCTTCAAGGGAAAACCAACGCAGTGCTCAAGAGGTAGCAAGAAGGATTTTTGGCGCCGTTGCCGGGGAGGTCTACGCAAAAGTCAACATACCAAGTACCCATCACAAACCCTTATCTCCCGCATTACATTATTTTCCATTTTCCTCTCGTTTTCCTCTCCCCCACTTCACCCTTGCCGTTTTATTCGCCCTCTCTTTTCGGTTTGCCTTTTTTTCCGTTTGCTTGGCGTTATGGCTAGTCCCTTATCAACTCCTTTGTCCCCTGAGTTTTAAGTCTTTCACTTCAAACAAAGACAAGGAGAAAACTTAAAAGATGCCTGGGTGAGAATAATGGAGTCTTACCGTAATTGTACCTTTGAAGTAAACCTAAGAATTTTGCTTCGCAATTTTTATGTTGGATTAAATATGTCTCATAGACAACTCTTGGATTGCGTTGCCAAAGGCAATTTTATTGAAATTGATCCCCATACTGCGCATGAAGTTATAGAAGGTATAGTGGGAACACTACCTCAAGAAAAGGGGCCTCATCCTACCCAGGAAGATACACAAGTTTTTGAAAAAATTTGCGAAGTAACAAAGATTTTACAGAAGTCTCTTGAACCTCTTAAGAACGTTAGCGGAAATATTCACCGCATGAATATGTTGATTACTCTTTGCATTAAGCGGTTGGATTCTTTAGATCTAAAATTTTCAGAATATGAAGGGAAACGTAAAGAACCTCCCGGATTCGAGCTTGATTCCGCTAAAAAGTTGAAAACCAAAGATGGCAATACCTAGATCTATCCTTGCTATTATGCCTAGCTAGGGGCGTTAAACGATAGCGCTTGTTGGGAGGCAACCCAATTTTATTTTTAGTTTTTTGCTTTTTGCTTATGTTTAGGAATAAATATTTGATCTAGCCTCTGGTTAGATGCGTTTTTATGTTTTAATTAGTGTTTATGCCAAGTTAAACCTATAGGATCTTCTTGCATGATAGTTATTTGATCTTGCAGAAAATTTCAGAAACTTTCTGTTCACGAAACAATTGTTAAAAATCACCAGAACGTGATAAAATATCAATTCCAATTGTTGCTGATCAATAAACAAATTTTATAGGTCTTCCTATTTTGGCTGATTTTTTGGAGTTCCATAAGTTTGTGTTAGTTACGGATTACTACAGATTGTTCTGTTTTTGACAGATTCTGTTTTTCGTGTGTTGTTTGCTTATTTTGATGAATCTATGGCTAGTAAAATATTTTATAAACCATAGAGAAGTTGGAATAAAGTAGGTTTAACACCAATATAAATAATGAATGAGTTCATTACAGTACCTTGAAGTGGTCTTTTGTTTTCTTTCGCTAATGGAGCTCACGAGATTTTCTGCTGAGTTTTGTGTTGTGAAGTTTTCAAGTTTTGGGTGAAATATTTGATGGATTATGGAACAAGGAATGGCAAGAGCCTAAGCTTGGGGATTCCCATGGCACCCCCAAGATAATCTAAGGACACCGAAAAGCCAAAGCTTGGGGATGCCCCGGAAGGCATCCCCTCTTTCGTCTACTTCCATCGGTAACTTTACTTGGAGCTATATTTTTATTCACCACATGATATGTGTTTTGCTTGGAGCGTCTTGTATGATTTGAGTCTTTGCTTTTTAGTTTACCACAATCATCCTCGCTGTACACACCTTTTGAGAGAGATACACATGATTCGGAAATTATTAGAATACTCTATGTGCTTCACTTATATCTTTTGAGTTATATAGTTTTGCTCTAGTACTTCACTTATATCTTTTAGAGCACAGTGGTGGATTTGTTTTATAGAAACTATTGATATCTCATGCTTCACTTAGATTATTTTGAGAGTCTTAAATAGCATGGTAATTTGCTTAAATAATCCTAATATGCTAGGTATTCAAGATTAGAAAAACTTTCTTATGAGTGTTTTGAATACTAAGAGAAGTTTGATGCTTGATGATTGTTTTGAGACATGGAGGTAGTGATATTAAAGTTGTGCTAGTTGAGTAGTTATGAATTTGAGAAATACTTGTGCAGAAGTTTGCAAGTCCTGTAGCATGCACGTATGGTAAACGTTATGTAACAAATTTGAAACATGAGGTGTTCTTTGATTGTCCTCCTTATGAGTGGCGGTCGGGGACGAGCGATGGTCTTTTCCTACCAATCTATCCCCCTAGGAGCATGCGCGTAGTGCTTGGTTTTTGATGACTTGTAGATTTTTGCAATAATTATGTGAGTTCTTTATGACTAATGTTGAGTCCATGGATTATACGCACTCTCACCTTTCCATCATTGCTAGCCTCTTCGGTACCGTGCATTGCCCTTTCTCACATTGAGAGTTGGTGCAAACTTCACCGGTGCATCCAAACCCCATGATATGATACACTATTTCACACATAAACCTCCTTATATCTTCCTCAAAACAGCCACCATACCTACCTATTATGGCATTTCCATAGCCATTCCGAGATATATTGCCATGCAACTTTCCACCATCCCGTTTATCATGACACGTTCATCAGTGTCATATTGCTTTTCATGATCATGTAGTTGACATAGTATTTGTGGCAAAGCCACCGTTCATAATTCTTTCATACATGTCACTCTTGGTTCATTGCATATCCCGGTACATTGCCGAAGGCATTCATATAGAGTCATACTTTGTTCTAGTATCGAGTTGTAATCATTGAGTTGTAAATAAATAGAAGTGTGATGATCATCATTCTCTAGAGCATTGTCCCTAGTGAGGAATAAAAAAAAGAGAGAGAAAGGCCATAAAAAAAGAGAAGGCCCAAAAAAATGAGAGAAAAAGAGAGAAGGGACAATGTTAGTATCCTTTACCACACTTGTGCTTCAAAGTAGCACCATAATCTTCATGATAGAGAGTCTCTTGTTTTGTCACTTCCATATACTAGTGGGAATTTTTCATTATAGAACTTGGCTTGTATATTCCAAAAATGGGCCTCCTCAAGTGCCCTAGGTCTTCGTGAGCAAGCAAGTTGGATGCACACCCACTTAGTTTCATTTGTTGAGCTTTCATATATTTATAGCTCTAGTGCATCTGTTGCATGGCAATCCCTACTCCTTGCATTAACATCAATCGATGGGCATCTCCATAGCTCATTGATTAGCCTCGTTGATGTGAGACTTTCTCCTTTCTTGTCTTCTCCACATAACCCCCATCATCATATTCTATTCCACCCATAGTGCTATATCCATGGCTCACGCTCATGTATTGCGTGAAGGTTGAAAAAGTTTGAGATTACTAAAGTATGAAACAATTGCTTGGCTTGTCATCGGGGTTGTGCATGATGAGAGCATTCTTGTGTGACGAAGACGGAACATGACTAAACTATATGATTTTGTAGGGATGAACTTTCTTTGGCCATGTTATTTTGAGAGGACATAATTGCTTAGTTAGTATGCTTGAAGTATTATTATTATTATGTCAATATGAACTTTTATCTTGAATCTTTTGGATCTGAATATTCATATCACAATTAAGAAGAATTACATTGAAATTATGCCTAGTAGCATTCCACATCAAAAATTCTATTTTTATCATTTACCTACTCGAGGACGAGCAGGAATTAAGCTTGGGGATGCTTGATACATCTCCAACGTATCTATAATTTTTGATTGCTCCATGCTATATTATCTTCTGTTTTGGACATTATTGGGCTTTATTATTCATTTTTATATTATTTTTGGACTAACCTATTAACCGGAGACCTAGCCCAGAATTGCTGCTTTTTTGCCTATTTCAGAGTTTCACAGAAAAAGAATATCAAACGGAGTCCAAAGGGAATGAAACCTTCGGGAACACCATTTTTGAAACGAACATGATCCAGGACACTTGGACCCTAAGTCAAGGAAGCTTCCAGGAAGCCACGTGGCAGGGGGAGTGCGCCTACCCCCCTGGGCGCGCCCTCCACCCTTGTGGGCCCCACGTTGCTCCACCGACGTACTCCTTCCTCCTATATATACCTACGTACCCACAAACGATCAGATACGGAGCCAAAAACCTAATTCCACCGCCGCAACCTTCTGTACCCACGAGATCCCATCTTGGGGCCTGTTCAGGAGCTCCACCGGAAGGGGCATCGATCACGGAGGGCTTCTACATCAACACCATAGCCTCTCCGATGAAGTGTGAGTAGTTTACCTCAGACCTTCGGGTCCATAGTTATTAGCTAGATGGCTTCCTCTCTCTTTTTGGATCTCAATACAATGTTCTCCCCCTCTCTCGTGGAGATCTATTCGATGTAATCTTCTTTTGCCGTGTGTTTGTTGAGACCGATGAATTGTGGGTTTATGATCAAGTTTATCTATGAACAATATTTGAATCTTCTGAATTCTTTTAGGTATGATTGGTTATCTTTGCAAGTCTCTTCGAATTATCAGTTTGGTTTGGCCTACTAGATTGATCTTTCTTGCAATGGGAGAAGTGCTTAGCTTTGGGTTCAATCTTGCGGTGTCCTTTCCCAGTGATAGTAGGGGGGGCAAGGCACATATTATATTGTTGCCATCGAGGATAACAAGATGGGGTTTTTATCATATTGCATGAATTTATCCCTCTACATCATGTCATCTTGCTTAAGGCGTTACTCTGTTCTTATGAACTTAATACTCTAGATGCATGCTAGATAGCGGTCGATGTGTGGAGTAATAGTAGTAGATGCAGGCAGGAGTTGGTCTACTTGTCTTGGACGTGATGCCTATATACATGATCATACCTAGATATTCTCATAACTATGCTCAATTCTGTCAATTGCTCAACTGTAATTTGTTCACCCACCGTAAAATACTTATGCTCTTGAGAGAAGCCACTAGTGAAACCTATGGCCCCCGGGTCTATCTTCATCATATTAATCTTCCAACACTTAGTTATTTCCGTTGCTTTTTTACTTTGCTTTTATTTTTACTTTGCATCTTTATCATAAAAATACCAAACAAATTATCCTATCATATATATCAGATCTCACTCTCGTAAGTGACTGTGTAGGGATTGACAACCCCTTATCGCGTTGGTTGCGAGGATTTATTTGTTTGTGTAGGTGCGAGGGACTTGCGCGTAGCCTCCTACTGGATTGATACCTTGGTTCTCAAAAACCGAGGGAAATACTTACGCTACTTTGCTGCATCACCCTTTCCTCTTCAAGGGAAAACCAACGCAGTGCTCAAGAGGTAGCAGTGATGCCGGCTTGGGCTCCACGATGACCTCCATCTTGCCGTCCTGCTGGTCTTGGTCTCGTTTCACTGATATGGAAACCTTTGCCTGAGGCCTCGGTACTCCTTGCCTACGCTTGCCTCCTTAGCACCGAAGAGGGAACAAGGACACTTTGCGCGCTGGCGCCCGCCTGGCGCCTGCCTGGTCTCGATCGTCATGGCTCACGTCATGAGAACCTCACGAGGTTTGCCTTGCCTTGATCTCTCCGCCCCTCGCGAGCCAGCCTGGTGAGGCCGCTCCCGAGGAGGTCTTGTGTCATCCGCCTCGCGAGGCTTGGCCCCTCGCGAGGGTCTTGAATGCTTGTCGGTGAAGATGGGCCGTACGGGTCCGCTCGCAGAGCTACGCCATGGGCCGCATGCAGGAAAGTCTAGGGACCCCCATTCCCAGAGCGCTGACAGTTGCCCCCGGGCCCAAGGCGCGCTCGGACTTGGCTTCAAGGCGAATCCAAAGGGCAAGTGCCAAGCACCGCGGGCCCCAATAGCCTGCGGCCTCGGTCGACGCGTGGCGGTTGATTGGACGTGGGCGTCTCCGCTTCCACACGCTGCCTTGATACCCGCCTGGCTAGGCGGCCATCACGGTCTACACGGTTTCCCTCCCGTCATTATGGTGCACTCCCCAATTCTTTCACTTCCTTGAAGCCTAGCCTCTTCTCCCGATAAGTTCTGAGCTTAGTCCTCCCATTGCCATGGCGCCGGACCAGTCGGAGAAAGGGAAGAGTCCCTTGTCCTCCGCCGAACTCTGTCCGGCCATTGAGCCTACCGTTGGCAGGTCGTTGGTGCTCAACCAAGAAGCCATGGACAAAGTGCGTCCCATGCTCGCCTCCAGCTTCAATGAGTGGGGAGGGACGATGGCCTGGCCCGTGTCTTGAGCTCGTATTGACAGGACAGCCACCGAGGTCCCATTCTTCATTGATTCCCTTTGGGCTGGCCTGGTTCCTCCTTTCTCCGCCTTCTTCAACGCAGTGCTTGCCCATTATCAGATCCACATGCTACACCTTGATCCCCAATCTGTGACCCTTCTTGCCGTCTTCGCCTTTGTTTGCAAGGCCATGGTGGGCATTGCTCCTTCCGTGGCCCTCCTCCGCCACTTCTTCTCCTTGCAACTGATTGATCCCCGGTAGAGCTCGGGGTGCCTGAGCTTCCAGGCCGTGGCGGCGACGGCCGGTGCGGGGATTGACTTTGAGTTTCCACCATCCACGAGCGAGTTTAAGACACGGTGGGTGTTTGTTGATGCCAGAGTGCTCAGCCCCCTGCTCCATTCTCCGTCGGTGCCAGCCATCCCCAACTCCGGTTGGTGCCATCAAAGACTCGCCGATTCGCGCCTTGTCTCCGTCTGGCTCAGGCTGAAGGGGCTGAAGGACCATGGTGTGACTGCGCCTATGGTTGTGAAGGAGTTCGTCTGGCGCCGAGTCACTCCGCGTCAGCGCCATTCTCGACCGATGTGGGCCTTTCTCAACAGCAAAGACCACATGAGACTTCACGAGTCCGGTCTCCCCCTTGAGGCGCGATGAATGGTGCTCGAGGTCCTGGCGGGTGTCCCGTTGTCAGACGACATGCCAGGGAAGAGTTGTCTGCTGTACCGTTACTCGAACAAGGTGGAATTTGTGGAGCATATGCCCTCCTTTGATGAGTGGGGGCTGCGCCTAGTCGGCCTGGTGGGGCCCCGTGAGAACCCCGTCGACGTGGTTCCCATCCTTGCTGCTGGCGGCGAGCTCGCCCCAAGTGTGGATGCACGGGGGCGAGCACCGCTGGAGGCCGATGGCGCGAGTGCCGAGGTGCTGATGCCGCCTAGGGCTCCTGAGGCGTCGTCCTCGGGAACTCATGATTCTTGCCCTGGGGCGGCAGTTGAGGGGGCGATGCAGCCCGCGACTCTCGAGGCCGAAGCTCCTGAGGCCTCGGTAGGTCGCTGCGAGGCGAAGCCCGATAGCTCTTCTCATGGCACCCCTGAGGTTGTCCCTTCGAGCGCTTCTCCAGTTGCGCCTCGTGTTGGCCGCCATGTCCAACGCTTCGGTCGGCTTTGTGTGGACTTCGAGGAGCTCCGCAAGAGGAAGGGGTCCCCAAGCCACGGCAGCGGCACCTTCGGGCCGTTAAAGCGGAGGGAGTACATCGCCATTGATGAGTAAGTACCTTATCCTTGTGATTCTTCGAGTGCTGCTTCCCTTCCTGACGATGACTCTTCAGGATCTCTTAAACCAAGGCCGCGGAATCTCCTGAGAAGCAACCTCCTATCGCCTCGTTTCCCCCGCTAGACTTGAGCGCCGCGAGCCCACACGCTGCCCATGACACGGAGTCAACCAGGGAAGCCAGCCCGTCAACAAGGCGTCTTAAGCTCGCGTCTTTGTCGTCTCTCCTTCACAGCCTTGCTTGGAGCACGACAAGCGTGCCAAGGGTTCCTCCTCTGGTCGTGGACAGCGGCCGGGTGGCTTCGGTCTTGGGCTCCTCTTGAAGCAGCGGGCCTCCACTCATTTGGGCTCCTCGCGAGGCCTGGCCGGCAACTGGGTGGGCGCCAGCCCCCAGCCCCCTGCTGAAAGGGGGCTGGCCGCTTTGGGACCCATCTGCGACCCCCGCGGTGGAGGATGTCGGATTTCGGGTTCCGGCAGACCCTTTAGGTTCGAACTCTGGGGTGCACGCGGAGATCTCGCCTCCTACCTACCTACACCCCGTCGCCTCGCAAGGATCTAAACTACACAAAGAGCAACACAAGGGACACAAGGTTTATACTGGTTCGGGCCACCATTGTGGTGTAATACCCTACTCCAGTGTGTGGTGTGGTGGATTGCCTCAGGGGCTGATGATGAACAGTACAAGGAAGAACAGCCTCGCGAGGGTCTGTTCTTGGCCAGTGCGATGAACTGCTAGGGGGAGTTCGATCGCTCTCTCTCTCTAGATTGCTTGATCTCTAGCTCTGTTCTCGATTCCGGGATCCAACGTGCCTCTTCCCTCTGGGTGGCTAGTCCTATTTATAGGCAAAGGCCCTGGGCCTCTCCCCAAATATTGAGCGGGAAGGGCGCCAATAATTGGCCATTTTGAAGGGGGACATCTAGTACACTTATCCTGACTAAAGTCGGTCCTCGCCTGCCAAAGGCTCTGACGATGACGCCGGCTTGGGCTCCACGATGACCTCCTTCCTGTCGTTGTGTTGGTCTTGGTCTTGTTGCACCGAAATGGTTGCCTTTGCTTGATACTCTCGCTGCGCTTGCCTCCTTTGCTCCAAAGAGGAAATGAGGACATCTGCTGGCTGGCGCCCCCACCGGGCGCCCTTGGTCGTCATGGCTTGCGCCATGGGCACCTCGTGAGGTACCCCGCCTTGATCTCTCCGCCTCCTCGCGAGCCAGCGACGAGGCCGTGCCCGAGGAAGCTTCGTCGTCCGCCCATGAGGCTTGGCCCCTCGCGAGGGTCTTGAGCTCGTCTTGATGAAGACGGGCCGACTGGCCACCCTTGAGCCACGCCCGCAGCGCGGGCGAGCAAGTCTGGGTATCCCTGCTCCTTAACGCCGACAGAGGATGGAGTCAACAGCATGCTCAAATCTGCGCACGAAAGGACTGTCGTCCGCGACGAGCTCTTTCAGGAGGCGATGGGCACGATGAACCGGCTTGGTGAAGAACTCGTGGATGTGGACGCGCGCCTTGTGGCCGAGGGTCTTTGGCTGGTGGAGGAGGGACATAAGCTAAAGGTGGTATCAACCTCGGGTGCCACCAGCGTGAGCTTGATATTGCAAAGGCCGAGGTTTCTCTCGCAGCCTCGTGTGAGGCCTGCTCCCGAGCCTAGGAAGAGGCCCGGGAAGCTGACTGCCATCGCGAGGCCGCGGAGAAGCACGCGTGGGAGCTCCATGCCTGGAGCGCCTCCTTGGAGCAGCAAGTGGAGGCACGCAGTGCCGCCCTTGCGTCGATGAGGGGGACGCCCGCCGAAGAGGAAGAGATCCGGAAGCACGAGGAGGCGTTGGCGCTGGAAGCCATGGAGCGTAGCCTTGAGCTCGAGCGACCGGAGACGAGGGAGCGTCAAGTTACCCAAGCGGAAGATGTCATTGGCACGCACGAGGCCAGGGCCCAGGAGGAGGTCGATCGCCGGCTGGCCGAGGCTCGCGCGGATCTTGAGGGTAGGTACGACCTGAAGCTGGAGTTCGCAAAAGCTGAAGCCGCAGGTCGGACTGCTGCCCTCAAGTCCAGGTTGATTGAGGTGGAGCGGCGCGAGGAGGCCACCGCAGCCGCCCTGGTCTCAGCGTAGGCCGACCTGGCCTCCGCCCGCACCGAGCTGCTCCCTCTTCAGCAGCGGGTCGCCGACACCCAAGTCCGTCGCGCGGCAGAACAGGGAGGAAGTGCTTCAGTGGCGGACGCTGGAGCGCGTGCACGCCTCCATGCTCCAGGGTCTCAGGAACAGGGCCAATATTGCCCTGGGCCACATCTGCGATAAGAATGCCCCTCATCCCCACGTGGACGACTACGCCAGTCACCTCCGCTTCTTCACCGACGTGGTGACGCGTCTGGAGAATCGTTTCAAGAGAGCTCGCCAGCTTGTTGAAGAGAGGAGCCGCGGCCTGCTGGGGCGCGCATTCTCCCATGTCTTCAGCCATCTCCACAACACCTACCCGGACTTTGACTTTGACGCCGCCATTGCTCCAGTTCCGGAGGCCATCTGGGGCGACCAGGCGCGGTGGGTGGAGGACAATGTGGACGCGCTGGTCAGGACCTTCGCTTCCGAGGACAACGCGGTGGTGGTCGTGGCGGATGAAGGCGACGTGGTTGACGACGGTGATGGCGGTGCCGGTGAAGGTGATGGTGATGCCAGCGACGGTGACAGCGATGCCAGCGACGCGCCTGAGGACGGCCTGGGGGACGCGGCGAGCGACATGTCTGACTGATCCGTGTTTCCCTGCTGTTCGTCCTGCACGCAGAAGCTCGGGCGCGGCCCTAGAGGTTATAAGAGCATTTTTGGAGGGCAAGCCCCTCATGTAAATATACTACTGCCTCTATCCTTTTAGGCCAAGTTGAATATGTGTGTTTATGAACTCACGAATCCTGGGGCGAGTTTGTTGTTACAGTTTACCTTAGCCTGGACAAGTCCCGAACTGGCCCGTGAGGTCGCGAGTTTCTAAGAAGCTCCTGAGGAGCCTGCCGATCCGCCCGAGACGGCTTCGTGAGAAGCAAGCGCCAGTTGTGGCGCAACATGCGTGTGGCGCGCGCGTGCCATGCCCAGCCCCGCTCGCGAGGCGCTCACGAGGGGGGAGCAACAGGCACGAACTCAGAATTAAGGCAAGAACCAGACAGCAAGAAATCGCTCGAACAAGAAAAGGCACCCTCCGCGCACATCAATGAAAATTCAACTTCAACTTAAATCCAAATCTAGAAGGCAGGACTACAGCAAAGATATCCAAAGAAAATGGCCACGTCCGGCGCCTAGTCTGGTCTTCTTGTCTTCTCACCAGTGCAGAGCTATGTGCTGCCACTAGGACGTGGGAGGGAGCCCCTGAGGCCCGAGGGCGGCACTCCTGAGACTCCAGGGCGTGTACAGCCCCACTCATTATTATGTGAGAGTGTCACGAGCGGAGACCTTCACAGGCGTGAGCCTTACTTCATATCGCCAGACGAGGGCCCTGCCTTGCGCCTCCCTCGACCACCGTTGGGGGCGTCCGGAAACCAGGATGACACCAAGGGGCAAAGGGGACGCCAGCGGCGCCCTCGGCAACCACGGGTCCTCTGCCGGGGGAAGGCTCTGGGGCACCTCCCCGGCAGAGGGCCTACCTCCGGGGGACGCCTTGCTCCATGCAACGCGGGGAGGGGCCTTGGTCCTGGCCCCTCTCTAGTAGCCCCCAGCGCCCCCCCCCCTAGCGGAAGGGAGGCTGAAGAGCTGGGGCCACCATCCACTGCTGCGACCTGATCCTCCTGCGTCTCATGGTTAGCGTAAGCCTGCTCCTGAGAAATTAGTGGTACCATGTAGCTGTTGTTGCCGGCGCGGTTGGTGAGGCTTCCGGGGGGCTCCTAAAAGGTGCTAGCTTCTAGCACCTCCTCCTCCCAGCCTGGCTCGAGGAACGAGCCAGGGTCGTCTTCCAGCATGTACTCCTGGTCCACCATGCGGGGCACGTAGGTCTTTGAGGCCGTCGCCTCAAAGACCTCACCGTAGTGACCCATGCTCCATGTTGCCCGGACTAGCGTGCTGCCTTGAGGATGGTAGGGTTGCATCCCACCGGGGCCGTATGTGGCCGCGCTCGTGCCTGTGCTCACCGGAGGTGGCGCGGGTGCGATTGCGCGTCCGGCTCCGTTGGTTGCGTCAGTGTCGATGAAGCCTAGTGCCGTTCCCATGGGCACGCGAGCGCGGCGAGGCCCACCATGCGACCCAGCCGTGGCTTGAGGCGTGAGCAGAGAGCAGAAGGGTGGTGCTCCCGAGGCCACGACGTCCAGGAGCTCGGCGACGCGCTCTAGCAATGCATCCCGGCCGCTCTCCATTAACCGGCATCGCAGCAGCTCCCGAGCCACTGTGAGCGCGGCCCTCATGTTTGCTTGCTCCCGCCGGGTGTGTGGCGCCGTGGCCGCGGCGTGGCTTGAGGCCCTTGCGGCTGCCCGCACTTGTCGTGGAGTAATGGCGGACGGCAGGTGACTGCACCGCCCACGCCCCGCAGTGTTTGGTGGTGCGCGCGCTGCATGGGGCGCGGGGTTGAGATCTTCTTGGGCAGGCGGCACCGCCCGGGCTGGCCCGGCTGCCCAGCGGTTGGCGTTGGTCCTTGAGTCGCCGGACATCGGAGCCGCGGAATGTTGGTGGGTCAACGGGCGGATCAACTGGCGGAAGGAAAGCTCCGGCGCACCCCCTACCTAGCGTGCCAAATGTCGGATCTCGGGTTCCGGCAAAACCCTCAAGGTTCGAACACTGGGGTGCGCATGAGATCTCCACCTGCCGAATCACGCCCTCAGCCTCGTCGGGATCTCTAAGCTTAGCTCGATGAACTCGCAACACAAGAGACACAATATTTATACTGGTTCGGGCCACCGTTGTGGTGTAATACCCTACTCCAGTGTGGTGTGATGGATTGCCTCTCGGGCTGAGGATGAACAACAGTACAAGGGGAAGAATAGCCTCCTGAGGTGAGGTGTTTTTGTGCTTGGTGGGTGTGAGGATGGATTGGATCTAGTCCAAGATGAGATGATCCCTACTGTGGTGGCCAGCCCTATTTATAGAGGCCCTGGTCCTCTCCCCAAATATCGAGCGAGAAGAGAGCCAACAACGACCAATTTGAAAGGGGACAGCTAGTACAAGCTATCCTGACTAAAGGTGGTCTTCGCCTGCCAAAGGCTCTGGTGGTGACGCAGAATTGGGCTCCATGATGACCTCTGTCTTGCCGTCCTGCTGGTCTTGGTCTCGTTGGAAACCTTTGCCTGAGGCCTCGGTACTCCTCGCCCGCGCTTGCCTCCTTAGCACCAAAGAGGAAACAAGGACACTATGCACGCTGGCGCCCGCCTGGTGCCAGCCTGGTCTCGATCGTCATGGCTCACGTCATGACAACCTCGCGAGGTTTGCCTTGCCTTGATATCTCCGCCCCTCGTGAGCCAGCCTGGTGAGGCCGCTCCCAGGAGGTCTTAGGTCGTCCGCCCATGAGGCTTGGCCTCATGAGGGTCTTGAATGCTTGTTGGTGAAGATGGGCCGACGGGCCAAATCGCAAAGCCACGCCGCTGGTCAGCAGTGAGCAAGTCTGGGACCCCTTCCCGAACACCCACATTAGCATAGAGGGGAAGGGTACGATCACATTCACTTAGCGTAAAAGGCAACATGGAGAATTAGCAATAAGTGAATGTGTAGAGGTATATATATATATATATATATATATATATATATATATATATATATATATATATATATATATATATATATATATATATATATATATATATATATATATATATAGCCAATGAAGAACAACAACGGAAAGAGCGAAGACTTGAGAAGTTGAAGAAATTGAACAACTGAGGAATTTCAAAAATGAAGAAAAACTCAAATTGAAGATTTTCAACTTTTGGTGGTGACGTGACCCATCGTATAAGAATGATGACTTCAGACACCGCGTACAATTGTCGTAGGGCTCTGAGAATCACATTGTTCGTTAATTTCTTCACACTTAGAGTCTTAGTCTTCATTGATTGAAGAAAGACATTTCTTTGTGTGTTGCACATCTAAGTCATCAACTTTGCATAAGTGTTAGGATGTGTGTCCTTTTCGAAGGACATTCAAAGATTCTAGGATATTTAGCTCACCCCACAACTTGCTAAATCTCTTCTCATCCAAGGGCTTTGTGAAGATATCGGCTAGATGTTCTTCAGTCTTCACATGCTCAATAGAGATGTCGCCCTTCAACACATGATCACGAAGAAAATGATGAAGAATCTGAATGTGCTTTGTCTTCGAGTGCTAAATTGGGTTATGAGCAATCTTGATAGCACTCTCATTGTCACAGTAGAGAGGCACATTCTTCATGTTGACGTCGTAGTCCTTGAGGGTTTGCTTCATCCATAGCAATTGAGCAGAGCAAGAACCAACAGCAATGTACTCAGCTTTAGCAGTAGACAGTGATACGCAGTTCTATTTCTTTGAGGACCAACAGACCAAGGATCATCCGAGGAAATGGCATGTGCCTGATATTGACTTGCGGTCCACACGATCACCAGCATAGTCAGAATCTGAATATCCAATGAGATCAAAAGCCGAGCCCTTGGGATACCACAATCCAAGTATTGGTGTTTGAGCTAGATATCAAAGAATATGCTTCACAGCCTTATGGTGTGATTCCTTCGGTGTAGCTTGAAATCAGGCACACATGCAAATACTAAGCATAATATCTGGCCTAGATGCACATAAATACAATAAAGAACCAATCATGGAGCGGTATACCTTTTGATCGAAGTCAATACCATTTTCATCAGTGCATAGATGGCCATTTGTGGGCATAGGGATTTTGACGCCTTTGCGCCTTGCATGCCGAATTTCCTCAAGACATCCTTGAGGTATTTCTCTGAGATATGAATATGTCATTGCTTGTTGATTTAATTTGAAGACCTAAGAAGAATTTCAATTCTCCCATCATAGACATTTGATATTCTTCACTCATCATATAGGCAAATTCATCACTGTAAGTTAGTCAGTACAGCCAAAGATGATATCAACAACATATATTTGGCACGCAAACAATTCACCATCATAAGATTTAGTGAAAAGAGTTGGGTCAAGTGAACCAGGTTTGAAGCCTTTCTTCATGAGGAACTCCTTCAAGGTGTCATACCATGCCCGAGGGGCCTTCTTGAGGCCATAGAGGGCCTTATTGAGTGTGTAGACTTGATCAGGATGCTTTGGATCTTCAAAACCTGGTGGTTGAGCAACATATACTTCTTCCTCAACCTTACCATTGAGGAATGCACTTTTCACATCCATTTGGTATAAGATGATGTCATGATGGTTAGCATAAGCAAGTAATATGCGAATAGCCTCAAGTCTAGCAACAGGTGCAAAAGTTTCATCGAAATCAATTCCTTCAACCTGTGTGTAGCCTTGAGCTACAAGCCCTGCCTTATTCCTCACCACAAGGCTGTTTTCATATTACTTGTTGCGGTAGATCCACTTTGTGCCAATGATATTGTGCTTGCGAGGGTCTGGACGTTTGACCAGTTCCCAGACGTTGTTGAGCTCGAATTGATGTAATTCCTCTTGCATGGCTTGAATCCATTCAGGCTCTAGAAAAATGCTTCATCTACCTTAGTGGGCTCTGTGATGGAGACGAAAGAAAAGTGCCCACAAAAGTTAGACAAATGTGAAGCTTTTGAGCGTGTGAGAGGACCTGGTGTGTTCATGTCGCTGATGATTTTCTCAATCTGCCCTTCATTTGCAACGCGAGGATGAGCGGGTTGACATCAAGGGATTGGATCAACATTTTCTTCAGCACCATTTTCCTCAGGTGCATTAGCATGATGTTCTTCACGTTCTGGAATGACTTCTTCAGCAGATTCTTCGGTAGGAATGACATCCTTAGTGGCCTTGAACTTGATGGTTTCCTCAGATGACTGTTCATCTAGCACATGAGGTAGATTCTCTCTTTGTGAGCCATTAGTTTCGTCGAACCGTACATCTACAGTTTCAACAACTTTGTGGTGAACGTTGTTGAAGACTCTGTAGGTGTGCGAGTCCTTTCCGTAACCAAGCATAAAACCTTCATGTGCCTTCGGTGCAAATTTAGAATTGTGATGAGGATATCTAATCCAACATTTAGCACCGAAGACTTTGAAATAACTCACATTGGGTTTCTTGTCAGTGAGGAGTTCATAGGCAGTCTTTTTGAAGAATTTGTGAAGATATACCCTATTGATGATGTGGAACGCAGTATCAATTGCCTCAATCTAGAAGTGACGAGGTGTCTTGTATTCATCAAGCATAATGCGAGCCATCTCAACAAGAGTCCTGTTCTTAAGCTCCGCCACACCATTCTGCAGAGGAGTATAAGGAGCAGATAACTCATGAGTAATACCAACTTCATCAAGATAATCATCAAGACCAGTATTCTTGAACTCAGTTCCATTGTCACTCCTGATGTGCTTAATCTTCACACCAAAGTTGGTTGAAGCCCTCGAGGAAAATCGTTTGAAGACTTCCTGCACTTCACATTTGTAAGTGACAATATGCACCCATGTGTAACGAGAGTAATCATCAACAATAACAAAGCCATATAGAGATGCTTCATTAGTGAATGCAGAGTAATGGTTAGGACCAAATAGATCCATGTGAAGAAATTCAAATGGTCGAGTGGTAGTCATGATAGTCTTTGCTGGATGCTTGGCCTTGGTCATCTTTCCAGCTTCACAGGCTCCACACATGTGATCCTTGAGGAATTTGACATTCTCAATGCCAATGACGTGCTTCTTCTTCATGAAGGCAGTAAGTTCCTCATGCCAAGATGACCTAGTCGTCGATGCCATAGCCAGCCTTCTGAAGCTTTTGCAAGTAGACATATAGCTGGTTGTGGTCCTGTAGAGAAATCAACAATATACAGATCTCCTCTCCTAAATCCTTCGAAGACTTTGGAATTGTCAGCTTCCATAATCACAACACAACAATACTTGCCAAAGATAACAACCATATCAAGATCACAAGGCATTGAGACTGACATGAGGTTGAATCCTAAGGACTCAACAAGCATGACTTTGTCCATGTGTCGATCCTTTGAGATCGCAACCTTACCTTGACCCAATACCTTGCTTTTACCTTTGTCAAGTAGGTGATATGCTTCAGATGCGATGGAGATAAGGGAGCATCCATCAATAGATTCTTGTCACCAGTCATGTGATTCGTACATCCACTATCGAGGACCCACTCAGTGGCTTTGGGTAGATCATCCTGCAGATGAATTAGTGCAACTTATGAACTCATATACTTCATCAGTGAAGAATATGACATCAATTTCATCAAATCAATAGAACAGATAAAGCAGTATGAGGACGTGAGAAATGAGGATTCATTTCTTCATGATTAGCCTGCGTCCTTTCAGGCATATTCAGGTCTCCAGCAAATTCTTCAGACGTTTAAGTTTGTATGGAGACCTGACCCTGCATAAGAGATTAGTTATTTTTCTTCACCACCCACATCTGAAGGGGTGGAAAAGAGTTCATCATTCTGCGAGCTCCATAAGAGAATGGTGGCATAGAAACCAGTCCACCCCGTTTCACATAGGAGGAGTTAGGATAAGCATATGAATAAGCAGAGAAATTCTTCGAGGACTTATGAACAAAATGGTTAGAATAATAATGCACATATTCATAGACCTTAGATCTTCCCTGCAAAACAGAACTGTCAGCATGATGATGATCATATGAGGATTTTGATCCTTTTGAGGAATTTGATCCATGTGAGAAAATCGGTCCATATGAGGACTTGGATCCATATGAAGAATTTGGTCCATATGAATAATTTGATCTGGGGTTCCTATGCTTCACAAGTGGTTTCATGATGACATTCACTTGAAGATTTTCAAGGCACCTTTTGGGAACCCAGATTTTCTTCATAGAAGAACCGTTCCTGCAGTTAGTGCCAACATATCTAGCAAAGACTTCACCATTCTGATTTTTCAACAACTTATAGTTTGAGTCAAATGACTCATCAGTAAAATGAGGAGATTCACATGTAAATCCAGATAATGTAGATGGATCTACTGGAGGTCCCTTTGCAGCAACCCATGAGGTTTTGGGGTACTGCTCAGGCTTCCAGTATGTTCCATCGGTGTTGAGTTTCCTCTCAAAGGCAATACCCTCTTTCCTAGGGTTCCTGTTGGGGATCTGCTTTTTAGCACATCACAAAGAGCCTGATGCCCTTTGAGGCTTTTGTACATGCCTTTCGTATACAATTCCTTCAGCCCTGCATTGTTAGTGATACTAGCAATATCCTCAGATGAGGAATTAGTGATAGTAGAGACAGGTGAAGAATTTTTAGCAGTAGAAGCATTTGAACATTCAGGTGAAGAATTAGAAGATTCACGTTCAATGCACTTCAAACATGGAGGAAGGAATTCTTCCTAAGCAGCGCTGATTTGTTGAGAAAGTAATGAATCACGCTCCTTCTGAAGATCTTCATAACTCACCCTTAGCTTTTCAAGATCTTGCTTTCTTCGAATAAATTCATAAGAAAGCTTCTCATGATCTGATAAGAGAGTGTTATGATGACTTTGAAGATTATCAAACTTAGTCTGAAGTCTCTGAAGACTTACAGCCAAAGCTTCGACTGATCCATTTCTTCACCCAACATATCATCGCTCTTGTCCAGCATGTATTGAACTTTTTCTAAAGCTCTTTGTTGTTTAGTGGCAAGGGAAGCAAGTTTGGTATAGTTGGGTCCAAATTCATCACCAGATTCATCATCACTGGACTCGGATAGGTAGCATTCAGTTACCTTAGCACCTTTTGCCATAAGGCATGGTGTAGAAGATGATGATTCTGGTTCGAATGTCATAGCTTTGAGCGATTCCTTGAAATCCTCAAACCAAGGATCATGACGAGTTTGATGACCTTCATAGGCCTCAGAGAATAGGTCCCAGATAAGCTTCACAGGACTGAGATGCATGATATTCCTGAACTAATTTTGGGACAGATAGGAGCAAATGACGTCCTTCGCCGTGAGGTTGAGAAGAGTGTACTTGCGAATGTCATCAGTTTCCGCCATCTTGCACAGATCGGTAAGACCAATCTCAGTGACGGTCCACAGCTCGCTGTTCATCGCTATGAGGCGCTTCTTCATCATGGCTTTCCACTTGGGATAATCGTGACCGTCAAAGATGGGGCATGACACGGTCTTCATTCCTGCGGTCGACATAACTAAAACTCCAGGCAGTTAAACCAAAATCACACAGAACAAGGGAGTACCTTGCTCTGATACCAATTGAAAGTGTGTTATATTGACTAGAGGGGGTGAATAGGAGATTTTTATGAATTCTTCACTGAGGAATTTCATGATGAGGAAATTCCTAAGCAAAGAACTACTTGCAGTGGAATAAGTACTCAGATGCAAACATAACAGAACATAAGCACAGTCCTCATGATGAAATGAAAACAAGCACAGAGTACAGAAAGCGTAAACACATGATAGATGAAGTCAAACAAACTAAAGAAATTGAACTGAGGAAATTGAGAAAGTCTTTAGTCAAAGTCTTCAAACAAATATGAACAAGCGCACCACACAGTAATGAGGAAATGAAAGAGTTGAGGAAATAGAACCAGTAGGCTTGGTGAAGACAATGATTTGGTAGACCAGTTCCAACTGCTGTGACAGTTGTACGTCTGGTTGGAGCAGCTAGGTATTTAAACACGAGGACACATAGTCCCGGACACAAAGTCCTCATCAGATTCTCCTTGAGCTAAGGTCACATGACCTCGCCCAATCACTGTGGTAAGTCTTCAGTGACTTCCAAACCTTCACGAACTTGGTCACTCAACGATCCACAATTTCCTCTTGGATGCTCTAGACCATGACGCCTAACTGTCTGGAAGATGCACAGTCTTCAAAGGTAACAAGCGTCAAATCCACGCAGGATCAATCTCTTCAGTGATGCTCAATCACTTTGGGTTGTAGGTGTTTGGGTTTGGGTTTTCCTCACTTGATGATTTTCGCTCAAAGTCCTCGGAGGATGGGATGCTCTCAAATGACAAGTGTCAGTTTCTCTCGGAGCAGCCAACCAGCTAGTGGTTTTTAGGGGGCGGCTATTTATAGCCTAGGGAGCAGCCCGACATGATAAGACATAAATGCCCTTCAATGATATGACCGTTAGGTGGGTAGATATTTTGGGACAACTGGCATGTAGCACAACAATGGTCGGCAATTTGAGGCTCAAATTCCTCAGGGCTACCATGTTCCTTACTTGTAGGCAATATGCACTGGCGAATTCCTAACTCCTCAGTCAGAACAAATTCCTCAGAGACCAGAAGAACTTCGTCTCTGTCATTGAAGAAATTGACTGAGCTGCATGAGATTTCCAATGGCTTCACTCGAAAGGATTGGTAGGTGTAGGATTTTGAGTTGAGCATCACTTGGAAAATTTTCCTTAGTATTTCCTCGACCCCCTTTAACAGTACGGTGTTTCCTATGACTCAAGAAAGAGAAAATGAAACTATGAAAACAAAAGTCTTCATGCTTCATGTTCCTCGTATGAATACCAAGTCTTCATGGTCACACCAATTTCTTCACTTTCAAAGTCTTCAGAAATCCAAAGTCTTCTGTCGAAGACATTCATTTTTAGGGGTCGACTTTCTCTGTAAATATCAAACTCCTCATAGACTTATAGACCTGTGTACACTCACAAACGCATCAGTCCCTTAACCTATAAGTCTTCAATACACTAAAATCACTAAGGGGCACTAGATGAACATACTACATAAGCCTCCCCGAAGCTTGAGCGATGCTTTCTCCTTCACGAGGCCTAAAATTATATATGTAATTACGATCATGATGAACCAGATGCATAGGATAAAACTTCTGATGAAATTCCAATTTCAGTCGGTTGTAGTTCCATGATCCAATATCATCGCATAGCCTAAACCATGTCAATGCCTTTCCTTTCAAAGATAAAGGGAAGACCTTCTTCTTGATAACATCCTCGGGCATACCTGCAAGCTTAAATAATCCACAAACTTCATCCACATAGATTAGGTGCAAATCGGGATGCAATGTTCCATCTCCTGTAAAAGGATTAGCTAGCAGTTTCTCTATCATACCTGAAGGAATTTCAAAGTAAACATTTTCAGTAGGTTCGGCAGGTTGAGGAGCAACTCTTTGTTCTACTGTTCGAGGTGAAGATACCCCGAACAAGCCCCTCAAAGGATTATTTTCCATAGTAACAAGTGACAGTAAATTTCAGCACACTATATAAATTTTTCATTACCAAATTCCATTTACCAAAGGCGCATCACTCCCCGGCAACGGCGCCAGAAAAGAGTCTTGATGACCCACAAGTATAGGGGATCTATCATAGTACTTTCAATAAGTAAGAGTGTCGAACCCAACGAGGAGCAGAAGGAAATGACAAGCGGTTTTCAGTAAGGTATTCTCTGCAAGCACTGAAATTATCGGTAACAGATAGTTTTGTGATAAGGTAATTTGTAACGGGTAACAAGTAACAAATGTAAACAAGGTGTAGAAAGGTGGCCCAATCCTTTTTGTAGGAAAGGACAAACCTGGACAAACTCTTATATAAAGAAAAGCGCTCCCAAGGACACATGGGAATTATCGTCAAGCTAGTTTTCATCATGCTCATATGATTCGCGTTCGTTACTTTGATAATTTGATATGTGGGTGGACCAGTGCTTGGGTACTACCCTTCCTTGGACAAGCATCCCACTTATGATTAACTCCTCTCGCAAGCATCCGCAACTACGAAAGAAGTATTAAGGTAAACCTAACCATAGCATGAAACATATGGATCCAAATCAGCCCCTTACGAAGCAACGCATAAACTAGGGTTTAAGCTTCTGTCACTGTAGCAACCCATCATCTACTTATTACTTCCCAATGCCTACCCCTAGGCCCAAACAATGGTGAAGTGTCATGTAGTCGACGTTCACATAACACCACTAGAGGAAAGACAACATACATCTCATCAAAATACCGAACGAATACCAAATTCACATGACTACTTATAGCAAGACTTCTCCCATGTCCTCAGGAACAAACGTAACTACTCACAAATCATATTCATGTTCATAATCAGAGGGGTATTAATATGCATAAAGGATCTAAACATATGATCTTCCACCGAATAAACCAACTAGTATCAACTACAAGGAGTAATCAACACTACTAGCAACCCACAGGTACCAATCTGAGGTTTTGAGACAAAGATTGGATACAAGAGATGAACTAGGGTTTGAGAGGAGATCGTGCTGGTGAAGATGTTGATGGAGATTGACCCCCTCTCGATGAGAGGATTGATGGTGATGACGATGGTGACGATTTCCCCCTCCCGGAGGGAAGCTTCCCCGGCAGAACAGCTCCATCGGAGCCCTAGATTGGTTTCGCCAGGTTCCGCCTCGAGACAGCGGTGCTTCGTCCTGAAAGCTTGCTTCTGATATTTTCCTGGGCGAAAGACTTCATATAGCAAAAGATGGACACCAGAGGCCTGCCAGGGGGCCCACTAGGCAGGGGCGGGCCCAGGGGGTAGGGCGCGCCCCCCACCCTCGTGGCCAGGGTGTGGCCCCCCTCTGGTACTTTCTTCGCCTAATATTTTTAACATATTCCAAAACTGACTTTCGTGGAGTTTCAGGACTTTTGGAGCTGTGCTGAATAGGTCTCTAATATTTGCTCCTTTTCTAGCCCAGAATTCCAGCTGCCAGCATTCTCCCTCTTCGTGTAAACCTTGTAAAATAAGAGAGAATAGGCATAAGTATTGTGACATAATGTGTAATAAATGCCCATAATGCAATAAATATCGATATAAAAGCATGATGCAAAATGGATGTATCAGGGATCACATTAAGTCCAGAGCCTCGTTTAAGATCGAGGTTTGGACGGGGAAGCGAGAGTCCGTGGAGCTAGGCGGGGCAGGAGTCTCCTGGCCAAGCTCACGTGACGCGGGCCTCGAGAGTTCGGAGCTGGTATCCGGAGGCGAGTCTGGCTTTCCAATGATGGGGCGAACTTGATGTGACTCCAGGCCTGCCGGTGATGCAGTCCCCTCCGGATCTTCAGTGGCAAGCTCCATAGTTGCAGAGGGTCCGACGGGCTCTAAACACCCATCTTCGGACCCAGTAATGTGCTCCGGATCTAAGGCCAGAGCGGTGGTCGGAGCCGTGAACCCTTCGAAGATCAAGTCTCCTCGGATATCAGCGACATAATTTAGATTTCCAAAACTGATCTGATGACCAGGGGTGTAGTTGTCGATTTGTTCGAGGTGGCCAATCGAGTTGGCATGCAGCGAGAAGCCGCCGAACACGAAAATTTGACCGGGGAGGAAAGTCTCCCTGGAAACAACATCGTTACGGATGATCGATTGAGCCATCGAATCCTTCTGTCAACGGCACAGTGGAACTCTCAATGGGAGCACCAATGTCGGTGTCAAAACCGGCCGATCTCGGGTAGGGGGTCCCGAACTGTGCGTCTAAGGATCAAAGGTAACAGGAGGCAGGGGACACGATGTTTACCCAGGTTTGGGCCCTCTTAATGGAGGTAATACCCTACTTCCTGCTTGATTGACTTTGATGAGTATATGGGTTACAAGAGTTGATCTACCTCGAGATCGTAATGGCTAAACCCTATGTATGATTTGTCTTAGCCTCTACGGACTAAATCCTCAGGTTTATATAGACACCGGAGGGGCCTAGGGTTGTATAGAGTCGGTTTACAGAGAAAGGAAACTACACATCCGTACGCCAAGCTTGCCATCCACACAAAGGAGAGTCCCATCCGGACACGGGTGAAGGTCTTCTGTCTCGTATCTTCACGGCCCATCAATCCGGACCACGTAACATAGGCCGGCTCCCCGAGGACCCCATAATCCAGGACTCCCTCAGGAGGCGGGGGGAGCTAAGGGAGAACCATGTTTCGGTCTAGGACGCGCTTGTTTTTTGCTTTTTTGAACAGATGGGACGCGCTTGTTTGAAATTTGGGGAAAGTACAAACTTTGCCCCCTCTTAAATTTCGGACCTTCTGCGGGTCGGGGGGAGGATGGTAATCCCATGTGTCCCAAATAGTGGGCGGGAGCGATTTCGGCCGCGCGCATGTGTTCTTAGGCGGCCATTGTATATGAATGCTTTTCGGAGGCGGTTGCGTGGCGTCTAGATGAAGCTACAAACCTACCCCGGTTTAGACCTTTGGACGTCGAGCTAGTAGATTTCATGGGTCGGAGTTAGAAAAGTAATTTCCTTCTACTACCAAACATTGGTCTCACATGATTTCGGGCGTGTAGAGGCTCTTTTGGCACTTTGTTCAAAATTTTGAAACAGAAGCATTCACATTTAGAGTACTCATTAACTTTGAGGATTGACCTAAATAGACAATGTTAAATTTGACCTTGTATGTTTGAAAACCTCATTAAATTATCTGCTTCTTTTTGAAATTTTGACACTTGAAAATCCTATAACTACGATTATTTTGGAATGGAGGAGCTAAATTTGAATCTATTTTTTACACGACTATATATGCTATTATGTACAAAAGCAGAGCAAATATTGCTGCCCCCATAATTTAGGTATGATTTACAAATGCCATGGTATCGAATTCAAATAATTGAATGGACTTCATGTCAAAATTCTAATTTTTTAAACCACCTTAAGTTGAATTCAAATGTATGCTAGTTCATAGCTAGCTATTTATAATGTTCATTGTGTAACTTTCGTATGTATAATGTGCTTTACACACACAACAATAACTATACTCACGTTTATATTCGACTGCTAAAGCGATGCATTGTCTGGAGTTCAAAATACTATGTGGATCAATTATGTCGAATAATACATAGACATGTTCAAATTCGATAGAATCTTAATGTCTGGTGGATCAATGACTGTTCCTTATGCGAATTGCAAATATCATGATCCCATCCTAATATTTGGATACAATTTATATTTTTAATTAATGTGTACATCAGTCTTTTACATGTAGTTTTACTCTCCATCGAAGGTCTCTCACACATGCTCACACACTCTCTTCCCGAGGTGTCTTTCTCGCAGACATGCTCTCGATATAACCCTCCCTCCCTCTCATAACCATTTACGAATGTTTTCACTAACTTTTATCAGAAGCACTCTTCCTCTCACAAGCATACACACGCACAATCCCCATCGACCCTTTCTATACACAAACCTGCCTACGTGTCTCCTATACGCACATTATCTTTAGGCCTTGAAAGTGCGTTATATCGACTAGAGGGGGGGGGGGTGAATAGGCGATTTTTATGAATTCTTCGCTGAGGAATTTGCTAGTGAGGAAATTCCTTAGCGAAGAACTACTTGCAGCAGAATAAGTACTCAGAAGTAAACATAACAGAAGACGAGCATAGTCATCATGATGAAATGAAGACAAGCACAGAGTACAGAAAGCATAATCACAGGATAACACAAGGCGAAGGCAAACAGACTGAAGAAATTGAACTGAGGAAATTGAGAAAGTCTTCAGTCAAAGTCTTCAAACAAAGATATGACAAGCTAACAACACAATACTGAGGAAATGAAAGAGTTGAGGAAATAGAACCAGTTCGCTTGGTGAAGACAGTGATTTGGTAGACCAGTTCCAACTGCTGTCTCAGTTGTACATCTGGTTGGAGAAGCTAGGTATTTAAACCTGAGTGCACACAGTCCCGGACACACAGTCCTCACCGTATTCTCCTAGAGCTAAGGTCACACAGACCTCGCCCAATCACTCGTGGTAAGTCTTCAGATGACTTCTGAACCTTCACAAACTTGGTCACTCGGCGATCCATAATTCCTCTTGGATGCTCTAGACCATGACGCCTAACCGTCTGTAAGAAGCACAGTCTTCAAAGGTAACAAGCGTCGGATCCATGCAGGATCAATCTCTTCAGTGATGCTCAATCAATTTGGGTTTGTAGGTGTTTGGGTTTGGGTTTTCCTCACTCGATGATTTTAGCTCAAAGTCCTCGGAGGATGGGATGCTCACAAATGACAAGTGTCAGTTTCTCTCGGAGCAGCCAACCAGCTAGTGGTTGTAGGGGGCGGCTATTTATAGCCTAGGGAGCAGCCCGACATGATAAGACATAAATGCCCTTCAATGATATGACCGTTAGGTGGATAAGATATTTTGGGACAGCTGGCGCGTAGCACAACAACGGTCGGAAATTTGAGGTATAAATTCCTCAGGGCTATCATGTTCCTCACTGTGTAGGCAATCCGCACTGGCGAATTCCTAAATCCTCAGTCAGAACAAATTCCTCGTGACGGAAGAACTTCGTCTCATCCTTTGAAGAATATAACTGAACTGTATGAGATTTCCAATGGCTTCACTCGAAGGAATTGGTAGGTGCAGGATTTGAGTTGAGCATCACTTGGAAATTTTTCCTTAGTATTTCCTCGACCCCCTTTAACAGTACGGTGTTTCCTATGACTCAAGAAAGAGAAAACGAAACTACGAAAACAAAAGTCTTCACGCTTCATGTTCCTCGAATGAATACCAAGTCTTCAAGGTTACACCAATTTCTTCACTTTCAAAGTCTTCAGAAAGTCTTGAGAATACCAAAGTCTTCAGTCGAAGAACTTCATTTTTAGGGATCGACTTTCTCTGTAATTATCAAACTCTTCATAGACTTATAGATCTGTGTACACTCATAAACACATTAGATCCTTAACCTATAAGTCTTCAATACACCAAAATCACTAAGGGGCACTAGATGCACTTACAATCTCCCCCTTTTTGGTGATTGATGACAATATAGGTTAAGTTTTAAACGGGGATAAACATATGAAGTGTAAATACTAATATTGAGGAATTTTATTTCAAGATATAGAAGAACTCCCCCTGAAGATGTGCATAGTGAGGAATTTGCTTTTGAAGCAATGCACACTTGAAGAGTTGAATCATGGAGATCTCCCCCTATATCTTGTAATTCATACACGCATTTGACATAAAATATGAAGAATTTGAAATGCATGATGAAATATGGTGGCTGATGTAATTCATCATGCGTGCAATAATATTAACGAGGAATAAGCATGCAGAATAACGTAGCAGAAGTATCAGACCACCATCGGGTTTAAGTTTACAACTCGATCCAATGAAGTTTCGGAAGAACGAGAGTTGTAACTTAGCAATAAAATGCCCATATAATAGACCCGCTTGAAGACTAACTCTAATTTCTCCCCCTTTGTCATCGAATGACCAAAAGGATCGAAACTGAGGACTAACGCCCCTGAAGATAATCAAGTTGATGAAGGAGCACCAACGTTGTCGGGGTCGATTGTCGTAGTAGGGCCTGCCGCTGTGTCGTCCAAATCTTCATGTTCATTAGTGTCACGCGATGAAGAATAGGAGCTAGCCACCAAAGAAGGAACCTTGACCTTCTTGTATTTCTTCGGAGGAGGTGCAGACCAGTCAAATTCTTCCTCCAGACCCATTTTCTTCAGATCTTCTTCGCTGTAGACGTGAGACAGAACAACCCAGGTACGGTTGAAGGTTTCATGGAGGTAGTATTGGTTTTTCTTCACTTCATTGTGGGTTGAGGTCATGTTGTGAAGAATTGAACCAAACTGACGCTTGACCCATTTATGATTGTGCTCAACCTTTTGATGAAGACTGGGGAGTAACTCACGATCAGTCATCACCCTGGGTGCTGTGGCTTGAGGATTTTGCTTGGCAGTGTTGGCGGCAGAGTCATGTGTGGCAGAGTCATCATTGGTTGAATAGGATGCAACCTTGCAAAATTGACCATCCAATGGACGAATGCCTTCATCTATAACAACAGTTGCCTTGCCTTTGTCATCAGCTGAGGAAAATGTCCGTTTGAGGACTTCAATCAGAGGCAAGTAGCTGAAGTGGTTCAGAGTATCAGCTTTGTAATTGAGTGAAGACCTTGTCCTGATGAATCTCATAATCCACGATGCATAAGGCTTCAGCTCAAATGGTGACATAGCAATATTGGCCAGAGTCCTTATGAAGAAATCATGGAAGTTGACGCGAACGCCACGTATGATATTGAAAAGCAGATTCTTCACGATGCCAACAAATTCTTCATCATTGGAGTCGTGGCCTTTGATAGGACTCAATGTCTTTGATAGAATGCGATAGACAGTCCGAGGCACATACAGTAATTCCTTGACGAGGAATTTGGTTCGAGGGGCCTGTCCTGGCTTCAAAGGCTTCATCAGAACTTGCATGTAATGATTTGTAAGCTCAGGTTCACTGTAGACGCAACGAGCACCGTCAAGGGGAGGACTGAGTGGGAGGGCCTGAAGCAATTCAGTTGCTGGTGCCTTGTAGTGAGTATTTTCTGACATCTAGTCCAACACCCATGAGTTCACATCTTCAGAATCTCCTGTGATGCGCAGCATCGCATAGAACTGAAGAATGAGTTCTTCATTCCAATCACATATGTCAGTGTAGAAATTTAGCAGCCCAGTGTCGTGAAGAACACTGAGGACTGGCTCGAAGCACGGCAGAGATTCCATGTCCACGTGAGGAATGTTTGCATGATTGAAGACTTTGTCTTTGTTGAATAGCACTAAGGAATAGAAATTGGCTTGACTAGCAGTCCAGAAACGCCTCTTCCTTATGCGAGCAGAATCATACAGGTTGTAGTCAGTGAAGAATACATTCTCGCCAAAGAAGTCTTCAGCCTTGAACTTTTGCTTGCATGAGAATGGATCCTTTGGTTTGGGCAGAGGAGTGTCAGTGAGTTGCATTACTACCTCAGGAATCGCAATCTCAGCTTCATCAGGCTGAGGAATTTCTGGTTCCTCTTTAGTTGCAGTCTGCGTTGTCATATGATCAGCAGCAGCAGTTTCTTCAGCACTAGTGGCTGGAATTTCTTGATGCACAGACAAGGTGGGGTGAGTTTCTTCAGAGCCCATTTGTACTGTTGGTGCAGGGGACTGAGGTATTTGTTGTAGAGGGGTGAAGAGTGGAGAGTTGGGGTGCTGGCTTTCCCAAAAGTCATCGTTCATCACTGGCGTTGTACTTCCAATATCCACGTCTTCATCTTCGAGTTCTTCAACACCAGCCTCTTCAGCTGTGAACTGAGGCATTGGTGAGGATACAACAGGTGTAGAAGGGATCGCATCCACTTCAATTTCTTCATCAATCTGCTCTGACGAAGCAGCAGAATGAGTTTCTTCATCATATCCACTAGGGATCTCATAGTCGTCACCAAAAGGAACAAGGTCCTTTGATGGCATGGTTGAAATCGGAACATCATCAATGGGATTTTCAAACGAGCTGGTCATAGGCTTCATTTTCTTCAGAGCTGAAGAATCTGAAGTAGCTGATGCTTTCCTTTTCTTCACTGCAGCTCGCTCTGCAGACATGGTCTTCTTCACATCTGATGCAGATGGAAGGATAGGAGTTGGTGTAGGTGCGGGAGGAGCTGAGGAATCTGGTTGATTTTCCTCGGTATGGATGAGCTGATTGCCTCGACTTCTTCATTTTCTTCAGCGCACCGCTAGTGGATGCCCTAGCAATTTCTTCAAGAATTGTAGTGGAGTCATCAGCCTGGAACTAGCATTTTCTTGAGCTTTGAAAGTCATCGGTGGTCTTGGCATGTTCTTCAGTTGGTGGCGGATGCTTGACTTGAGGAACTTCTTGTAGCGATGGGGCTGCAACATTGGTGAACTTCTCAGTCAGTTTTACAAACCTGACCTTGGCTCCTTGCCAATCAGCATAGTAGGCATTGAAGTTGTAGCTGAGGGTTTTGATTTCTGACTGAATTTTGATGAGTTCATCAGTTGTCATTTTGACAATGTTAGTCTTCAGATATTTCTCCTTCTTGTACTGGGCCTTCTTAATCTGCCTGGCCTGCTTATATTTCCATTTCTCCTCTTGGATGAAATGGGTCAGCATGTGGTTTTGACCAGGTGTCAACTTGAAGTCAGGCATATGAGTGTTTGGGTCCTTGTGCCAGAGATCAATGTAATCTAGGATCGCCCTTGGATCCAAAAGCAGTGGCACAGTTGTGCCTTTGGCTCTAGCGGCCCTTTCTTGTCTCCCTCTGATGATTTCTAAAAGTTCATCATCATCAGCTTCATCGTCAGATGGCACTTGGAAGGCAACCTGTTTCTTCTTAGGACTTGGCGGAGGACCTCGTCCAGTTGTTGCCTTTGTCTTCAGCAGAGTGGGGCCTGATGAAGAATTTGGTGCAGCTGAGGAACTCGCTGAGGCACCAGAGGCAATAGAGATGCTCTGCAGTCCTTTGCACGTGGCGGATGCAGTCTTGAGGACTTTCTTTGGAGCAGCTGAGGACTTTGGAGGAGGAGCTGAGGATTTTGGAGGAGTAGGAGCAGCATGAGGAATTGGTCTTGAGGACTTTGAAGATTTTGGCCGTGAGGGCACAACTGAGGAACTTGGCCGTGAGGGCACTGTTGGTGAAGCACTTGGCTTGCGTGCAGGCTTCTTTGGCATAGATTTCCTAGGCTTGACAGAGGCCACACTGGCAGCAGCAGTAGCAGAGTCTTCATTGAATTTCCTCACTGCTTCTTTGGCTTGTCTAGCCAACTTGCTTGGCGCTTGGCCCATTCTTCAGGAAAGTCCTCACCGCGTTTGATGCTGGTGGGGTCTGCCTCTTGGCCAGGTGCCAATGGAGCTCTTGGGCATGGAGGATTAAGTGCGAATTTCTTCATATACTTTGGAGTTACATACATGTACTCCCTCCATTCTCTTGCCCATCTCCTTTCAATCCTCTGTATGCGCACCTTACGCTGATTTTTGTTCTCCTTTCCGAACTTGGCCTCATCAGGTGTGCAATAGTCAGCATAGATGTCCTCGAGGATTTCAAAAGCGGTCGGGACCTCGGGCTTCTTTCCTCCTTCTGCGGCTTCTTACCGTCGCCATATTCTTGATTGAGGTAATTGAACAATGAAATCTCTGAAGAAGTATGCAACTTTTCTTCGAGGAACGCTGCAAATGAGTTAAGTTGATGAGAACCTAGTGATTCAACGGCGGACATGAGTACTGTGAGCAGAGTATAGTTGCGAGGAATTTGGAGAGGTCATATCGTTCTCGGAAGATTTTTCAAAAGAACAAGTTTGAGGAATTTGACCGGATGAGTCTTGAAGAATTTCACTAAGCGTTTTTGTCTTGGTTCGAGTTGTATAGACCGAAGATCCACTGGTGAGGAATCTTGACGAAAAATGATGCTTAGAGAAGCGAATCAAGAGCAGATGACTAGTGAGGTGTTTTGTGTGAGGATTTGAAGAATAAAACACCTTTGAAGATTTTGTAGAGAAAATTTGAATCAAAGAGGGCAGTAAAAGTAACTTTTAATTACCCTGGATGAAGAACACGATGAACAGTGAGGTGGAGAAGTGAAGTTCGTTTGTGTAGATCTTCCACGCCCTAACTCAGCGGAGGAAGACAGTTACAGCGGCGGCGGAGTGAAGATTTCCGTGGCCGGCGCGAGTACGACGGCGACGAGGTCGAGGCAGTGAAGCTCTTCCTCACCGGCGACGATGGAGGAGCGGCGGCGCTAGGGTTTGAGAAGCTCGAGCGGGAGAGAGAGTTCGAGCGGAGTAAAGGAAGTGAGGAAGGGATGAGGGGGTATTTATAGTCGCAGTGAAAAACTGTTCGCCCGAAGATTTAGGACGAACGTGCCCCTGACCCTTCACATTTGTATGACATGTGTCACCCACGTATTGAAAAGTGGAGATCGTGGGTGAATAGAAAAATGCATCGTGGGATGCGGAACGGTTTGAGCGGCAAAACCGAAAATTTGGATAAGATAAGTTTTAAAGTTTCGTTCGCAATTTCTTCAGCTGACAAGGACACAGTGAAGATTTTGAACGAGTTTCAAATAGAACGCACATGAAGAATTTGTGAATAGATTGGGTTGAGTATAGCATAGAGGGGAAGGTCCGATCACATTCACTTAGCGGAAAAACCAACTTGAAGAATTAGCCATAAGTGAATGTTGTATAGGACATAAAATCATATATATATATATATATATATATATATATATATATATATATATATATATATATATATATATATATATATATATATATATATAGCCAATGAAGAAAAATGAGCGGAACTAGTGAAGATTTTGCAAAGTTGAAGAATTTGAAAAGCGAGGAAAAACTCGAATTGAAGATTTTCAACTTTTGTGGTGGCGTGACCCACAGTATAAGAATGATGATTTCAGACACGCATTACAATTGTCGTAGGGTTACGAGAATCAAATTCTTCGTTAATTTCTTCACACTTAGAGTGTTATTCCTCATTGATTGAAGAAAAACGTTTCTTCATGTGTTGCACATCTAAGTTATCAATTTTGCAGAAGTGTTAGGATGAGTGTCCTTTTCAAAGAACATTCAAAGACTCTAAGATATTTAGCTCACACCACAACTTGCTAAATCTCTTCTCATCCAAGGGCTTTGTGAAGATATCGGCTAGCTGTTCTTCAGTCTTCACATGCTCAATAGAAATGTCGCCCTTCAACACATGATCGCGAAGAAAATGATGATGAATCTGAATGTGCTTTGTCTTCAAGTGCTGAACTGGGTTGTGAGCAATCTTGATGGCACTCTCATTGTCACAGAAGAGAGGCACATTCTTCATGTTGACGCCATAGTCCTTGAGAGTTGTGTTCATCCATAGCAGTTGTGCACAACAAGAACTAGCAGCAATGTACTCAGCTTCTGCAGTAGATAGTGATACGCAGTTCTGTTTCTTCAAGGACCAACAGACCAAGGATCGTCCGAGGAAATGACATGTACCAGATGTTGACTTGCGGTCCACACGATCACCAACATAGTCAGAGTCAGAATATCCAATGAGATCAAAAGCCGAGACCTTGGGGTACCATAATCCAAGTGTTGGTGTGTGAGCTAGATATCGAAGAATATGTTTCACAGCCTTATGGTGTGATTCCTTCAGTGTAGCTTGAAATCGGGCACACATGCAAACACTAAGCTTTTATATCTGGCCTAGATGCACATAAGTACAATAAAGAACCAATCATGGAGCGGTATACCTTATGATCGAAGTCAATACCATTTTCATCAGTGCACAGATGGCCATTTGTGGGCATAGGAATTTTGACAACTTTGCAGTCTTGCATGCCGAATTTCCTCAATACATCCTTGAGGTATTTCTCCTGAGATATGAATATGCCATTGCGCTGTTGACGAATTTGAAGACCTAAGAAGAATTTCAACTCTCCTATCATAGACATTTGATATTCTTCCTCATCATATAGGCAAATTCATCACTATAACGTTGGTCAGTACAGCCAAAGATAATACCATCAACATATATTTGGCACACAAACAGTTCACCATCATAAGATTTAGTAAAGAGAGTAGGGTTGAGTGAACCGGGTGTGAATCCATTCTTCATGAGGAATTCCTTCAAAGTATCATACCACGCCCGAGGGGCCTGCTTGAGGCCATAGAGGGCCTTATTGAGTCTGAATACTTTGTAAGGATTCTTTGGATCTTCAAAACCTGGGGGTTGAGCAACATATACTTCTTCCTCAAGCTTACCATTGAGGAATGCACTTTTCACATCCATTTGATGTAAGATGATATCATGATGGTTAGCATAAGCAAGTAATATGCGAATAGCCTCAAGTCTAGCAACAGGTGCAAAAGTTTCATCGAAATCAATGCCTTCAACATGTGTGTAGCCTAGAGCTACAAGTCGTGCGTTATTCCTTACCACAAGGCCATTTTCATCTTGCTTGTTGCGGTAGATCCATTTTGTGCCAATGATATTGTGCTTGCGAGGATTTGGACGTTTGACCAGTTCCCAGACGTTGTCGAGCTCGAATTGATGTAATTCTTCTTGCATGGCCTGAATCCACTCAGGCTCCAGAAACGCTTCATCTACCTTAATGGGCTATGTGATAGAGACAAAAGCATAGTGCCCACAAAAGTTAGATAGATGTGAAGCTTTTGAGCGTGTCAGAGGACCTGGTGCTCTAATGTCATCGATGATCTTCTCCACTTGCACTTCTTTTGCAACGCGTGGATGAGCTGGTTGTTGTTGAGGAATTTGATCAGCATTTTCTTCAGCACCAATTTCTTCAGCATATTCCTCAGGTGCATCAGCTCGACGTTCTTCACATTCTGGAATGTATTCTTCAGCAGATTCTTCAGCAGGAATGACATCCTCAGTAGCCTTGAACTTGATAGAATCCTCAGGTGCTGGTTCATCTATCACAGAAGGTAGGTGCTCTATTTGCGAGCCATTAGTTTCATCGAACCGCACATCTACAGTTTCAACAACCTTGTGAAGAACGTTGTTGAAGACTCTGTAGGTGTGTGAGTCCTTTCCGTAACCAAGCATAAAACCTTCATGTGTTTTCGGTGCAAATTTAGAGTTGTGATGAGGATCTCTAATCCAGCATTTAGCACCGAAGATTTTGAAATAACTCACATTGGGTTTCTTGTCAGTGAGGAGTCCATAGGCAGTCTTCTTGAAGAATTTGTGAAGATATACTCTATTGATGATGTGGCACACAGTATCAATTGCATCAACCCAGAAACGACGAGGCGTTTTGTATTCATCAAGCATAGTGCGAGCCATCTCAGCAAGAGTCCTGTTCTTTTGCTCCACGACGCCATTCTGTTGAGGAGTATAAGGAGCAGATAACTCATGAGTAATACCAAGTTCATCAAGATAATCATCGAGACCCGAATTCTTGAACTCAGTTCCATTGTCACTTCTGATGTGCTTGATCTTCACACCAAAGTTGGTTGAAGCCCTCGAGGAAAATTGTTTGAAGACTTCCTGCACTTCATGTTTGTAAGTAACAAGATGTACCTATGTGTAACGAGAATAATCATCAACAATAACAAAGCCATATTGACATGCTTCATTTGAAACAGCAGAATAATGATTTGGACCGAAGAGATCCATGTGAAAAATTTAAATGGACGAGAAGTGGTCATGATAGTCTTCGCTGGATGCTTGGCCTTGGTCATCTTTCCATCTTCACAGGCTCTGCACAAGTGATCCTTGAGGAATTCAACATTCTCAATGCCAATGACATGCTTCTTCTTTGCAAGCGTGTGCAAATTCCTCATGCCTGCGTGACCAAGTCGTCGATGCCATAGCCATCCTTCTGAAGCTTTTGCAAGTAGGCACACGGCTGGTTGTGAACCTGTAGAGAAATCAACAATATACAAGTCTCCTCTCCTAAAGCCTTCGAAGACGTTGGAATTGTCAGCTTCCATAATCACAACACAACGATACTTGCCAAAGACAACAACCGTATCAAGATCACAAAGCATTGAGACAGACATAAGGTTGTATCCTAAGGACTCAACAAGCATGACTTTGTCCATGTGTCGATCCTTTGTGATCGCAACCTTACCTAGACCCAATACGACTTTTGCCTTTGTCGAAGATGATATGCTTCAGATGCGATGGTGATAAGGGAGCATCCATCAATAGATTCTTGTCACCAGTCATGTGATATGTACATCCACTATCGAGGACCCACTCAGTGGCTTTGGGTTCATCATCCTGCAGATGAATTAGTACAGCTTACGAACTTCATATACTTCATTAGTGAAGAATATGATATCAAATTCATCAGATGAATTTCATCAGCGATAAGACAAATAAAGCGGTGTGAGGGCGTGAGAAATGAAAGTTCATTTCTTCATGATTAGCTGCGTCCTTTCGAGCATTTTGTCGGGACCCGGCAAATTCTTGAGGCGTTTACGCACGCTTTGGAGACCTGACCTCAGAAGAAATTAGTTCTTTTTCTTCACCACCCACATCTGAAGGGGTGGCAAAGAGTTCATCACTCTGCGAGCTCCATATGAGAATGGTGGCATAGAGACCAAACCATTTCGTTTCACATAAAAGGGGTTAGGGTAAGTGAGGGAGTCCTGGATTAGGAGGTGTCCGGATAGCCGGATTATATCCTTTGGCCGGACTCCTGGACTATGAAGATACAAGATTGAAGACTTCGTCCCGTGTTCGGATGGGACTTTCCTTGGCGTGGAAGGCAAGCTTGGCGATACGGATATGTAGATCTCCTCCCATTGTAACCGACTCTGTGTAACCCTGGCCCTCTCCGATGTCTATATAAACCGGAGGGTTTTAGTCCGTAGGACGAACAACAATCATACCATAGGCTAGCTTCTAGGGTTTAGCCTCTCTGATCTCGTGGTAGATTTACTCTTGTACTACCGATATCATCAATATTAATCAAGCAGGAGTAGGGTTTTACCTCCATCGAGAGGGCCCGAACCTTGGTAAAAACATCGTGTCTCTTGTCTCCTGTTACCATCCGCCTAGACGCACAGATTGGGACCCCTACCCTAGATCCACGGTTTGACACCGACATTGGTGCTTTCATTGAGAGTTCCTCTGTGTCATCATCTTTAGGCCCGATGGCTCCTTGATCATCAACAACGATGCGGTCCAGGTGAGACTTTTCTCCCGGACAGATCTTAAATTCGGCTTTTTACCTGCGGGCCAATTAAGCAGCCATCCGGAGCAGATCGAAAGCTACGCCCCTGGCCATCAGTTCGGATTTGGAAGTTTGAACTACACGGCTGACGTCCATGGAGACTTGATCTTCGACGGGTTCGAGCCACAGCCGAGCATGCCGCACTGTCATGATGGGCATGATCTAGCTCTGCCGCTGAACAGTGCCCTGGAGGCCGCACCCGTGTCCGCTCCGACCCCTAGCTCGGAGCCGACTGCGCCAATCGAGGACGGGTGGCTGGACACCGCCTCGGGGGCTGCAATCTCTACGGCGATCGAGCCGAACACCAGCCTTGTCCTCCGCGAAGCTCGTGACTCCAAGGTGCCGGACTCCTCTCTCGACTCCGAACCTTCCGCGCCCCTGCCGATCGAATCCGATTGGGCGTCGATCATGGAGTTCGCCGCCGTGGACATCTTTCAGCACTCGCCCTTCGGCGACATTCTGAATTCACTAAAGTCTCTCTCTTTATCAGGAGAGCCCTGGCCGGACTATGGTCAACAAGGTTGGGATGCGGATGACGAAGAAATTCAAATCCACCCACCACCCACCGTAGCCACTATCGATGATTTAACCGACATGCTCGACTTGACTCCAAAGACATCGACGGTATGGACGGCGATGTAGGAGCGAACAGAACCAGCGCCTATAGGGCCTTTGGACAACCACCTCATCTCACGGCGTATACATGGTGGACACACCTAAAAGAAACGACGACGAGGAACAAGGGGCGAGCGAGGATCGTTCCCTCTAAAAGCAGATCAAAGAGGCGCGTAGTTACCACTAAACCCCACCTCGGCAGAGACAGCAGCCATCGCAGACCCAGCCACAGAAAGGGCGAACCGTGGGCGCATTTAACATGCCATTGAGCAACCGCCCGAGCAGGCAACTTGGATAAACAAACCGAACAACCCGTCCCCGGCGAAGATAATAGTCTGGATGACCTCACGCCGGACAAGTTGCTAGAGCAGAAGAACCTCCACAGAAGGCTCGTCGCCACTGCGCATAGCCTGAAAAAGCAGAAGCGGAAGCTCAAAACAGTGGAAGATGCACTCAGAATTAGATGGAGCAAAGTACTCAACACCGCAGACAAATACGGCGACAGTCGCCACACAATGAGCTATCCGAAGCGAAAATTGCTGCTGGAATTTGATGAGGAGGCCTTAGAGCCCCGGCAACCAAAAAATAAGGAAGCCACCCGGTCGGATAAACAACCCCATGGCCAACATAGAGCGGCAAATGGCGCCGAACACAAGCCGACACGCGATCCGCACAAGGATTCGCATCAAAAATATGGCCCAGCCAGATCTATCTACGGGCCAAGAAAGCAAGCTCTAGTAAGCAATGCAACGCAACAAGTATCCGATCATCACGGCACACCCAAATATACGGGTGCCGCACACCCCCTATGTTTCACCGATGAGGTGCTGGACCATGAATTTCTAGTGGGATTCAAGCCCGTAAACATAGAGGCATACGACGGAACAACAGACCCTGGAGTCTGGATTGAGGATTATATCCTCCACATACACATGGCTAGAGGAGATGACCTCCACGCCATAAAATACTTACCCCTCAAGCTCAAAGGGCCAGCCCGGCATTGGCTTAAAAGCCTTCCCGAAAACACCATTGGAAGTTGGGAAGAGCTCGAGGATGATTTTCAGGCAAATTCTCAAGGGACCTATGTCCGACCTCCGGATGCAGACGATTTAAGTCATATAACTCAACAACCCGGAGAGTCAGCCCGGAAATTCTGGAACAGATTTCTTACTAAAAAGAACCAGATAGTCGACTGTCCGGATGCCGAAGCCTTAGCAGCTTTCAAACACAGCGTTCGAGGTGAATGGCTCGCTGAGCACCTCGCCAAGAAAATCCAAGAACAATGGCGCATTAACAAGCCTCATGACCCGCTTTTGCAGGAGAGGATAGCTGGTTGGCAAGATGCGTACCAGTGACCCAAGTACATCCGAATTTAGGGATGGAAGCGGAAACCGCGATGCAGCAAGGACCGATGCCGGACCAAGGGAAACAGCCCGAAGAGCACGACAGTCAACGCCGGATTCAAAAGCTCTCGGCAGAATCAGAAAAAGCTGCCCCTCAAGGATAACAGGGACGAGCTATCTAACCTAAACAAAATCTTGGACAAGATATGCCAAATCCACAGTACTCCCGGGAAGCCTGCAAACCATACCCACAGAGATTGTTGGGTCTTCAAGCAATCCGGCAAACTCAACGCCGAACACAAGGGGCTCGACACACCAAGCGAGGACGATGACGAACCCCACAAGCAGAGCACCGGAAAACAAAAGAATTTCCCACAAGAAGTCAAAACAGTAAACTCACTTCACGTGACAAAAGGGAAAACGGAGTGGCGCCTATAGAATCACACGCCATACGGCCTATCCAGAGGAGTCCCGCCACCGATTGTCAAAACCAATCACCTTCGACCATCGGATTACTCTAGAAGTATCCAAACGCAGCTGGACTGCCTTGATATTAGATCCGATAATTGACGGTCTCCACTTTACACAAGTCCTAATGGACGGCGGTAGTGATCTAAACCTGCTATATCGGGACACAATCCATAAAATGGGATAGACCCAACAAAAATTCGCCATAGCAACACTTCCTTTCAAGGGTAACGCCAGCCCAGATGCCCATTATACGGTTCTCTCTGCTAGAAGTTATGTTCGGCTCCTCGACAACTTCCGCTAAAAGCTAACCTTCCACATCGCCCCATTTACAAGTAGCTATCAAGCACTCTGGGACGCGAAGCTTTCTCCCGCTTTAACGCAATACCGCATGATGCATCTCTTACGCTTAAAATGCCCGGTCCGTGAGGCATCATCTCATTAAAGGGAAATATCGAGTGTTCCTCGCGCGCCAAGATCGTGCGGCTACCTTGACAGCCACACACTAAACCGGCTTCACTAATCAAAGCACCTAAACAGGTCTTTCAGACCCGGACATGGCTAGACGAGTCCGCGTAAACATCTAAGGGCTTACTAGCCACATACCCCGATACAAGGGCTCGGGCATGTACAACAAGAGACAATAAACCTCATTTTACCCATTTTTGAATTATACTTTGTTTATTTAATATAACACACATTTTCGCATGATCTTTTCAACTAAGTTCCTCTCTTTACAGATGAACACCGTGCTACACCCGCCCGTGATACGGCACAACGGAGACACAGGGCAGACATGCAGAGGGACCCGTTCAAGGATTCTTTTAGATTAAGACCTGCGTAAACCTTTTTACTGTCTCTTGTTGATACACATCCCCGGTTTTTGGTATAACCGAGGAGGAGGCTGGTGTCTTGGCATGTGGCCACGTCGAATTTTGCGCGTGCACGGACACGGGGCTTATTACCAAGGGCGCTGTTCAGCCCGTTTTCATAAAGACCGAATACCTTAGGGAGTGTTGGCGTCATGAGTTTGGCCTTATATGCATCAGCTCGAATCCGTCTTTGGTCAAATGTTGGGTTTGCCGGCTCTGTGTTTTGCTGCCTTACGTTCCGCTCTATCGGCTAAGGCGGCACCGGAGAACTATCGCGATTGTGCCCGGTTCGCCGGCGAGCACCTCAAGATGAAAGCCGAAAACCGATCGTCATGATATAGCGTGAGACTGGTCAACCACTCGATGACCCCCCGAATCTTTAGGATTCCTCCGCATAACGAAGGGCCGTTTCGGCCAGGCACACACCGCCCGAATCGGGTGAGCGCTGGTGCCCCTAGGGGCTATATAGTAGCCCCTTGTCAAACTCCTATGGCTAAGTGAAAGTGATAAAGCATTATAGTCCGGTTGCCTAGTTCGCCTGCGCTATCACCTCCTTAATAGGACCAAGACGTTGGATCAAGTGTGAAAATGCGCCTTCTGCGAACACCCCCGCGTTATATGCGTGGGGGCTGAAGCCGAAGACTGCCATCTTTCAGGTTATATATACATATACATTAATGGCCGCACAGGAGGTATTTTAATTCTTGAAGGCACAAGTATAAAAAGCTTTTATATTCCCTCGAAACATTGTTTTACAATAATACATGTTATTTGAACATGATATCCTTCGAGCACTGCGTCTCTATTAAACGAGCGCCCTGCAGAACTTCCTGAAAATAGTGCTCGGCAAGTACTCGGCTCCCGTCCGAATCTTGGGATGCAACAGCGATGGCATTCATCTCCGCCCAGTATGTTTTGACACGGGCAAGAGCCATCCGCGCACCCTCTATGCACGCTGACCTCTTCATTGCATTGATATGCGGCTCCGCACCAAGGAACTGCTGCACCAAGCTAAAATAACTCTTTGGCTCGGGCATTTCCGGCCACAGATGACTCACGACATACTTCATGGCGAGTCCGGATAACCTATTCAGCTCCGCCCATGAGGCAAAACGGTCGGTTAATGGAAGTGGGCGCTCTGTATTGTGGAACTGCGACCAAAAAAGCTTTTCCACTTCGTGATCCTTTTGATCTCGAAAGTGTTCGGCCGCGTCCGCGACACTCGCCGTCAAGTCCAGATAAGTGTTCGCCGCACTCCACAGCCGGTCCAACGGAGCATATTTAGGATCCCCGAACTTCATCCGCAGCATAAAGGGCTTTCCGGCGCGATATCTCCGGCCCGCGTAGCTCCTCCTTCATAGCTCTCATCGCAGAGCGAGTATCCTTAGCCTCGATAGTGGCCTTCTCCGAGTCCTCTCCGTTCGCCCGATCTTCTTTTCAAGAAGCTTGCAGCGATCGGCAACATTCTTCAACTTCACAGCCATCTCGGCCATTTCCTTTTTGCTTCGGCAGTGAGCAGCCTGTTCGTCTTTCAGCTCTTCAGCCGCCTTTAAGGCAACCGCATCGTTTTTCCTGGCCTGCTCCTTGGCTCGGGCAAGTTCCGCCCGAAGGTTCTCCATGGCAGTGGCACCATCTGCATCAAGCATACATGTTGTAAGATGTGAGCATCAAGCTCCTCTTACTAGGTGTCTTCGGAGAAATTACATACCTTGTGCCTCGTCAAGCCGCTTGTTGACAAGCGCGATGTCGGCATCTGCCACGTCAAGTTGCCTCTTTAGCTCGGCAAATCCATCAGTCCGGCTAGCCACCGAACACTTCCCCGCCTACATAGGAAGGGCGACATATTATACCTGGGATTATGATCCTCGGCGCACCGTCATTTTTGACAACGCACAGAGTCTCAGGGGATACTATCTACACAGGGTGCATCTTATATATGCGGAACTGTCAAAAGGTACACCATTTCGCGTACCTCAAAACCTGTCAGTAAACTCCTGACGGCCTCGTACAACCCGCTCTCCGCGGATGAAATCCTTTCAATCACCGTACCCATCAACGCACGGTGTTCTTCTGAGATAGACGCTCGCCCGAGAAGATCCTTCAGCTCCTCCGACCGTGCATCAGATGGTGCCGGACTCGTCCGATGGCCTTTTTCGAAGGCCGGACACGGAGGGCTTTGGGGGGCCATACGGCTGCCTTCCGGCCCTGCCGGATTCGGAGAAACCCTCCGCGACGACACCTCAGGGTCGCCCGCCTCGCAAGGTGGTATGGCAGGGGGAGGCGTTCCGCTCTCCATCATCTCCGGACGAAGATCCCCTGAAGATGAGCTCTGCTGAGAAGGGCTGAGATCCGAACTAATGTAAAATTCCGGTTATCTTCCTCAGAAATAGAACAGGGATGTCCCTCATTTTAAAACTCCCCTCTCTACTTACGGCTCGGTGGAGGGCTGATCCCCATGGGGGCACAGTGCAGCCGAGGCATCCCCCGGTGCAGGACCCTCTGACGAAGATTTCTTCCCCCGCTTTGAGACGATGGTCTTCGGGTCTTCAGAGGCGCTCCTCTTCTTCCCCTGGATAGAGGAATTCTCGATTCCTCCTTTCCTGACAACCTCCTTCGGGGAGGCGGTAGCTTCCTTGTTCCCCCCTTCTCCTTCTTCCAAAGGCGCAACCTCCAGCATCCTGGTTAACATGGGATCCGGCGTGGTCTCAGGGAGGGGGGCCGGACACCTGATTAGCTTTGCTTTCGCTATCCACTCCTATTTAAGGGACATCTCTTTTAAGGGCAATTTTATGATAAGTATACGGATAGCGTGTCCGGGTACAGGGCTACTTGCTTGAGTATCCGGGCGATTGCAGCTCAGACATGTGTCCTCGGTCGAGTCCGGACACATTGCTTGTGATCCATAGAACAATTTGTACATCTCCATGGGCGTCGCGCCCGTAAAATGTTGGAGGGCTCGTGGTCCCTCTGGATTAAACTCCCACAGGCGGAGGGGGCGACGTTTGTAGGGCTGGGTGCTGCGAATCAACATGACCTGCGTCACTACGACCAGATTGATATCTCTTTCTAGGAGATCTCAAATGCGGCCCTGCAACAAGGGCACGTCCTTAGACGGCCCCCAGTTAAACCCTTTGTTGACCCACGACGCTAGCTGTGGTGGGGGACCCGAGCGAAAGGCAGGTGGCGCCACCCACTTGGTGCCCCTGGGATCTGTGATATAAAACCACTCTCGTTGCCATAAGCTGAACTCCTCTTGAAAAGAGCCCTCGGGCCATGGAGCGTCAGCATTTTTGCTTATAACAGCACCTCCGCACTCTGCGTGCTGCCCCTCGATCATCTTCGGCTCTACTTTGAAGGTCTTAAGCCACAATCCGAAGTGAGGAGTAATACGGAGGAAGGCTTCGCACACGACAATGAGCGATGAGATGTGGAGGATGGACTCGGAGCCAAGTCGTGAAATTCAGCCCATAATAAAACAGGAGCCCCTCACGAAGGGGTCCGTCGGAAGCCTCGCCCCAAGGAAATGAGACGCGAACACCACGCTCTCGCCAGGCTTGGGAGTGGGAATAACCTGCCCTTGAGCGGGCAGCCTATGTGGGATTTCGCCGGTTAGATACCTAGCATTTCTTAGCTTTAGCACGTCTTCTTCGGTAACAGAGGAAGGCATCCACCGGCCTTGAAGGTCGTAGCCGAACATCATCGAAGGTCCGAAGCGCCTGAATCTGGAGGTTTGGGTGTTGGAACTCGAGGCGAGAGGCGGATTTGATTGAGATTGAAAGAAAGGAGTAGAGCCTTGGTCTCTTTATAAAGAGGTTGAATACCAAGAGCCCTCCCCGTGACCGTTTGGGACTCGCCTTCGATTGAGGAGACATACCAACGGGCACGATTGGGTTACCCACGCCCGTATTGATGAGAATCGCGGAATAAGGGGACATGATCTCTGCTTCGACAAGACGTGCCAAGGAAACCGCCTCGCTAAGTGCGCTGAGGTGGGACCGTAAAAACGATTCGAATAAAGGCTTGGCCGTGGTGTGATGTCACGCTGCGGAATATGTCAGAAGGTTGGATTTGTGTAAATATTATTCTCTCTATGGTGGTATGTGGAACTTATTTTGCAGAGCCGGACACTATCCTTGTGTTCAAAATCTTCTATGAAGTATTCGGAGGAGGAACCCGCCTTGCAATGCGAAGACAATCATGCGTCGGACTCGTCGTCATTGAAGCCTGGTTAGGGGGACTCTTGAGGAGTCTGGATTAGGGGTGTACGGATAGCGGATTATAACCTTTGGCGGACTCTGGACTATGAAGATACAAGATTGAAGACTTCGTCCCGTGTCCGGATGGGACTTTCCTTGGCGTGGAAGGCAAGCTTGGCGTCTGGATATGTAGATCTCCTCCCATGGTAACCGACTCTGTGTAACCCTAGCCCTCTCCGGTGTCTATATAAACCGGAGGGTTTTAGTCCGTAGGACGAACAACAATCATACCATAGGCTAGCTTCTAGGGTTTAGCCTCTCTGATCTTGTGGTAGATTTACTCTTGTACTACCCATATCATCAATATTAATCAAGCAGGAGTAGGGTTTTACCTCCATCGAGAGGGCCCGAACCTGGGTAAAAAGTGTCCCTTGTCTCCTGTTACCATCCGCCTAGACGCACAGTTCGAGACCCCCTACCCGAGATCCGCCGGTTTTGACACCGACAGTAAGCATATGAATAAGCAGAGAAATTCTTCGAGGACTTATGAACATAATGATTAGAAGAATAATGCTTATATTCATAGCCCTTGGCTCTTCCCTGCGAAACAGAGTTGTTAGCACGATGATGTTCTTATGAGCACTTTGATCCTTTTGAGGAATTTGATCAACGTGAGGAATTAGATCCGTATGAGGACTTGAATCCATATGAAGAATTTGGTCCATATGAAGAATTTGATCTGGGGTTCCTATTCTTCACAGGTGGTGTCATGAGGACATTCACCTAAAGACTTTCAAGGCACCTTTTGGGAATCCAGATTTTCTTCATAGGGGAACCGTTCCTGCAGTTAGTGCCAACATATCTAGCAAATACTTCACCATTCTGATTTTTGAACAGTTTATAGTTGGAGTCGAATGACTCATCAGAAGAATGAGAAGATTCACATGTATAACCAGATAAATTAGATGGATCAACTGGAGGTCCCTTTGCAGCAACCCATGAGGTTTTGGGGTACTGCTCAGGCTTCCAATATGTACCATCAGCATCGAGTTTCCTCTCAAAGGCAATACCCTCTTTCCTAGGGTTCCTGTTGAGGATCTGCTTTTTAAGCACATCACAAAGAGTCTGATGCCCTTTGAGGCTTTTGTACATGCCTGTCATGTACAATTCCTTCAGCCCAGCATCGTCAGTGATACTAGCAATGTCCTCATATGAGGAATTAGTGATAGCAGAGGCAGGTGAAGAATTTGTAACATTATAAGCATTTGAACATTCAGGTGAAGAATTAGCAGATTCACGTTCAATGCATTTCAAACATGGAGGAACAAATTCTTCTTGAGCAGCGCTGATTTGTTGAGCAAGCAATGAATCGCGCTCCTTTTGAAGATCTTCATAACTCACTCTTAGCTTCTCAAGATCTTGCTTTCTTTGAAGTAATTCATAAGAAAGTTTCTCATGATGAGATAAGAGAGTGTTATGTTGATCTTGAAGGGAGTCATACTTAGTATGAAGTCTCTGAAGACTTTCAGCCAAAGCTTTTGACTAATCCATTTCTTCACCCAACATATCATCGCTCTTACTAAGGATGTTTTGAACCTTTTCCAAAGCTCTTTGTTGTTTAGCGGCAAGGGAAGCAAGTTTGACATAACTGGGTCCAAATTCATCACTGGATTCAGACAGATAGCATTCAGTTACCTTTTCACCATCTGCCATAAGACATGGTGAGGAGGATGATGATTCTGGTTCAAATGTCATTGACTTGAGAGATTCCTTGAAGTCCTCAAACCAAGGATCATGACAGGTTCGATGACCTTCATAGACATTAGAGAGACGGTCCCAGATAAGCTTCGCGTGATCGAGATGCATGATGTTCCTGAACTGATTTTGAGATAGGTAGGAGAAGATGACGTCCTTCGTCGTCAGGTTGAGAAGAGTGTACTTGCGAATGTCATCAGCTTCCGCCATCTTGCACAGATCGGTCAGACCAATCTCAGTGACGGTCCACAGCTTGCTGTTAATAGCCATGAGGTGCTTCTTCATCATGGCCTTCCACTTGGGATACTCGTGACCGTCAAAGATAGGGCATGTCACTTTCTTCATACCTGCGGTCGACATAACTAAAACTCCAGGCGGTTAAACCAAAATCACACAGAACAAGGGAGTACCTTGCTCTGATACCAATTGAAAGTGCGTTATATCAACTAGAGGGGGGTGAATAGGCGATTTTTATGAATTCTTCACTGAGGAATTTGCTAGTGAGGAAATTACTTAGCAAAGAACTACTTGCAGCGGAATAATTACTCAGAAGTAAACATAACAGAAGACAAGCATAGTCATCATGATGAAATGAAGACAAGCACAGAGTACAGAAAGCGTAATCACATGATAACACAAGGCGAAGACAAACAGACTGAATAAATTGAACTGAGGAAATTGAGAAAGTCTTCAGTCAAAGTCTTCAAACACAGATATGACAAGCTAACAACACAATACTGAGGAAATGGAAGAGTTGAGGAAATAAAACCAGTTCGCTTGGTGAAGACAGTGATTTGGTAGACCAGTTCCAACTGTTGTCTCAGTTGTACATCTGGTTGGAGCGACTAGGTATTTAAACCTGAGGACACACAGTCTCGGACACATGGTCCTCACCGTATTCTCCTTGAGCTAAGGTCACACAGACCTCGCCCAATCACTCGTGGTAAGTCTTCAGGTGACTTCTGAACCTTCACAAACTTGGTCACTCGGCGATCCACAATTCCTCTTGGATGCTCTAGACCATGACGCCTAACTGTCTGGAAGAAGCACAGTCTTCAAAGGTAACAAGCGTTGGATCCACGTAGGATCAATCTCTTCAGTGATGCTCAATCACTTTGGGTTTGTAGGTGTTTGGGTTTGAGTTTTCCTCACTCAATGATTTTCGCTCAAAGTCCTCGGAGGATGGGATGCTCACAAATGACAAGTGTCAGTTTCTCTCGGAGCAGCCAACCAGTTAGTGGTTGTAGGGGCGGCTATTTATAGCCTAGGGAGCAGCTCAACATGATAAGACATAAATGCCCTTCAATGATATGACCGTTAGGTGGATAAGATATTTTGGGACAGCTGGCGCAGTACAAAGAGCAGTCGGAAATTTGAGGTACAAATTCCTCGGGGCTATCATGTTCCTCCTTGTGTAGGCAATCCAGGCGGCAAATTCCTAACTCCTCGGTCGAACAAATTCCTCGCGACCGGAAGAACTTCGTCTCATCCTTTGAAGAATATGGTGAACTGTATGAGATTTCAATGGCTTCACTCGAAGGGATTGGTAGGTGTAGGATTTGAGTTGAGCATCACTTGGAAATTTTCCTTAGTATTTCCTCGACCCCCTTTAACAAAGACGGTGTTTCCTATGACTCAAGAAAGAGAAAATGAAACTACGAAAACAAAAGTCTTCACGCTTCATGTTCCTTGAATGAATACCAAGTCTTCAAGGTTACATCAATTTCTTCACTTTCAAAGTCTTCAGAAAGTCTTCAGAATACCAAAGTCTTCAGTCGAAGAACTTCATTTTTAGGGGTCGACTTTCTCTGTAATTATCAAACTCCTCATAGACTTATAGATCTGTGTACACTCATAAACACATCAGATCCTTAACCTATAAGTCTTCAATACACCAAAATCACTAAGGGGCACTAGATGCACTTACAGGCCTGTCTCTCATGCATTGTCTCACACCTCTCTTCCTAATCGACGAGTATGATTCTAGCAGAGCATTCTGTAGGATGCCCCTTAAAGTTAGGTTGGACGAATAGTAATATCAGAGATAAGGGGTTACCTTAGTCCGAGGACCTAGGGTTACAAATCCTAGCCGGCTTTGTCAGTGGACACAGAGTCCTTCACAATTCTGCTATCTTTGTCTTGTACGACTAGTCATCCATGGGTCTCCCTAAATGCATCACGGGCCGACCAATGTGGCGCAGGACGGAACCGAACCAAGGCCCTCACCTCGGCCCACCGGACCTCACGCGGTGACACACCCTCTGCCCCAGGTCTCGTTATATTCTCACACCCACACATACCAACACAGACACCACACAAAAAAAATTTCTCCTCGTGCCTCTATCCTCCCTTGCATATACACACTCAAGGGCATCTCTCGTCGTGACATCATATTCGTCTCTCTCTCTAGACCTCTCCCATTTCTCGTGCTATCTCTCCCATGTCACCCCCTCCCCCACTGGCCCCTCTATCCATGCCTCTCTCGAATACATAATACGCACACATACCTCTCTAGGCCCTGCCAAATACATCAACTACACATTCACACATGTTACATCATGTACCCCGTTGATCTAAAAATCCCTCTCTTCACATTTATTTCGCATATAGCATTCCTTTTGAATAAAGTGTGGCCAAAAAATTATTTTAGAATTTCTACATATATACAACATTACAAAGTTATATGGAGGAGTATGAACATTAATTTGCATTGCATGGTGCCCACAATGATATTTATTCCGCACTGTGATTTTTAATATTTTTATACTATATATAAAGTTAGTCATAACAAAGAGAAACGAAGAGCATCTCTCTCCATCGCATACACCCCCTCTACGCCCCTTCCACGTATGGACACAAACTATTTCCAGGTCCTCTAAAAGTACGCCCCCAACACATTCATGCATGTTTCATATTTCTCTCACGATATATACAGTGACGATCATTGTATTTAAAGCGAAAGCACGATACATACATTGGACTTCAGAACCACTCATTACGGTCACCATTTACGTTTTGTGGTTATTATACAGTCACGGGCTCATTGTACAGCTCGTGGCACCTCTAGTGTTGCATCACATTATATCACTACCATCGGTGAGGAAGTTCCGGACTAGGGGGTGTCCGGATAGCCGAACTATCATCGTCCGCCGGACTCCAAGACTATGAAGATACAAGATTGAAGACTTCGTCCCGTGTCCGGATGGGACTTTCCTTTGGCGTGGAAGGCAAGCTTGGCGATACGGATATGTAGATCTCCTACCATTGTAACCGACTCTGTGTAACCCTAACCCTATCCGATGTCTATATAAACCGGAGGGTTTTAGTCCGTAGGACGAACAACAATCATACCATAGGCTAGCTTCTAGGGTTTAGCCTCCTTGATCTCGTGGTAGATCTACTCTTGTAACATACATTATCAATATTAATCTAGCAGGACATAGGGTTTTACCTCCATCAAGAGGGCCCGAACCTGGGTAAAACATCGTGTCCCTTGTCTCCTGTTACCATCCGCCTAGACGCACAGTTCGGGACCCCCTACCCGAGATCCGCCGGTTTTGACACTGACATTGGTGCTTTCATTGAGAGTTCCTCTGTGTCGTCACCGATAGGCCTGATGGCTCCTTCGATCATCAACAACGACGCGGTCCAGGGTGAGACTTTTCTCCCCGGACAGATCTTTGTGTTCGGCGGCTTTGCACTGCGGGCCAATTCGCTTGGTCATCTGGAGCAGATCGAAAGCTACGCCCCTGGCCGTCAGGTCAGATTTGGAAGTTTAAACTATACGGCCAATATCCGCGGAGACTTGATATTCGACGGATTCGAGCCGCATCCAAGCATGCCGCACTGTCTCGATGGGCACGACCTAGCTCTGCAGCGAGCGATTGCCACGAGGCCGCACCAATATCCGCTCGACCTTTAATCCGGGCGGATTCCCGACCGAGATGAGTGGTTGGACACGCCTCGGGGCTACAATCTCTCGGCGATTGAGCCGAACTCTATCCTGTCGCTGCGAAGACCTCGACTCAGGTGCGGACTCCTCTCCGGACTCCGAACCCTCCAGCGCCCTTGCCAATCGAATTTGATTGGGCGCCCGTTATGGAGTTCACGGTCGCGGGCGTCTTTCAGCACTTCGCCCTTTGGCGACATCCTGAATTCACTAAAGTCTCTCTCTTTATCCGAGAGCCCTGGCGGACTGCGGTCGGGATGGTTGGGATGCGACGACGAAGAAATTCAAAGCCCACCACCACCCACTTCATAGCCCAGCCGAAAGCTTACACGGCGTGCTCGATTTCGACTCCGAAGACATCGGACGGTATGGACGACGATGTAGGAGACAACAATGAACCAGCACCTATAGGATGCTGGACAACCTCATCTCATGATGTATACATGGTGGATACACCTAAAGGAAATGAAGACGAGGAACAACGGGACACTACGAAGGATAAATCCCTCAAAAAGCAGCCAAAACGTCAACGTAAACGCCGAACAAAGTCCCGCCTCAACAAAGACCCAGCCATAGAGCAGGGTGAACAGGCGGACAACGAACAAGCTATCGAGCAACCGTCCGAACAAGACAATTTGGATAAACAATCTGTCCCCGGCGAAGACAACAGTCCGGACAACCTCACGCCGGACAAACCATTGGAGAAAAATAACCTCCAGAAAAGGCTCGTCGCCACCGCGTGTAGCCTGAAAAAGCAGAAGCGGAAGCTCAAAACAGCGGAAGATACACTCAGGATCAGATGGAGCAAAGTATTCAGCGCCGCAGACAAGTACGGCGACAGTCGCCGAACAAAGAGCTACCCGAAAAGAAAGCTACTGCCCGAATTCGACGAGGAGGCCTTAGAGCCCCCACAATTAAAAAGTAAGAAGGCCACCCGGTCGGATGGACGACCTCATGGCAAAAAGAGAGCGGCGAATGGCGCTGCACACAAGCCAATATGCGATCCGCATAAGGATTCACATCAAGAGGATGGCCCAGTTAGGTCCATCTATGGGCCAAGAAAGCAGGCTCGTCAAAGCAATGCAATACGCCAAAATTCCGAAGATCACGGCACACCCAAATATAGGGGCGCCAGACACCCCGATGTTTCACCGATGAGGTGCTGGATCATGAATTTCAGCGGGATTCAAACCCGTAAACATAGAGGCATCTGACGGAACAATAGACCCTTGAGTGCGGATCGAGGATTACATCCTCCACATACACATGGCTAGAGGAGGCGATCTCCACGCCATAAAATATTTGCCCTTAAACTCGAAAGGGCCAGCTCGGCATTGGCTTAAAAGCCTCCCGAAAATACCATTGGAAGCTGGGAGAGCTCGAGGATGCATTTGGGCAAATTTTCGGGGACTTATGTCGCCCTCGGATCTGAACTATCTAAGTCACATAACTCAACAACCCGGAGAGTCAGCCCGAAATTTGGAACAGGTTCCTTACTAAAAGAACCAAATAGTCATTGTCCGGACGCCAAGCCTTAGCAGCTTTCAAACACAACGTTCGAGACGAATGGCTCGCCAGACACCTCGGCTAAGAAAAGCCAAGAACAATGGCCGCATTAACAAGCCTCATGACCGCTTTTGTGCGGGAGAGGACAACTGGCTGGCTAGATGCAGCACCAATGACCCAAGTACATCGAAATCAGGGATGGAAGCGGAAATCACGGCGCCGAAAAGATCAGCGCCGGAATAAGGAAAATGGCCCAAATAGTACGGTGGTCAACACCGGATTCAAAAGCTCTCGGCCAAACAACAAAACACTGCCCCTAAAGGATAACAATGACGAGCTATCCAACCTAAACAAGATTTTGGATAGACATGTCAAATACATGGTACCTCCGGAAGCACGCAAACCATACCCACAGAGATTGCTGGGTCTTCAAGCAGTCCGGCCGACTTAACGCCGAACACAAGGGCTCGACACACCAAATGCGAGTGACGAAACCCAAAGCAGCACTCTAGAAAGCGAAAAAATTTCCCACGGGAGGTTAAAACAGTAAACTCACTTCACGTGATCAAAGGGAAAAAAAGCGCGCCCTAAAAGGCGCGCCGCTGCTGGTTGTCAAAACCAATCACCTTCGACCATAAGGACTATTCGATAATATCCGGAACGCAGGATGGACTGCCTTGATATTGGATCCTATAATCGACGGACTCCAATTTACACATGTCCTCATGGATGGCGGCGATGACATAAACGATATATCGAGGACACAATCCGCAGGATGGGGATAAACCAACCAAAATTCGCCATAGCAACACCTCCTTTAAAGGAGTGCCGAGCCCATCGCCCTTTGCACGGGCTCCATACTGCTAGAAGTTGTGTTTGGTTCATCCGACAACTTCCGTCGCGAAAGGTTACTCTTCCATGTCGCCCCATTTAAAAGTAGCCATCAAGCACTATTGGGACACGAAGCTTTCGCCCGCTTTAACTCAATACTGCATTATGCATCTCTAACACTTAAAATGCCCGGTCCACGCGGCATCATCTCATTGAAAGGAAGTATTAAGTGTTACTCGAGCGCGGAAGAAGGGGAGACTGCATCGACAGCTCCACAGCTATCCGGCTCCACTAGGCAAAGAACCTGCAATAGGTCATTCAAGCCCCGGATACGGCTAGACGAGTCCGGCGCCAACTAGCGGCATACCCCCATACAAGGGGCTGCATGCATGTATAACAAGAGACAATAAAGCTCAAATTTTATTCACTTCTTCGAACCGTACTTTGTTTATTTAAATATTAAGTACATCTTTATACGATCCTTTTTCTTTTAAAACTAAGTTCCTCTCTTTGTAGATGAACAACGTGCTACACCCGTCCAGGATACGACACAACGGAGACACGAGTACAGGCGTGCGATGAGGGACCCGTTGCAAGGATTCTTTCAGATTAAGACCTGCGTAAACCTTTTTTCTTGTCTCTTGTTGATACATCCCCGGTTCCTTAATATAACCGAGGAGGAGGCTGGTGCTTTGGCATTGGCCGCACGAATTTTTTGCGCTGTACCTAGACACTGGGGTTTAGGGCATTATTCTGCCCATTTTCATAAAGACCGAATACCTTAGGGAGTATTCGGCGTCTCGAGTTAGGCCTTATATGCATCAACTCCGAATCATGTCTTTGGTCAAATGTTGGGTTGCCCGGCTCCTGTGTTTTGCTGCCTTACGTTCAGTTTTCACGGCTAACGCGGCACCAGGAGAACTACTGCGATTGTGCCCCGGTTCGGCCGGGCGAGCACCTCAGTAGAGAAAGCCGAAAACTGACTGTCATGGTATAGCGAGAGACTGGTCAACCACTCGATGACTCACGAAATGTTTAGAATTCCCCGCATTAACGAAGGACGGTTTTCGGTCGAGCACATCGCACCCGAATTCGGAGAGTGCGGTGCCCAGAGGGCTATATAGTAGCCCCACCCTCGAACTCCTATGGCTAAGTGAAAGTGATAAAGCATTATAGTCCGGTTGCCTGGTTTGCTACGCTATCACCTCCTTAACAGGACTAAGACGTTGGACTAAGAGTGAAAAAGCGCTTCTTTTGCGAACACCCCGCACTATGTGCGTGGGGCTAAGCCAAGGACTGCCATCTTTCAGGTTATATACACATATACATAAGCGGCCGCCACAGGAGTAGTTTACTACTTGAACGCACAAGTATAAAAAGCACTCATATTACATTGACACATTGTTTTCACAAATCATCCATGTCATTCCAACATAATATCCTTGAGCATGCGTCTCTATTAAGCGGCGCCCGGAGACTTCTTCAAAGTAGTGCTCGGCGGTACTCGGCTTCGTCTCGAGTCTTGGGATGCAACGTCGGTGGCCTTCATCTCTGCCCAGTATGTCTTGACACGGGCAAGAGCCATCCGCACTCCCTCAATACTCGCCGATCGCTTCATTGCGTCGATATGCGGCACCGCACCAAGAAACTGCTGTACTACACCAAAATAGCTCTTCGGCTGGGGTCCGTCCGGCCACAAGTGAGTCAAGACATGCTTCATGGCCAATCCGGACAATCGATTCAGCTCGGCCCATTCGGCCAACCGATCGGTCAGCGGCAGAGGACGCTTCGGACTATGGAATTGCGACCAATATAGCTCTTCCCTTCTGTGCCCCTTCTAGCCCGGAAGTGCTCAACGCGTCCTGGCGCTTCGCCGCCAAGTCCAGATAAGCATCCTCGAACTCCATAATTTATCCAACGGAGCATACTTTGGATCTGTATATTTCCTCCAGCAGTAAACGGTTTTCCACCGCAATTTCCCTGGCGACCCAGCTCCTCCTTGGCAGCTCTCAAAGCCGATTAGGCGTTCTTGGATTCGATGGTGGCCTTCTTTAGGCCCTCTTGTTCCGCGCAGCGCTCTTTTCAAGAACCTCGCAGCGATCGGCAGCATTCCTTAACTTTTTGGCCATCTCGACCATCTCCTCTTTGCTTCGGCAGTAAGCAGCCCGTTCAGCTTCTAGCTCTTCGACCGCCTTTAAAGCGGCCGCATTACTGCTCCTGGCTTGCTCTTTCGCTCGGGCAAGTTCTGCCCGCAGCTCCTCAATGGCAGCGGCACCATCTGCATTAAGCATACACATAGTAAAGACATGGGCGTCAAGCTCCCTTAGCAGGTGTCCGCATAGAAGTCGCATACCTTGTGACTCGTCAAACCGTTTATTGACCAGCGCGATGTCCGCGTCTGCCTCGTCAAGTTGCCGCTTTAGTTCGACATATTCATCAGTCCGGCTGGCCTCCGGACGCTCCGCCACCTGTTCAGAAGCGGCGATATGTTAAATCGAAATTTGATCCTCGCACGTTGTCAATTTTGACAACATACCGAGTCTCGAGGGCTACTATCTATCTGAGGCGCATTTATATGCATAAGCGCGGAAGGTACATCATTTTTTGCGTACCTCAAATCCCGTCAGTAAGCTTCTGACGGCTTCATGCAATCCTCTCTCTGCGGATGCAATTCTTTCAATCACCATACCCATTAGAGAACGGTGATCTTCTGAGATAGCCGCTCACCCGAGTAGATCCTTCAGATCCTCCGACCGCACACCACTTGGCGCTAGACCTTCCGCCCCGCGGACTTGGGGAACCCTCGCGACGACACCTCGGGTCGTCCGCTTCACATGAGGGTGCGACAGGTGGGGCGTTCGCTCTCCATCATCTCGGTAGAAGATCCCCGAAGGCGAGCTCTGCTGAAGGGCTGAGGTCCGAACTACAAGGTACAATTTCGGTTATCTTCATAAATAAATCTGAGGATGTTCCTTATTTACAAGACCCTTCGTTTTACTTACGGCTCATTTGGAGGGCTGATTCCCTTGGGGAAATAGTGCGGCTGGGCTACTTCCCAGCGCCAGACTCTCCGAAGAAGATTCCCTTCCTTTCTTTGAGGCCTTGACCTCCGGATCTTCTGAAGCGGTCCTCTTCTCTCCTTGGAAGGTGGGACTCTTAATCCCTCCTTCCTTGATAGCCTCCTTCGTTGAGGCAGTTGCTCCCCCACTCCTCCCTTCGCCTTCTTCAAAAGGCGCGACCTTCAACATCTTGGTCAACATGGGATCCGGCGTGGTCTCCGGGGAGGGCGGACACCTTATCAACTTTGCCTTGGCAATCCACTCTGTTCAAGAAACGGCTCCTTTAAAGGGCATATATATAAAATAAATGAATGAACGGCTGGTCTGGTTACAGGACTACTTACTTGAGTATCTGGGCGATTGCAGCTTAGTCATGCATCCTCGGTCAAGTTCGGACACTTCTCTTGTGATCCGAAGAATAGTTTATACATCTCCACGGGCGTCGTGCCCATAAAATTTTGGAGAGCTCGTGGTCCCTCGGATTGAATTCCCACAGGCGGAGGGAGGCGACGCTTGCAGGATGAAGGCGCGGATCACCATAACTTGCGCCATTGCAACCAGATTGATCCCTCTTTCTGGAGGTCTCGAACACGGCCTGCAGCAGAGGGGGCGTCCTTGGGCGACCCCAGTCGAGCCTTGTTGACCCATGACACCAGGCCGCTGTGGTGGACCTGAGCGGAAGGCGGGGCGCCGCCCATTTGGTGCCCCCAGGGCGGTGATATAAAACCACTCCCGTTGCCACAAACCAAGCTCCTCTTGAAAAGAGCCCTCGGCCACGGAGCATCAGCACATTTGCTTATGACGCCCCTCCGCACTCTGTTTGCTGCCCCTTGATCGCTTTTGGCTCCACCTTGAAGGTCTTGAGCCACAATCCAAAGTGAGGGTAATATGGAGGAAGGCCTCACATACCACAATGAATGGCGAGATATGGAGGAGGACTCAGTTCAAGTCATGGAAATCAAGCCCATAATAAAACATGAGCCCCCGCACAAAGGGGTCCGTCGGGAAGCCTAAACCCGACGGAAGTGAGACACTGAACACCACGTTCTCGCGGGCTCGGGAGTGGGAATGACCTGCCCTGGGTAGGCAGCCTATGCGAGATCTCGCGGTTAGATACTGGCGTCTCGCAGCTTTAGCACGTCTTCTTCTCGTAATGGAGGAAGACACCCATCGGCCGTGCTTTGGTCGGAGCGGACATCGTCGAAAGTCGAAGCGCTGAATCTGAAGCTTTGGGGTCTTTGGAACTTGAAGCGCAAGGTGAACTCGATAGAGGGTGTAAAAAGGAGAGGGCCTTGGTCTCGTTATAAAGAGGTTGAATACCAAGAGCCCACCCCGTGGTCGATTAGGACTCGCCTTTGATAGAAAAGGCAGGCCAACGGGCACGGTTGGGTTACCCATGTCCGTATTGATGAGAATCCCGGAATAAGGGGGCACGATCTACGCTTTGATAGGACGTGCCAAGGAAACCGCCTCGCTAAACACGCTGAGGTGGAACAATAAAAAAACGATTCATATGAAGGCCTGGCCGTGGTGTGATGTCACGCCGCGGAATACGTCAGCAGATCTGTGCAAAAACTATTCTCTCTACGGTGTTATGTGGAACTTGTTTTGCAGAGCCGGACACTATCCTAGTGTTCACAATCTTCTATAAATTATTCGGAGGAAGAACCCGCCTTGCAATGCCGAAGACAATATGCGCGCGGACTCGTCGTCATTGAAGCCTGGTTGAGGGGCTCTTGAGGAGTTCCGGACTAGGGGTGTCCGGATAGCCAAACTATCATCGTCGGCGGACTCCAAGACTATGAAGATACAAGATTGAAGACTTCGTCCCGTGTTCGGATGGGACTTTCCTTGGCGTGGAAGGCAAGCTTGGCGTCTGGATATGTAGATCTCCTACCATTGTAACCGACTCGTGTAACCCTAACCCTATCCGGTGTCTATATAAACCGGAGGGTTTTAGTCCGTAGGACGAACAACAATCATACCATAGGTTAGCTTCTAGGGTTTAGCCTCCTTGATCTCGTGGTAGATCCACTCTTGTAACATACATTATCAATATTAATCTAGCAGGACGTAGGGTTTTACCTCCATCAAGAGGGCCCGAACCTGGGTAAAACATCGTGTCCCTTGTCTCCTGTTACCATCCGCCTAGACGCACAGTTCGGGACCCCCTGCCCGAGATCCGCCGGTTTTGATACCGACAATCGGGCCCACCTGCCGGCGTGTATCTACTCTACATCTCTACTCTTATAAAAAACAGAGTTGGTGATGATGGTGTGCCTGCCATCCTGCAATATCGGCCATCCGATTTATATCTGAGAGATAGGAAGGAAACTATGGCAATTTTGCAAAAAGATACCCACACCCCTCTCCACATTTGCAAATAAGGCATTCCCTCGTTCATCCTCTTCTCCCACAAGATAAACTAGTCATACAAATGCATCTTGATGTTTTGTTCAACGCATGGGCATCTTGCTAGCTCTTATAAAAAATAGAGTTGGTGATGAAGGTGTGCCTGCCATCCTGCAATATAGGTTGTTCGATTTATATCTGACGGATAGGAAGGGAAGTATGGCAATTTTGCAAAAAGGTACCCACACACCTCTCCATATTTTCAAATAAGGCCTTCCCTCGTTCATCCTTTTCTCTCACAAGATAAACTAGTCATACAAATACATCTTGATGTTACGTGCAACGTACGGGCATCTTGCTAGTAAGAATGAAAACAAACAACAACAAAATATTGGACGGTGGTTCGAAGTCATGACCGCGGGCACAGCGGACAAGGTGGCCTTGTATTGGTATGTTGAGCCGTCTGTTTTAACACACATGAGCTGGTGTGGTGATTATACACACATGCACGCATGCAAACGAACTGCATGCATGCAACACTCACACGAACACATGCAGCCACGCACGCACACAATACTCACACGTACACACGCAGCCATGCACGCACGTAACACTCACACGCACACACGCACACACGCATGCATGCATGTACACACCACACGACCAACACACACTTTCACGCTCAAGTGCTCAACCTACACGTGCATGCGCACACATCAGGCCCTGACAGACACATACACAACGAGGTGGTTCCCGCGCACGGGTTGGAGTCTTGTTGCGCCTGTGTAAATTTTTGTTTATCTGACCTTTTTCCTATGCGAACTGACAGGTGGGACCCACAAGGAACATGGTCGATTTAACTAGTCAACATGGTGCCACACAGACTATTTAGCCGGTCAAGAGAGTGCAATCCGATGCTGAACGGTGAGCAAGTGACCGTATAATAACCGCAAAACGTATATAGTGACCATAATGAGCGTATTCTGAAGTCCGGTGACCGTATTATGCTTTTCTCTCTGTAGGCCCTCCAAAACTACGTCTCTACACGTTCTCGCATGTTACATCTAACAACTATGCAATACAGCACTACTACTACAACACAATAAATCATATGTGTTTTTAGTTTTACTAGATATCATATTGTTACTTAATTATTCAGTTTGCATACATTAAATTTTCCTTTGAAATGTATGGTCAGTATCATCTACCGCGCGGGAAAAATCCCGCCCTTTCCTGTTTAATCGGGTTTATATCGATGGATCGTGCGAAACAACAAAACTGTAGTACTATAGTACTACAGTACAAGTAACACTTCACTGGGCCGCAGTGTCATGTACTCCTCCGTCGTAAGAGTGGAGCGCTCGCTTTCATAAATGTTCTAGTCCCTTTCACCGACATGTGGGACATCAAGCTACCGGGTCCACGTGCCATACCGAAATACACTGCAGAGCAGCAGGGGTGAAGCACCCCAGTCATGGCGCCGGCGTAGTAATTAGCAATGAGGCGTCAAATCACAAAGTTGCACGTTAAAAAAATAAGTTAAGTTGGAGGGACAAAGTAATAATGCTAAAAACGAAGTTGGAGGGACGAAGCAACCATCATTTCACTCGTTGCTGAATCCGCTTCTCCCACATCTTCTTCAAGTTAACCGCGTGTTGCTTCTGCCATTGTTCTGCCTCATGTGGGACACGGATCGGCTTGGTAAAGCACTGACACGTGGGACCACATGTTAGAAAACCGCCAGGCCAACATCCTCTAAAAATAAGAAACCTCCCCCACCATCCGCGCGAAATCACCTCCTTTTTACTAATCTTGATTCTATAATTTTTTAGATCAGTATAATTGAGATTTGTATAGATAGCACACAGGAGCAAAACCAAGTGGTATGGTTAAGGGCATCCACAATGTGTAGCCAAATGTGAAAATAGCCTTTGGCATTGATGGGAACCATTGTGGGCGGTTCTGCCAAAGCCAAAAAGATGGAACCGAAGCTCCCTGATTGATTGATTGAAGGAATAAAAAAATACAACGTCTCTCCTCTTTCTCCCGTGCTTGGACGCATGTACATTATAGAGCACAGAGTCTACTCCCCTGTCCCTTCTATCACAAATCACAAAGCAATGAGGCATCAAATCACAAAGCATGGACGAAGCAACCATCATTTCACTCTTCACTGACTCCGCTTCTCCATCGTCTTGTTCGAGAAACCACCTCGCCGCACCAAGCTGGACGAACGACGCTATTGTGTACTAGTACTAGTACATTTACGTGTCCTTTGGTTCAACAGACTTCCTGGATGCAAATAAGGCGGTTGTCTCGGCTTGCAGGCGGCACTTGCGAACGACTTACCATGGTCTCCCTCAATGGTGTTCTCCGTCGAACGCACTTCGCCAAACCACAACATTCGAGATATCGTCGACGTCACCGCAATGGGGAAGGAAGTAAAATAGTTACTACCTCCATTTTTTGTACACAAGGCCAGTATATCAAAATTACAATTTGCAGAATGCCACTAACACTAATTGAGGCAAAATTGATGGGGTTTGCCTCATACTAGCAACCAAGGACATTAATATACCCTTGCATGCATGCGGAAGTGAGAAGGTTGGTTTGCATGGTGCTACATTAATCAAGCGATGATGAGTGAGATGGTTAGCTCTTTGGGCTTTGGAGAAAAAAATACACATTAATTGACACGTCAAACGAGGATTTGTATCGATTAATCCCGCAAAGGAAAACCCCGCCTTTCTTTTTTAACACTAGTACTCCTACGTACGTACTTGTATCTTGTTTGGGTCTAGGCCTTGCATTGCCATACTTTGCCACACATTTTTGCCAAGCTTGCCTAAAGTTTTCAAAATGAAAAGGAGGTACACTTGCGCATGGCTGTCGCGGTCGCACCGCACCCTCACACAGTCGCTCTTGCACACCGCGATCGCACCACACCCTCACACAGTCGCTCCTACATGCCGCAAACCCAACCTAAGGAAACGCACCCTCACTGACGCGTGCTACCGCATGTGATCAAACCAAACTCAGCCATCGTACCGCTGACACATAATTTTCATTCATACAATATGTTTATCCAACAGCATGTTGGGGAAGATCTGTACGGCCCGTGCGGTGGTCTGTTGGCGAAGAAGAAGTGGTGAGGAAGAAGGGTTAGGAGACGTACAATATTCATCCAACCGCCTGAAATGATCGACTGACGCAAATGATGGAAGTCAGGCAACTTGCATAAATATATGTTTTTACACAGCAAAAGATCCCTAAAAACAACAACATAAAGAAAAACTATCACTGCTCGCGGAACGAGACGACCTCGTCGTCTTTGGCTGCCGGCGCGAACCAGCCGTAGCTGCAGACGTGTGTCTCCGCACCATGGTTGTCCTCGGCCTCCAGCTACTCGTTCACGCAGAGCGTGCGGGCGCTCTGCATGGACGAGAGCACCGCCCGGTTCAAGTCCAGGACGTCTGGTTCTGCCTGCAGGGGGACCTCGATGGCAGCGGCATCCGTGCGCTCCGCGTCGAGTTGAGCCTCCGCCGCCCGGTTCAAGTCCAGGATGTCCGGTTTCGCCTGCAGGAGGGCCTCGATGGCAACGGCATCCGGGCGCTCCGCGTCAAGTTGAGCCTCCGCCGCCCAGGTTCAAGTCCAGGACGTCCGGTTCCGCCTGCAGGAAGGCCTCGATGGCAGCGACATGCGCACGCTCCGCATCAAGTTGAGCCACCGCTGCCCGGTTCACATCCACGACATCTAGTTCTGCCTGCAGGAGAGCCTCGATGGCAGCGGCATGCGCGCGCTCCATGTCGAGTTGAGCCACTGCCTCCCAGTCCTCCTTTAGTATCGCCAGGTTGAACCGATGGTCCGCCTGCACCATGGGGGACCCGGACGCCGGCATGAAGTCGACATGAAGTCGACATCCATCGTCTCATACACTTCGGGGGCCTTCTGCGCCGCGACCTCCGCCATGAACATTGGATCGGCTTCCTCCTCCTCGTAGATTGGCTCTAGAGAACTCGGGGATTTTCCCGCCACAAAGCGAGCTTGGGAACGGAGGTCTGTGGTACCGACCATCGCCGCGATTTCTGCGCGGCACTCCGATGTCAGCATCTTGTAGTACGTGATCTTGCGGTGCACCATGGCTTTCCGGCGTACTAGGGGATGCTTCATGCGGGCTAGGGGATCGAAAGGTGGGGGAATGGGCTGGAGAGGAGGTGTGGTTTTGGGGCAGTGGCTGGCGTAGGCCGAGCATCGAAGGTTTTGGTGTGAATAGTGGTTCCGATGACGATCGGTCAATCGGTTTTGACTGTACATCACTCTGGTCGTGTTCGCGTTGCACCCCGGCACGCTGGACCCTCCACGTCGCTCACCGAATGGAATGCACTTCATCTTGCGTTTTCGCTTGCTTGTGGGACCACAGTTGAGAGCAAACCAACGTCCCTCCCCCTCCCCCGTCTATGTCATTTATACTACTACTCCCTGCGTTTTATGCGGAGTAAATAAAAACAGAGGGAGTATACTAACTACGGATGAGGATCCCTTGACGTGGCCGAACCCATTGAGTAACTGACATGCGGGCCTAGAAAGCATGGGGCCCGCTAGTAAGTGACCAAAAGGGAGGGTAAGGCAGGGATACCTACGCTAGAGGATCCACTTCCACTACTACTCCCTCCTTCCATCTATACAGGGCCTAATGCGTTTTTCGAGGCTAACTTTAACAAAATGTTAGAGTAATAATATATGACGTGCAACTTACACAAAGCATATGGTCAAATTCGTATGTGAAAGGAGCTTCCAATGATATAATTTTCACATTATACATCTCATGTACTATTAATCTTGTCAACAGTCAAAGGCGGTTTTGAAAAACGCGAGCATGGTTGTCGGCTGTTGGCTATAAAGAGATGCCACCTCACTTAAAGCCATCATAAAAAAATGCTCATATAAGTAATAGGTTGGCTCTTAGAATGGCTATTAGGTTGGCTCTAAGCATTTAATATTTGCATGAGCAAGGTATATGTGTTATAGCCGGGCTGTAGAATAAGAGCCCGCTTCACTCTCTCTCCTCTCTTCTCACTCCTCCAAGTAGGATTTTAATGACATGACAAGTCTAATAGCATACTGACTAGGCCTTATTAGACTTGCTCTTAGGCTCTATATAAATGGAAGGAGGGAGTACTATGAGTACTGTATACTCTACTACAGATGTTGTCAGTACTCCACTAGTACTATTGGACAGGGTGCTTAAAAAAGTTACTATTGGACTGGCTATACATGGCGAAATCCTAGTAGGAAGAGCATGCGCGAGAACAAGCACATTCATGTGGTTGAAAACAAATTGGAAACCATCTTTGTTTGAATACAGATCTAGGAGTACGTATGAATCTAACAATATTGTTTGGGCGTTGTTGAATGTTGATACTTTTTCTATAAGTTCGCTCAAAGTAGAGATACTTTGACTACACATAAAACTTATATATAAACTAGAAAGGATCGGAGGGAGTATATTATACGTTCAAAAGAGAAACGAACATTGAAGACCATTTATATATGATTTGCGGATGCTATGATCACCGGTTCAAAATTTTGAATCCGCCTTAGGTATCACACATGCACCCACTCATTCTCTCTCGATTTCATCTCGGGGTCCGGAGATCGATTAAAAGAGGACTAGGGTGGGTACAATACGTTCATTTTGCTTATGAACATACAATATACTCCCTCTGATCCCCACAGACCCCCCCCCCACGTGGGTCATTTCTATCATAGAAACAGACCAAACCTTTATCTCCTTGCACGACACACAATTGATCTCTCAACATCAATCGATCTCGTCAAGATGTGTCGGGGCATGAACCGAATGGGATGTCAAAACTAAGACGGGAAGCGACACAAAGTGGAGGCAAAGTGAAACTTTAAACGAACCGTTTGTTTGTATGCATGTCGGAAAAATTACAACACTAGTGGACCCATTGCGCCAAATGGCGCAGAGGCACGCTAAATCTTTGTGTGCGATGAAAAAAATGTTCATGGTTAAATCCTATTTAATAGAAAACATGGTGGATTGTTGCCTACAATGAGATATATATATACACATTTAAATTGAATAGCACAAAATACTTGCTACCTTGTTCGCCGAGACCCATTTGAAATCATGTTTGCACTGAAAACATTTGCATTTTTCAGTGACTATGTGTTCGAGCAAAAAATACATAGGATTTTGTTTAAACATATATATACCTTTAAAATCATGAGTGATTTCAAAATATTTTCATTTGTTAGGAGCTTTAGGTTTGAGCAAACATGTATGATTGGAGCTTTAGCCCTTCTATATAAAAATAATGAAGGAGCATCAAACATTCAATAACAAATGAATTATCAATAGTTATCATCCATGACATTTGTTTTATAACTATCAAACATGCCTAGCACATCATTTCTATTGAATCCACATAACAAGTATTTATGGTAAGGGACACCATCATAGAGTTCAACACTGAAGCACCAACCACTTGCATGGTAGTAGGAACAAGTGACAATGTGTCAAGTCTCTAAGTTGTGGTACATATCCTGAAGCCTTGCAGTGCTTCATGGTCAGCAATGCATCGTGTTACACACATCTTCGCTACAACCATTACATGCACCTCAAACAACATATTGGTGTTTTTACCTGATAAAAAAATAGTTATAGAAATTTATTTGCTAAGTGCAAATTGTACCAAAAAATGCTCTAGGTTCTTAGCATCCTGCAACCAGATCCAAAGAGCAACAACAGTAGGAGTGACCTTGTTTCGGAATCATTCTGAAAATAAAAATTTCTAAAATCTGACCAAAGTTAGATGCATGAACAACATCAGATTCAACATAAGGCTAAGTATAGTTCTTAATCTTATAACACAAAAAAGAACAACAATAAAAAGGAGACATTGCATATATGACAAAATAGAAGTGTCCACCAGTGAAGTGGTGCCATTCTCACAAGCATCCGCCGATTTTGAAAAGGTAAAGAATCATCAAACTTAGGAAACTTCTCAGCCATCCAAAAATTCCTGGGATCTGATACATTAGGAACATCATATGATGGTACCATACATCATATATAACATGAAGCTATTTTTTATTAAGAAATCATGTCATAATTGATTAAATAGTTGTCATCCCACAAAGGACTCGGACCAATCACTACTTGCTCCAGCGTCTATTGCCGACAAAACCGGGGCTTCTCATGGACATGAGACCAACAAATGCAACTGCAATTTTAGAAGTATTTTGGTTTGGCTGGAGCAATGGCTCGTCATAGCACAAATCCTTTCCAGCCTCATGCCTCAGCCTAACACACCTCTTGTATGTACATCAAGTACCTCACGAGTACACTGAATATATACGTCAGTAAGTCCAGAAATTAACCAAATACAGGGATCTTAATCATATTCTTTTACATGCACCAAGATGTAAGATGTGGTGACCTTGGCGCCATAACCATGGAGGCAGAGCAAGCCGGCTGCCAAAATTTTATACTACGCTGCAAAGCTGAGACGTAATGACACATTTACAATCTAATTAGTGTGTCTATTTGTTGGAAGAAATTCAGAACTCAGACATTCGCATACATCATCGAATCCCGCAGAGCCTACAAGTGCAGATTAAGATGCATATAAAAGCAAACCAATAAAAGCATGTTTACACAGGAATTGATGAAATATCTTGTAACAAAAGCAGATCAAAAGTACAGCCAATAAACATACAGGCAGTAACACACTCTTGTTGCTTTATCCAAAATAATGTTTCATAAGGACATGAGTTGCAGAGTTTTTATATTTATTGTTTGAATATGATCAATAAACTACTAAAAGAAATAAAGCATGAATGCCAACTGAACATGTGTAAACTTCATTAATTTATAAGCTAAATGTGTGAAACACAATCGTAGTTAACTTAGGAACTAAACATTGCAACCACAACAGATTGCCCCACAAACATGATATCCTAACCGGGTCCTACAACACATTGGACAATGAGCACAATATGTGAGTGTGATTTATGATTATACTCCCATCCGTTCCTAAATATAAGCCACTTTAGAGATTTCAATACGACTACTTACAGATGTATTTATACATATTTTAGAGTGTAGATTCACTCATTTTGCTCCGTATGTAGTCCATGTTGGAATATCTAAAAAGGCTTATATTTAGAAACAAAGGGAGTATTACGCCAGTACATTGAATGTTGTAGGCAGTGTACTTCCTAGACTACTCTGAAAAATGGACATACCTAAGTCTGGATGGTACAGATAAATCTCTGTCTGTGCCATCTTCTACTCCCTCCATTCCTAAATATAAGTCTTTTTAGAGATTTCAATGCGGACTAGATACGAATGTATATAAACATACTTTAGAGTGTGGATTCAGTCATTCTGCTCCGTATGTAGTCCGTAGTGAAATCTCTAGAAAGACTTATATTTAGGAACGAGGGAGTATATTACTACCAAGAAAAGGAAGAACATGTATAGCTGTCTCAGTTGGATTTTCAACATGAGGATTATGACCATACTCTACAGAGATGCATTATTTTGTTCCTCCTATAGTTATGTGAATTTCGTGTCCGTTGATTGGCCCATACTGTTAAAATCTCCATCTAGAGTTCATGCTCAATAGACACATTTCAGATCACAGTCAGTAGAAAGGAGAAAGCAGTTAGAAAACTACCGCATCATGCAAGATCCTTTTTTTGGATGTAGCGAGATCAAACACTTCAATATGTTAGGAAGTAGTAGCTTAAAATATAGTGTTAAGTTAAATATCAAGTAAATATTACTCCCTCCGTTTCAAAATAGATGACTCAACTTTGTACTAACTTTATTGAGTCATCTATTTTGGAACGGAGGGAGTAGTAAGGAATAACCCTTTGGACCATAGTCGGCCAACAACAACTACATAATTATATATTGGTTCACCCATCTAATTTGCTCCACAACATTTTTCAGTTTTTGCACTCTCTAGCAAAGGGCACATGTAACTGAATAAATAGTTCTGCATAATAATAAAAACAAAAATGATATAGGATACTACATTCAAACTACAAAGAACCCGTAGAAATAAGCAACAGATACCTGTAGATATAGAGGTGGATCTGTGAGATGGATGTGTCATACGAATAGCCTTTGACAGGCCGCTAATTGCATGTATCTCTTGCAGTTTGTTCATATACAGGAAAGGCTACTAAGAATCCCACAACAGGGTTAGGAAAAAAGAAATAAAGAGATCCTCAATGTCAAAGAGCTTCATACATAATGCCACATGAAGTGAACAGAATGTAACCATGAGGTGCCAGCTTGTCCACATGGTGGCTACACAATAAAGAGTAAGGTTTGAGTTAAATTTCAGGATAAACGCACCTACTTTTGTTTTACTAACATGTTTAGAACTGCTACTCTTTACTACAATGCAAGCTCACCCTAGCTCCTTATCATCGACATAATCATTCCAGTAAGTCACCCTGGCTGAGTGGTTGTCCTTGAAATAATCCGGTACAAATCATTACTGAGAGCTCAATTATCCACCATTAGTTCACCAAAAAAATATCCAGCTAAATAATGAGGCTAATGATCATTCTTCAGAAGCAGATTGCAGAATACTATCATTGCTCCTTGAACGATAAGCATTTAGCAGGAAAATTCAAATGTTCAACATGGATTACCTGGTTGAACTGGAAGGAGGATTGTGCACCTTGCTCTCCCTTTTGGTGCTTCAATGGCAATAGATGAGGCAGGGATGGAGCCAACTCCTTGTGTGCTCCTCCTCACATCGGCTCTTGGATGAGCCATCGCCCCTTGCTCTCCTCGTCCACATGCTAGCTAGTGCCACGCAACCCACCGCACCACCTAAAGCAAAGAAGGTAGAAAATCAATCCGTGATAATTAAAGTGGACAAGGCATCAAAATACCAACCTAAACTTCTCCACAAGAAAAGAGTATCCAACATAACAAGTGTGGGAATAATGAATTTGTCATCTAGACGAAAGAACATTTTTGGCATGAACTTGGTGTTGTGTAAGGTCGACATGGCGCCCATCATCATGGCGGAGGGGCATCGCACCAACAAGAAAAGCAACATGGTGCCATTGCTTCAAAGCATACATGATGATGTATGAGACGGAGAAACAAGATATAAAACAATGAACCTACATGAAAATGGTGATAATAATAGTGATCAATTCACACTGGAAAGACCGATTGTATGTGCCCTTCTCTATTTGATATTAATATTCATCACCACTGAATCTCTCTACATAATAACGAAGACAATACGTGCCCTTTTCATGCTAGACAAATATAAGAACTATAATTACATCAGAAGGTAGCTATTGCAGTTTGTGGCAAGCTACCTGGTCTTCCCTCAACAGGGCATGATTGTCAGCACAAAGCTCAGCACACACTCCCATGGAACAATCACCGTATACATCCCAAAGATCACCCTTAAGAATGCCATTGGCGAGGCTGTCATGTACAAAATGAGATCCTTTTCATTTGATTGCACAAATCAGCAAGTCGGGACGAAAAAGTAAACAACCATACATTAATAGTGAAGCGTAAACATGTTAATAATTAATTAATGCATGAAGCAACATGAAAGTACAGAAATGGCAATCTACTCTTAAGGTCTGACGCACAAAATTTTAACAGATATTTTGGCATTGTATTCTTCCTAGTATGCTTAGTGTATGCAAGAAAATGATTGTACTTCAGTTATACACTACACAAAGGTAGACCCAGAAGAACACTTGGCTCACCGCTTCAACAATGTATTTTAGAGCAATTTAGCATTGTATTCTTCCTAGCGCTTCATCAGGGAGAAGGAAGAACGGACGGTGCCCAAGGAAGTGACCAGTGGGCATCGGTGGCAGGGCTGGACCATCTTTCTCGATGATCCGTCTTCCCCGTCTTCCTCGGCGTTGAACCATGATCATAAGATAATTATACCCTTACTGAATTAACTTCTATTTCCCTGGAAACCTACCAAAAAATTAATTAGGGAAACATTGAATGGCCATGCTGCAAGTTCGCAAGTAATCCTACGGACCAACAAGAAATACTTGCTCACATCCGGCCCACGGGCAAGGACGAAATATAAGGCACATGAGACCGAACAACACATGACAACCGGCCGTATCTAGAATATATTTGAACGATTAGTAGGCTAGTGAACATGCTAGCACATACAGAAAGCACGACATGAAGTTAGACACAGGCGAGAGAAACAAACCCTGACGAGCAAGACGGAGATGAAGCAACTGACAAAATGGAGACACAATAATGGGCGAGATCATACAACCTATGAAATATAGAAATGAATCCGTCAGTACACAACCACGGCAGGCAATGATGAAGATGCAAGCAAGAAACACTCGATGTTCAGAGAAGCAAAAGAAAAAATGATTTACCGGGGAGGGGCACGCTGGTGGTCAAGAGCAGGAGAGATGCGAAAGGCCGGCCACGGACCGTGTTCATCTCCCATCTGCCATTGCAGCTCCCTCTCCTCTTTCCTCTCTCTTTCTCCCTCCTCTCCTTCTCTCTTTCCCTCATCTTCTCTCTCTCCAACAGGGACAGGCTCATGGAGCTGGACCGAATAGAGCACCCCAGCTGTCACCCTTTGCCTGCAGGTCGCCGCACGCTACCAGAGACGCTCACCGCCGCGCCGCACGCCTCGGATCCGGCGGGATCCTCTACTCCTCCACCTTCTAGCGAGAAGACCCTGGTGGCTTGTTGCGCCTCCCCGTTGGCTTCCAGCCCAAAGGCTCGCCAACGGATGTCCCCTAGCTCCCGGTGGTGGCCGTCCCTTGACCACTTGCGCGGCAGCTTCCTCGAGGTGGCGTGGTCGTCGGCAGAGAGGAGCGAGGCGGAATAACGGTGGCGGCGGCTGACGAGGAAGGACGGAGGAGGAGGAGGGAGTGCGGTGCTGCGGGGCGTGGGAGGCTAGGGTTTGTGTGGTGGGGCCGTGGGGGTTGGGGACCTGCGCCACTTGAGACGAGACGCGGTGTGGTGCGCGCGGGGCTGACTAGCGAATCCCTCTCACACACCAGCACGGCTGACCCAGCCAATACGAGGGTGAGACAAGCCCACCTATCATTGGGCAGGAAAAACAACCGCAGGTGAAAACAGAATTTACCAGGAGGTGAAGATCTGACGGCTCAGACGCAAAACGAGGACGATCTAATGGCCGGGAAGGCAGGAAATCGGGGGATCACCATGGAGCCAAGTTGGCTAGCAACCTTATAAATTAGAATTGGAAATACAAAAATGGTTTAGGCCCACATGCGAATGATACTCGGCGAAATGTTCGAATGAGGCATGTGGGAGGATGAACTCGACCGGAGGGCGGCATGATCGATGGAGAAGAGGGTTGGAGAGGAATGAGAAATAAGCAACGCCACATGATTATACTTGAACGGCTCAAATAAACAATAAGTTGTCTCATTTTCCCTTCCGTCTTGGTCACGGAGTAAGATACTCCCTCTGTTTTTATTTACTCTGCATATTAGATTTGACTGAAGTCAAACTTCATAAAATTTGACCAAATTTATAGAAAACTAGCAAGTTGCCCGTGCACTGCACGGAACATCAAGATCTTGTGGGAGAAAATGATGAACGAGGGAAGGCCTTACCTGCAAATGTGGAGAGGACTATGGGTAAATTGTCATAGTTTCCTTCCTATCCATTAGATATAGATCGGATGGCCTATATTGCTGGATGGCAGGCACACCATCATCACCAACTCTGCTTTTTATCTACACTCTTATAAAAAATAGAGTTGGTGATGATGGTGTGCCTGCCATCCTGCAATATAGGCCGTCCGATTTATATCTGACGGATAGGAAGGAAACTATGGCAATTTTGCAAAAAGGTACCCACACACCTCTACACATTTGCAGATAAGGCCTTCCCTCGTTCATCCTTTTCTCTCACAAGATAAACTAGTCATACAAATGCATCTTGATGTTACATGCAACGCACGGGCATCTTGCTACTAAGATTAGAAATATGAACATTTACAATAGCAAATCTATATGATGTGAAAGTATATTCAATAGTGAATCTAATGGTATTGATTTGTTATTGTATATGTTATTATTTCTTTCTATAAAGTTTGTCAAAGTTTACAAAGTTTTACTTTGAGCAAAGCTAAAATGCGGAATAAATAAAAACAGAGAGAGTATGCAGGGACTAGTATAGTTACTACTGACGGGACATGGTAAGTTGGACCGCGGGCACGGACCGGGCACACCTCAATTATTCCTTCAAACAGTCGGACACCTACATTTAGCACACCATCCGGCTACTTAATAATGTGTTACGCCTCACCACTTGAAAAGGAAAAGGGTGGTACCGTACCCAAAACCACCACACTTGGGGCTAGGGTAACAACTTGGTACTGTACCACATTCAAACCAGGGCACAAAAACCACCTGTTCAGTGCCTAATGCGCAACGCGGAGCATTGACGCTCGAATTTGGCTGGGAAAATAGGGAAACCAACATGTGGGGCACACCTGTTGGGACGATGTGGCGCAGACTTGTCCAATGGAGGAGCTGGCCCACGACCTCCTCGCCACCGGCAACCGTTCATGTGGGTCACGGGGGCCAGCAATGTGGCGCAGCTCCAGCACCGCCTCTAGACACGCTCATCGTCGTTGGACATGGTCGACTTCAGTGTGCCGAGGGTGGCGTTAGCGCCGTGGCACGACCAGCAGATCAACACCCGGCTCATCGAGGATGCATGGGGCGCCGAAGTGCACGCGCGCCACGACGCGTCCGTGGAGTGGTGTAGCGCGGCCAACTGCATCCCCAGGACTTGAGACCATGCTGGGTCGTCTTGCTTTTCAATGACATGTGGGGATCGCATGTGAGCAAAGGGCATCTCAAACGTTGCCATGACAGTAGCTGACTACCATGGCACACCAAATCCCCTCATCCCTCGCGTCGTCACGCGGTGCATTCCCAACCGGGGCCAGCTGCCCACATTCATGCTCGCATTAATACTCATATAAGTAATAGCTTGGCTCTTAGAATGGCTATTAGGTTGGCTCTAAGCATTTAATATTTGCATGAGCAAGGTATATGATTGGAAGAGAGTTGCATGCATACTATTTTTTCTTGATCTACGTGTTATAGCCATCCTGTAGAATAAGAGGCCGCTTCACACTCTCTCCTCTCTTCTCACTCCTCCAAGTAGGATTTTAATGACATGACAATTCTTATAGTCTGCTGACTAGGCCTTATTAGACTTGCTCTTAGGCCCTATATAAATAGAAGGAGGGAGTACTATGAGCACTGCATACTCTACTACAGATGTTGTTAGTACTCCACTAGTACTATTGGACAGGGTGCTTAAAAAGTTACTATTGAACTGGCTATACATGGCGAAGCCTAGTAGGAAAAGCATGCGCGAGAACAAGCACATTCACATGGTTGAAAACAAATTGGAAACCATCTTTGTTTGAATACAAATCTAGGAGTACGTACGAATCTAACAATATTGATTGGGCATTGTTGAATGTTGGTACTTTTTTCTGTAAGTTTGATCAAAGTAGAGATACTTTGACTACACATAAAACTTATATGTAAACTAGAAAGGATCGGAGGGAGTATATTATACGTTCAAAAGCAAAACGAACATTGAATACCCTTTATATATGATTTGCAGATGCTATGATCACCTATTCAAAATTTTGAATCCGCCTTAGGTACCACACATGCACCCACTCATTCTCTTTCAATTTCATCTCGGGGTCTGGAGATCGATTGAAAGAGAACTAGGGTGCGTACAATACGTTCGTTTCGCTTATGAACGTACAATATATTCCCTCTGATCCCCACAGAGCCCCCCTCCCCCCGTGGGTCATTTCTATCATAGAAACAAACCAAACCTTTATCTCCTTGCACGACACACAATTGATCTCTCAACATCAATCGATCTCGTCAAGATGTGTCGGGGCATGAACCGAATGGGTTGTCAAAACTAAGACGGGAAGCGACATGTAGTGGAGGCAAAGTGAAACTTTAAACGAACCGTTTGTTTGTATGCATGTCGGACAAATTACAACATTGGAAATACAAGCATGGTCTATGCCTACATGCGAATGATACTCGGCGGAATGTTCAAATGAGGCATGTGGGAGGATGAACTCGACCGGAGGGCGGCATGATCGATGGAGAAGAGGGTTGGAGAGGAATGAGAAATAAGCAACGCCACATGATTATACTTGAACGGCTCAAATAAACAATAATTTGTCTCATTTTCCCTTCCGTCTTGGTCACAGAGTAAGATACTCCCTCTGTTTTTATTTACTCTGCATATTAGATTTGACTGAAGTCAAACTTCATAAAATTTGACCAAATTTAAAGAAAACTAGCAAGTTGCCCACGCGTTGCACGGAACATCAAGATCTTGTGGGAGGAAATGATGAACGAGGGAAGGCCTTATCTGCAAATGTGGAGAGGACTGCGGGTAAATTGTCATAGTTTCCTTCCTATCCGTTAGACATAGATCAGACGACCTATATTGCTGGATGGCAGGCACACCATCATCACCAACTCTGCTTTTTATCTACACTTCTATAAAAAACAGAGTTGGTGATGATGGTGTGCCTGCCATCCTGCAATATAGGTTGTCCGATTTATATCTGACGGATAGGAAGGAAACTATGGCAATTTTGCAAAAAGGTACCCACACACCTCTACACATTTGCAGATAAGGCCTTCCCTCGTTCATCCTTTTCTCTCACAAGATAAACTAGTCATAGAAATGCATCATGATGTTACGTGCAACGCACAGGCATCTTGCTAGTAAGATTATAAATATGAACATTTACAATAGCAAATCTATATGATGTGAAAGTATATTCAATAGTGAATCTAATGGTATTGATTTGTTGTTGTATATGTTATTATTTATTTCTATAAAGTTTGTCAAAGTTTACAAACTTTGACTTTGAGCAAAGCTAAAATGCGGAATAAATAAAAACAGAGGGAGTACGCAGGGACTAGTATAGTTACTACTGATGGAACATGGTAAGTTGGACCGCGGGCACAGATCGGGCACACCTCAATTATTCCTTCAAACAGTCGTACACCTACATTTAGCACACCATCCGGCTACTTAATCAAGTGTTACGCTTCACTACTTGAAAAGGAAAAGGGTGGTACCGTACCCAAAACCACCTCACTTGGGGCTAGGGTAACAACTTGGTACTGTACCACATTCGAACCAGGGGACAAAAACCACATGTTCTGCGCCTAATGTGCAACACGGAGCACTGACGCTCGAATTTGGCTGGGAAAACAGGGAAACCAACATGTGGGGCACACCTGGTTGGATGACGTGGCGCAGACTAGTCCAATGGAGGAGCTGGCTCATGACCTCCTCGCCACCAGCAACCGTTCATGTGGGTCGTGGGGGCCAGCAACGTGCGCAGCTCTAGCACCGCCTCTGGACACGGCGACCACGATGAGCGACACGCTCATCGTCGTTGGACACGGTCGGCTTTAGTGTGCCGAGGGTGGCGTTAGCGCTGTGGCACGACCAGCAGATCAACACCTGGCTCATCGAGGATGCAAGGGGAGCCGAAGTGCATGCGCGCCGCGACGCATTCGCGGAGTGGTGTAGCGCGGCCAACTGTATCCCGAGGACATGAGACCATCTGGGTTGTCTTGCTTTTTCAATGACACGTGGGGATCCCATGTGAGCAAAGGGCATCTCCAACGTTGCCACGACCACATCTGACTACCCTGGCACACCAAAAACCCTCGTCCCTTGCCATCACGTGGTGCGTTCCCAGCCGGCGCCAGCTTCCCACATTCATGTCGTCCATCCGTATGCCGTCGTTAAGAGGCTCGGTGCCCGAGGAACCAACTCCGGTGACTTAATGATGCACCCGGACGCTTGGCCTCACTAAATGTGCTAGTTAAAGCGGCAACGCCCAGCTAACCTCCACACCATAGTGCAGTGTCCTGCTACCTGGCACCACATCCGCCTTGACCGCGAGCGTGAACGCTCTGCGGGAGAGCTTGTCTTCGGGCATGAAGCTCGAGGTCGCCGCCCTCGCTCAAGTTGCCACTCGCGACGCAATAGCGGCGTAGCCGGATGCGGACGTGATCGCACAAGCGGTGGCCACGCTGGTGGCCGACGACGGGAGCACCGTCAGCCATGCGTCCTACTTGCCGCCGTCCAACATCTAGCACCGCCGAGGTCGGGGACTCCTCTGAGGATGAGTAGGGCATGGGAGACGGCAGGGCATGGTGTGCCAACTGGCCGGTCCGTCTCCCGTGTTCTACTCTTACTCACTGGAGACCGCACCTTCACTTCACGGGTCTTGAACCCCGCCCCCGTATATGGATATCGCAGATGGAGGATGTCGTTCGCCGCCGTAGAATAGGTTTAGGGTCGGGTTTCTTTTATTTCTCTGTCCTATAAAAGATCGAAATGTAATGAAAACCTTCCGTGTTTGCATTAATCTCGGCCAGTGCATATGAACTTTCACAATAATGTAGTATATTGTAGGAGTACTAGCAAAATGCCCATGCGTTACACGGAACATCAAGATCTTGTGGAAAAAAGGATGAACGAGGTAGGGCCTTATCTGCAAATGTGGAGAGGGGTGCGGGTAAATTACTAAATTGTCATAGTTTCCTTCCTATCCGTTATACATAGATTGGACGGCCTATATTGCAGGATGGCAGGCACACCATCATCACCAACTCGCTTTTTATAAGAGTATATATATATATATATATATATATATATATATATATATATATATATATATATATATATATATATATATATATATGGGCTATTCATTACACGCGTAATAGAATATTCTGTTACCCTACTTGAACTGATGAATTCAAGCGGTTGAACTGATGCTTTCTGTTGCTGTAAAAAATCGTCTTCTTTAGTTCAGATTTTTTTGCAATTTTTTTGTCGAAATGGGGCGTGTAATATATCGTTGGAAAGCTCTTGACATCCACATTACAATCTTATAAAAAAATTGCAAAAAATAACATGATTTAAGAGCAGCTTTGAAAAAACCGTTTTTTCCAAAACCGAAAACGTGAATTGTATTTTTGACTTAATTATCAAACGGTTTGTCGGAATTGAGCAAATGAGATGACGTTGGAAAGCTTGTGAAAATCCGCATCTTCCATATATCTACTATTTTTTCAAATTCTATATGATTTAGAAGTAATTCGGAAAACGATGAAATTCTGGGCGAAATATATTTTCACTGTTTTTTGCAAACGGTTTGTCGGATTGACGCAAATTATACGGCATTGGAAAGCTATGGAAAATGCCCAACTTTTGCGTATAGAAAGTTTTTTTCTAATTTCTTATGGTTTAAATACGAATTCAAATACGGTTAAAATTGGTTTTGAACGCGGTTTTTTTAAAAGTTTGTCAAAATGGGGCAAATAATATACCGTTGGATAGCTATTGAAAATGCGAAACTTAGTCATGTTGGACGTTTTCTCTACTTCGCAACTGTTTAAGAGTAATTTGGAATATGACATGACATATCCTGCTGTTTTGTCATCTGAAAAACAGAGTAGTCGTACTGATATATGTGTATGTTTGTACTGAGCTATTTTTTTAGAGTAATTTTGAATGGTTCCGAAAAAGGGTACTTGTACTGATGTTTGCATGGGTTTGTACTAAGCGTGTTTTCACTAACTAGACTTTGTTCTGTTTTGCTCGTAAGTTTTTAATGGTTTATTGTATCGTCGGCCCTGTACTTGCATGGTTTATATCATCGAACTGAATGATATTTTTTTCAAAAAGAGAATATTTTTTATTCTTTTATGAACTAAACTTTTTTTACAACGATGTTATGGACTTCTCTTATTTTATGACTTGTAATTTTCTCATTTGAATTGCATGGGGTTTCTTTTTGCTTGAACTTTTACAAGTTGAATTTCTATCATTTCTTTTATTCCGAACGAACCACCATTTTTAACTTGTACTGATCAATATTTTTAATTCAACCATTTTTCCTTTGTAAAATGGACGAATATATGTTCGGGAAAAAGAGTACTTGAACGATGTATGTATGGTTTTGTACTGAGCGTGTTTTGTGACCATATTCTAGACTTCTCATTTTGAACTCAGCTCCTTGAGCGACCGGCCACAAAACAAGAAGTTGTACTGTTGAGCACAGCTCCTTGAGCGACCGGCCACAAAACAAGAAGTTAAGTTGTACTGTTGAGCAGGAGGTCCTCGACCTCGACCGCGTATGTACTTAGTATGAAGATGTATTTGTACTGCCCAAAAACATACACGGAAGCACAAAGTAAACATTTAAGTACATTGGCGCTCACAGGAATAGTCACACGCACAATTTTTTTTTGATTTGTTAACAAACTGATGATATAAACACATAGTGAACTGCTACACTTAGTGTATGTTTTCTTGTACAAGTCATATACTAAAGCAGGGATCTGGCTCCCCTGATTTGTAGAAACCAAGTGAGGGGATTAATTTAACTCCTCTGTCCACAATCCAGTAGCATCGAATGTCCCTGCTTCCCTGTAGTATTCTACTAGGTAGTTGTATCCACTACTCTGCATTCTGTACTAGCTGCTGTGGATGTACTACCTGAATGAAAACTTCAGTTTAAAAGAGGACGAAGCTGCCACCTGAAATAAAGCTTCAAAGAAAAAGAATGAGGCACAGAGACTTATGCTACTGATACTTGAGAGAAAAAAGAGAGCAGAGCTTTTACTACTTTTTGGCACCAAACGAAGCCGGTATTGTTTAAACAAATATGCATGCTACTCACAGTATGGAAGGCTCAAACACGATTAAACAACTCCGATGATAGATGAAACAACTAGTACTTCACGGACTGAATATGATCTAAAATTTTGAGACTAAAAACAAAGTCTCCAGCATTTCTAAAAATAGTCGGTGCAATGAAGACACAAGCGGCATTTTTTGAACGAAGCAACCTAAGAAATGAAATACTACAAGAGCTCCAACATCAATATTTTATAACTAATGGTGCCAATATATATCTTCAGCCAAATATGTCTTCAATAGTTTTAATTCTTGATTGTTGACAAAGTTAATTAGCATACAACTTCAGCGCTAGAAATGTTTCAAAACACAAAAGAGAAGGAGTGCCGTCAGTAGGTCCCTGTAACTTCTGAAGATTCTATTTTCTGCAATTTTACAGATCATTTCAAGGCACTCAAACCCACTGGATAACTAGAACTAAATCAAGTCATTTTAGCCTGAATTGCAACACTTTGTTGAGTCAAATAAGCATAGCACACATCACTACGTGAAAATTTACGTGCCCATCACTACGAATCAGCACAAGTGCTATAGGAAGAAGATTAAAACACAAAATAAATTGGACTTACCAATGGGAAGTCGATGAACTGAAAAGCATATAGAAGATGATTTTGTGAATCTGGCTTTTTGATGCATCCTGCAAGAAAATAAGAACAAACATGAGACAGGCGGTTTGCTAGGGGGGCTGCTGGTGGAAGGAGTAGTCCAGCGAAGGAATAGGGTAGCCTCTTAGAGATGGTTGGCACAGACGCGTCCGGAGAGGGAACCGAAGCCATGCTGCAGGGAGGCCCACGGCGGCACTCGGGACAGAGAAACCAGCCGAGGTCCACGCGAGGTAGGAGGTTGCAGATCCCAGGCGCGCGACAGCGGGTGGAGGTCGGAGCCACTGGATGCTCGAGCATGCCAAAATCCTTGAACTTGGCGTACACCAGTAGTAGCACTTATTGGTTTTCTGCCACCTAAAATGCAGAACACATGGAAAATAAGAATTGTACTGTTCTAAAATTAGATTTTGAACTGAGTGTGTCACTTTTGTTTTGATCATTCCTTGTGAATATTCCATCAAACAAGTTTGGTGTCACTTGATGCAAGAACTTGAAACAAGCATACAAAAAGCTATATTCTTTTTATCAGCTATTTTTCTGAGCTGAGCAGTGCATTCTTCGCTCTCAACATCTGAAAAATTCCAAATTGGTTGACGGTAGCTATATTTTTGAACTATATTACTGAAGTGTTTGTGGTATAGGCCCTAAACCACAGTATGTGTTTCTATTTTTGTTTAACGAACTGCAGAATTTTGCTGTACCGAACTGGTACTGCAGTGTATACGTATCTAAGTGGATTATTTTCCATCAGCTAACTGATTTCACTTTTTATGTTGAACTGCTACAAATCTATTTTTGCTAGCAACTGAAAAATCTTACAAAGGTGTACACAGTTATAGCAAATCCTATGAGAGGAAATTGATCATTCCCATTTTCATGATACAGTGTGTCAACATGTGCATAGGAAAACCACCGCTGCATAATGAGCAATTGATCAATTTCTCCTTTTTCCTCACTTCTTTGTCCCGGCCTGAAGTGAACCAGATTTTACATTAGCTAGAAACGAATATGAACACATCAAAACTAGTAGGCGAGTGCACTAAGAGATTTTAGCAAACACATGGCATGCACTCAGCAAAAGCTTATGTATATGGAAACTGACTGAACTGAAAAAAATTAGAAATTGAAGGAAAACAAAATAAGAAATTGGCTGAACTAAAAACATTTGTGAGGCGACGGTGAGCGGCCTCGGGCGGCGATGTTGGACCGCTAGACGTAGCGGTGCCGGACCACCTAGAATACATCTAGAACATCATGTATTTCTGGGTGTATGTTTTTACCTTCTTTTGTACAGAGTGTATGGTTTGCCAGCAGTAGAACTTCCTGCCCTTCCAAACTCGTACTGAAAACATGTAGCAAAGAACATCATGCACCGTTGTTCAGAAGGCATACAAGAGCTACACACTGCCGTGAGGTACCCCAAAACAGAGTAGTTTGTGCATTTTTTTAACACAATGACATTTTATGGAACTACTTCTGCATTTAGACATCCTATGCTCTCATAGAGATTAACTCACCATATTGTGTGCTAGAAAGAACATAGTAACATAAGTGAGTGAAATCAGATTTGGATAGGCGAATTATGATATGTAAGTTTTCTCTTTTAGGAATAAGCAAAAATACCTTCGGGGCACAAATGCCAGCCATCAACAGTAGCTCAAAAGGCTATTTCTTCCTAAAAGAATTCTTCAATTCCAGAAACTAAAAGTGTTTTTTCAATTGAACTTGCATGGAAGTAATACTTGTACTCTAGTCCCAGTACAAGTATCATGTGTATAGTCTGTAAACAAAAAAAAAAGATGAGAATTTAGAGACAAAAAGGTTAAAAAAAGTTGAAACAACAGGGAAACTATGAAGGAAATAGCATCAGTGATCTTCTAACTGAAGAATCATACTGTACTGATATTTCTTTTGTCAATGAACTTTTCCAATATATGTACTAGAACTCACTTATGCTATTTACTCACTTTTTAAAGGCATTTTCAGTACATGCTGAACATCCGTTTTTTCAAACACATCCACAGTTGAAATGGATCAGTACATGATGAACAATGCCAGTTTTCAGAAGTAAAACTTGCACTGAATCGGTTAAACTTCTTTTTGCCGAGCTACTAATTTTTTATATATAGCCACACTATTTTTTTGAACACACACGTTGAACCGTTTCTGGGGTTCTTAATGAGCTGATGATAGAAAACATGTTGAACTCAAATTTGGCTTACAAAACTACCGTATGTTTTGGGTTCTTCTATGAACCTTTTTGTTTTTCTGAACTCCAAACCACAATTACAATACACACCTGTACTACACAACAACGTGTATTTGTACTGTCCATAACAACGAATTAACCAAAAAACAACTAATTTATGAAGGAAACAATTTTTTAACTTGGTATGAGCTTTGTTTCTTCAGATTTTTGAACTCCTTCAACAGATATAACTGAACTTGTGTGACATTTTATTCAGTTAAAAGCAGCTGATTTTTTATCTCCTGCAGCTAACATACCTGGACTGAGGGGGACGTGATTGATAATATTTTCAGCAATGACATGGGGAAATACAAAGGAAACTGGACATGCATCCGTTAAGTAGGTGAACTAAAAAGTGTACAAAACATACACTGAAAAAACTAAACCTCCAAAACCACACCATGAAAGTCAGAGTTGCGAATGGTGGTAGAGCTGCAGCGTTGAATGGCTCGGCGCTGTGTTGTTGAGCAGACCAGGGAGGCGGCAATGAACGGCCACCATGGGAGGCACCGTGGAGTTGGACATCGGCGATGGTCAGGGCGCAGGGGCACGGTGGTGGTCAGGGTGCCGGGCCACATCGGCTGGGCCAGGGACGGCGTTTCCTGTGTGACTTTGACCATGTGGCACGACAACAGGGTTGGTCCACCAAAGGAAGAAGGCCGAGGGGCAGCGGTGGCGGCGGCTGGAAGCAGGGGCGTGGCGGCGATGGCAGGTGGAAGCAGGGGCGTGGCGGCGATGGCGGGTGGAAGCAGGGGCGGCGCCGGGAGCCATACGGGAAGAAGTTAGCGGGCGGCGCCGGAGCCACCGAGAAGAAGGTGGGGGCGGACGGCGCTGGCTCCAGCCGGGGAGAAGGTGGCGGGCGGGCGACGCCGGCTCTAGCCAGAAGAGGGGGGGTTGGAGCAGATCGAGATCCCGCAGGGAGAAGGTGGCGGGCCGGGCGTCGGGATCCAGCAAGGGAAAAGGTGGGGCTGGGCGCCGCCGGATCTAGCCAGAGGGGAGGGGTCTGATGGTGGAGCTCTGGGTGGCGGCACCGCTGGTCGCGCGGGAGGTTGGGGGCAGCGGGCGGCGTGAGAGTCAGCGCAGGCGTAGGGGAGGCGGCGCGACGAGGCAAGGGCAACAGCGGCAGGGCGCGAAAGGGAGGCGGCGACTGCCTGGGGACGGTGGTGGCGCGCGGGAGGGAGTTATGCCCGCGAGGGGGAAGTTGATGGCCGCACGTGGGATGGAGGCAAGGAGGATTGGGGCCATGGCGGGAGGCGGGCGGGCACGGTGGATCCGTCGGCGGCTGTCGATGGCTGCTGCTGCCTCCCTCCGGCCGACGCTGCCGCCGCCGCCGCCATCACATGACTGCCTCCGCAGTAGGAGGTGGGCTAGGTTGGGGTGGGTCGGCCGGAGTAGTCCATAGGCGCATCGCGCCTTATAGGGCCCGGGTAATGTAATAATATTCATTATCGCTAATGTAATAGTCCAGCCCTATATATATATATATATATATATATATATATATATATATATATATATATATATAAGTAGATAGATATGGACTGATGATTCGTTTTTGTGTGTATAAACCTAGAAGGTTTGAACCGAGACAAAGCTAACGTGCGAAGTAAATAAACACATAGGGTCTACATACACAATTTATCTTAGGCACTCCAATAGTACGTCAACCACACATTCACGCATTTCACATCTTTCTACATCTACGAGAACCTATTAAAGGGTTAACGTAAATTGCCTCTCTCTCTCCTCCCTGATTTTCATGGTGGTGGGCCCCTCTGTCGGTGTACTAGAGTAGGGGTACCCTAGTATCCCGAACTTGTGCACGGGCAGTTGCAGCACCCCGCGGCAAGGCTTGCCGGGTGACCGCCAAGGTCCTCCGTGGTTCCTTTGGAGCCACCAAGAACAAAGTATTCAAGCCAGGGAGATAAGGCCCCGCAAGAGGAGCTTGCCGAAGGCCAACCAAGGCATCTCAAGGAACTTGCCGCGATGCGCCACGCTGCCCCGGCAAGGCCCGTGAGCGACAAGCTTCCGGACGCGACAAGACAACAATCCGGGCAAGGTGCTTGCCGCGCAAACTACCACTCAGACCAGCTTCCAAAGACATCCACCAACGTGTCGCCTCGACCTTTCCAGCGCCAAGCGTGGCAAGAGGTCAGGTCGCCAGCGGTGCGCGGTGGCAAGCGACGCCGACAAGATTGCCATCGTGGCAGCGTGGCGTCCCCGACGGTCCTTTTTGCACCGTTTGGGTGACGAGACGGGCATTTAATGCCTTTGTCCCCGCCGCCGTGGTTAGGTATGATACATCGCATGTAGTTGTACCAACCGCAATTCCTTTTCCATTTTACCCTTGTCTACGCTGCCACCGCCGGAGACCCCTTTAGCATATAAAAGGAGGCCCATGCGCAACGAGAGGGGGTTCAAGGAGAGAAAACACTCACGCCGGGTCTCGTTAGCAGCTAGTGTATATCAGTAGCACTCAGCGCCCCGAGCAAGAACTCAATACACTCGGACATGCAGAAGAGGAGTGTTATCTCCGGAGAGCTCCGGCTGGGTAACTGCTCGTGTGCTTCGCCGATATGCTTTTCAGGCGATCTTCGCTTCGCCGAACCGAAGGGGCTCGGTCCGCCGGTCCATTGTGTGTTCGTGGATCGTTTTCGACATCTTTGGCGCCGGTAGGGCGCCGAGATTGTGTGAACCTGATCCGACGCTCACACGAAGCTAGATCTTCATCTTCTTCATCGACATGCCACCGAAGAAGAAGGCTTCGGCGGCAGCTGTTCCGTCCACGTCGAACCCACCACCACCGGAGCAAACGGGTGGTGGGATAGACGCCAGCGGAAGAACGGGCATCATCGAGGGAGCCCACAGTGCTGCCAGGTCCAAGGACAAGGCTGCGCAGACCTCGGCGTCCGTACATGCACCGCGCCCATCTCAGGAGGCGCGGGAACGACAGCGTCATGGTATTCACAGTGCCATACGTTCGTTGGGCCAAGATCGAGTTGATGGATCTCGGGGTGCCCAAGACCAGCATGCACGCCAACATGCTGGCACGAGCGAGACACGGTCGCCTGGACGGGATACTGCTCCTTCTAACATAGTTAGAAGTCCGAGCATATCCCACTCCTCGCGCCGTTCGCCACTGGCGCTCGCCACTCCAGCAGAAGCTTTGGCGCGAGCTCAACTGCTCCTGGATTACCCTCCAACGGCAGACAAGATCGATGAATGGAGGGCCACCATTCAGAGTCTCATCGACTTCGCTTAACGGTGACACTCACGCAGCCGAAAGTACATCGCTGCCGCGGCAGGATCGCGAGTGCACGAGCCGATGGCGACGGAACCGGTTGGGGTGCAACCACCATGCACTCTCCACCCCGAAGGCCAAGATCACCGACTCGCCGGATCCACCTTGACAGCGACTCCACCGCATCATCAGATCCACGAGCTCGTCGCGATCAGCGCCAAGTTCTTCACGAACGACAAGAAGAAGACGCCGAACTCGATCGAGCGCCAAGAGAAGCGCGGCGCCAATCGGACCAGCGCCGGGCCCTCCGTCGACATGCATGCACCTGGGGAACCAGCGACTTGTCAGACGCGTAGGTTGCCCCTGCTCACTCGTGAGCTGCGGCAAGTCCAAAGGGCTCAAAGACGAAGAATTTCTGCCGACGCATTCGTAGAAGTACGACGGCAAGTCGATCCGTCGGAGTTCTTCAAAGATCTACACCATCACGGTGCAAGCTGCCGGGGCGGACGACAAGATCCTCGCCAACTACTTACCGGTGCTCAAGCCCAATGTCATATCCTGGCTCATGCACTTGCCGGACAACCCATATCCTCCTGGCAGACCTATGCCATCAGTTTGTCGGCGCTTTACAAAGCGGCCACAAGCCTCATGGCTAAGAGAGCGACCTTCATCTGCCGCCTGAAGGAAGGAGAGCCCTCGCGCAAGTACATTCGTAGAGATTCAGCCGCAGACAAAGACAACATCCCAGATGTCCATCCCGCCATGGTAATCAGCGGTTCCATCGAACGCGCGAAACCGCAGGATGCGGAAGAGATGGCGATGTGCAAGATCGAGACGCCGCGAGCTATATGCCCCGGCCGACAAGTGTGCATGTGCCGAGGAAGGAGGAAACTCCCGGAGAGAATATAGAAGCAGGAGGATCGAGCAGTGAGGAGGCTGCCCCGCAAAGAAAAACCGCGCGTAACAACAGAAGAAGAAAGGCAAAGATGTGCTAGTCGTTGATCGACCGCAACGGAGGTGGTGCCAAGAAAGCCAAAGCTGGTAGCTCCGGCAAGGAGATTGCCGCAGCACCAACTACAGGCTATGGCGGTCGCCGACAAGCGTGACGACACCAACAAGCAAGATCTTGCAAGATCCACCGCACCAAGGGCCATGACCTCCGTGAGCTGCAAGAAAGTCGAGCAGCTTGTCGAGCAGCAAAAGGCTGAATACGAGCGACGCGACAAGGAGAAGGCCCAGAAGGTGCCTGGAGGAACCGCAAGAAACGCCTGCCGAGGAGGACGCCGCAAGGCCAAGCAGCGGCAAGGAGACAGACCTCCCGCCGCCGCGATAAGGATGAAGATGACGACGACGATGAAGATATGGATGATGACGAGACCGATGAGCAGGAGTTCCGTAAAGCCACAGAGGTCCCGTGGCGTTGACGGCGGTGCTTTCACATACTTCACGCCGCCAGCTCAAGCAAAGGTGCGGAAGTCAATGCGCGTAACCACCCGCCGAGTCACGCAAGCCTCGAAATGGTCCAAAGACGCCTATAATCTTTGATATGAGGACCACCCTGATCGCATAACTGCGGTCGGGTGCTTGCCGATGTTGGTTTCACCAACTATCCGGAACCTCAAGGCCACTAAGATGCTAGTTGATGGCGGGGCCGGCTTGAACCTGATCTCCTCCGCGGTACTCCAGAAACTCCAGATCCCTGATGGCGAGCTCGAAGAGACCGGCACATTCCAATGAATCAATCCGGAATGAGCAAGCCAAGGAAAGATCACTGCCGGTGACATTTGGCGCGAGTAGAACTTCAGGATCGAGAGGGTCACTTTTGACGTTGTGACTTTCCATTGCCTTACAATGGGATACTCGGCCGCCTAGCACTCGCCAAATTCATGGCAGCCTCTCACTATGCGCATAACATGCTGAAGATGCCAGCCCGATAAGTGTCATCTCCGCCCTCGGCGACAAGAAGGATGCTCTTATCTCGCGCCAACAAGATCTATCGGAAGCAGCAGCCGCAATGATCGCAAGTCCCTTGCCGCTGAAGCCCCGGGCAAAGAAGAAGACCAAGTCCGCAAGAGTTCTCGATGCCCACTCGCAAGCGCACTCTTCGAGTATCGCGCTACCGCCGAGGACGCACCATCGAGCTCCACCGCAAGTGTAAGAAGACAACCACAGCTCCACCAGAGACCAAGAAGGTGTCCGCCAAGGAGGATGGCACTGGTGGTACCTTTACCATCGGTGCCACACTCGACTCTAAATAGAAAGCGCCGTTGCTTTCTCAAGGGCTTAACGCCGACGATTTGCATGGCAACCGCCCCGACATCCCCGTGTTCCTGTGAAAGTAATCGAGCACCATCTTGCCGCTCTGTCCTCGCGCGCGCCCGCAAGCGTAAAGTCGTAAAGGTGCAAGTGGAGCGCCAAGAATTCATCGAGAAGAAATCAAGAAATTGGAAGCAGCAGGCCTTGTCGAGGAGTGCTCCATCCCACGTGGTTGGCCAACCTCAGAAGTCGCGCGCAAGGCAAACGGAAATGGAGGCTTTGTATCGACTTCACCGATGTCAATAAAGCTTGTCCCAAAGACCCATTTCCTTTGCCGTGCATCGACCAGATTGTTGACAATACGGCTGGATGTGATTTGCTTTCATTTCTTGATGCATACTCAGGATACCATCAAATCTTCATGGCAGAAGAGGATGAGGAGAAGACCGCATTCATCACCCCATGTGGCACCTACTGTTTCGTACAGATGCCTTTCGGTTTAAAGAATGCTGGTTCAACATTTGCAAGGGTGGTCCATGACGCTTTTGAGCCACAAATACACAAAAATGTGGAAGCCTACATGGATGACATAGTGGTCAAGAGCAAGGACAAGGCGACTCTGATTCAAGATTTAGACGAAACCTTTGCAAATCTGCGCAAGATCAACCTCAAGCTCAACCCCGAGAAGTGTGTGTTTGGAGTCCCTCCGCAAGCTTCTCGGTTCTTCGTGGTCTCAGCTGGGAATTGAAGCCAATCCCGACAAGATCAAGGCCATTGAGCAGATTGAAGCACCAAAGCGCCAAGGATGTACGAAGACTTGCCGGTTATGTAGCTGCTCTCAGCAGGTTTATCTCTAGGTCTGCTGAGGCGCCTCGCCATTTTTCAAAATATTGAAAAGGCAGGTCCAATGAAATGGACTCGAAGCGGAGGCTGCACCGCAGGACTTAAAGAGATACCTGTCCTCCACTCTAACACTTGTCGCACCTAAGCCACAAGAGAAGTTGCTGCTATATATAGCGGCAACCAATCAAGTGGTTAGTGCTGTGTTAGTAGCGGAGAGGAGGCGGATGATGAGCCAAAGAACCACGGCAGATGCATCTAGCGACAAGCTGTGGGACTTCACCGCAAGCTCTGCACCGATAAAGATGGATCTGCGCAGCGCGTGAGAAGATGCGTAAAAGTATGGTGCAGCGCCCAGTTTATTTTGTCGGCCCTTCCGCAGGGGCTAGGTCAAGGTACTCGGTGTGCAGAAATTGCTTTTCGCCTTCTCATGGCCTCGAAAGCTGCGCCATTACTTCCAAGCACATGAGATCACAAATACTCTGCTCGCTGAAGAGGATAACGCAACATCCGAAGCAACAGCAAGATTGTCGAAAGGGCACCGGAGTTGTCAAGCTTTGGCCTCAAGTTTGAGAGCACTTCAACTATCCAAAGCAGAGCATTGGTGGAGTTCATAGCAGAATGGACGCCAACACAAGATGAAGAAAATCCGAAACGAGCATCCCCGCCAAGGAAGCAAGCAAAGAGTGGTTGATGTACTTTGATGGTGCCTTTCGCTAAAGGCACCAAAAGGGCGCATACTTGTTGCACCCACCGGAGAGCACCTCAAGCACGTAGTCCGATGCACTTTCCCAAGGAGCAAGCAACGAACAATACCGCAGAGTATGAAGGTTTGCTTGCCGGTCTCAGATCGCAGAGACCTTGGGATCAAGAAGCTCATTGTCGGGTGACTCACGCCTTGTCGTCCGCCAAGTGAACAAGAATTATCGAGTCCATTGATGGAAGCTTACGCTGATGAAGTGAGAAAGCTAGAAGAGCACTTTGACGGCCTATAGATGGAACATGTTCCAGAGCTCGTAACGACATTGCCGATGGCTCGTCAAGCGCGCCACACTTAAGTTACCGAGGAACTGTGGATCTTTGTGCTCAAACCGACTCAACCGCCTCTGTAACGCCATCAACCGGACAGAGCAAGAAGAGGAAGTTGATTTCGGTGATTATTTTCCGCAGAGCTCCCCGGCCGCCGCCAAGAAGGTCCTCAAGATCAACACCAAGGGTGCCGAGGAGCAGTTCTGCCCGCAAACCCTAGGGTTTGTTCCGCTGAAGCGACGCCCCGACAAGATTTGTTCCGCAAGCTTGCCGGGACGCCAAGCTCGCCGAGCCGCAGATTCTCGCCAGAAGTGGATGTTCCGCAGCAGCAGAAGTGCCTTTAGTCCTTGTTGTCGAGCCGCAAGCTCCAAAGATGGGCACAAAGAGATTGCACGCTTCCTTCAGCATGTGAGAACTTCACGAAGAGCAAGAAGAAGCGGAAAGAGTAGCCCGACAGTCAAGTATGTACCAGTTTGTCGACAACACATCGCATGTAAGAAGACTCAACGGTGTGAAATTGAAGTGTATTCACCGAAGACGGACAAAAGCTGTTGGCAAAGATACATGGAGGCATATGTGGTCACCACATTGGCGAAGAGCACTTGCAAAGCAGTTGCCCGCAAGGTTTCTTTTGGCCGACAGCCTCCGTGATGCAACCGCACAAGTAACCAAGTGTGAAGCGCAAGGCCCATTCCAAGCAGATACACCACCAGCTCAAGCTCTCTAGACGATCCCTTTATCCTCGCCATTTTTGGTCCGGGGCTCGACATTCTCGGCCCTTTCCCCGAAGCTGTTGGGGCTTTGAGTACTTGTACGCTGTAATCGACAAGTTCACAAAGTGGCCGAAGTGGAAGCAAAGGAGGAAGGTGACAACACGGTCAAGCATCAAGTTCTTCAGTCGATTGTTTGCCGCTTCGATCCCTAACAGATCATCACCGACAACGCACGCATTCACGAGCCGCACCTTCATGCAATACGCCCAAGATCTTGGCGCCAAGGTTCGCTTCGCTTCGTTGCTCATCCGAGAAGTAACGGTCAAGAGGAGAGGGGAATGTCAAGTGTTGCGGGCTCAAGACCAGACATTCGACAGCTGCGCAAGCGCGGAAAGAATCGGATTGAGGAGCTGCCGGTGGTTCTTGGTCGATCAGACGACGCCAAATCAAGCCACCGCCGACACCTTTTGCTCTAGTCTATGGAGCAGAGGCAGTTCTCCCCACGGAACTCAGATACGGGTCACCTCGAGTGCTCGCTATAATGAGCTTGAGCAAGAGCAGCTGGATAAGATGACGCGCCGCTTCCTTGAGGAGGACCGCTTCAAAGCCGCAGACGAGCTGCTCGATACCAAAGAAGCTTTGCGCCGCTACCATAGCCGCAGTTAATGCCGAAGTCTCGAGGAAGGCGACCTTGTTCTTCGCGCTGCTCAGTCCGCCAAGAATTCCAACAAGTTGACGCCAAGGGAAGGCCTTACCGGTGAAACGAAGTCACTAGGCCTCGGCGTTGTCCGCTTTGAGACCAAGATGGCTTTCCGTGAGCAACTCGAACATTGAGCATCTTCGTAAGTTTTACTCAGAGGGCGCGGTTGTCGGAACCTGTTCCGCAACCACCTTTTGTACAAGTCTTGCCGATGTTGCATGTAATCCTTTGTATGAAGCCGGCGCAGACCCTGCATAAGAAGCTCATGTGCTCCGCACATCTTGTCAATTTCATGCTTTCTACTTTATTTTGCATGCGTTATCCGACACTTTGTGCAGCGCCTACCCCGTAAGCAATAACGAGCCATAAGGCTCCATATCTTTATTTTCTTCTTTCTCTTCTCAAAGAAAGGAAGGTTCCTCGCCCACAAGTTTGCTGGGGAAAGGAGAAGATAATGGTGTGGACCAAGCATCGCTCGAGGAAGTTTCTCCTTACCGAAGCAAACGATGTAAAAGCTAAGTTGCTAAAATTTGAGCAATCAGTTTTAAAATTTTAAGTTATTTTCCTCGAACGACTGCGTGCTTTGTATGGAAAATCTGTGCGCGGAGGAACCAACTCAGAGCTAGTTGCGCCTTACTTTGTTTCGAGTCCGCCAACAACTTAAGTGAGCTGCGGTTAGTTGCATAAGGTTTTGTCGGTAGCGGCACCGCCAAAGAAGCTGCCGACGTCTCCAAGACTCAGCCATGCTAAGGTGCTCGCTACCGACAAGTTCCCTAAAAGCGAGGGTAAAACATACAAAGGAAGGAATCAAGTAAAGGAAATAACATAGCAATCGCTACCCAAATAGAGTCATATTACAGATAGCTTGTCGCAGCTCTAACAGATTGTTCTCATAACATGACCAGCGACAAGAGAAAGAGAAAACGGGCAGCCTAATCTACTCGACGCTCTCAACCCTCTTGATCCCGGCCACCTTGTCCACAATGGGTGCGATAAGGGTCTTGAGCGCCTCAGATCAGCATCCGCGGCAAGGTCCCGAGGACGCTGGTGAGGTTGAGGCCTGGGTTGCGGAAGGCCACCTTCACCAAAGACATTTTGAAGAGCTCTCGACAGATCCGGCGCGACTCGCCGGCCAGCTGCTTTGGGATCTTCTCCCGAGTCGCTGGAGGGCCGCCATGCCTTTGAAGAACAAGCTGAGCTTGGCGCTGGGTTGAGGTGCTCATCGAGGAATACCCGAGATCTTCCATCCCCACCGCGCCAGCTCCCCCGCCGATGGCTGCGGCAACATCCACGAGACCCTCGTCCAAGGCTCCACATTCTCCCTAAAGTGTTCTCGGCGGCAGCAGACTTCGCCAAGAGCGCTCGTCGGCCTTGATCTTTCCTCCAAGGCCGCCTTTCCCTCGGGCGCCGCCCAAATGGCCCCGGTCAAAGTAGTCAGCTTCAACTCAAGATCTGCGTTGAGTCCTTGGCGAGCTAAGCTCCTTGCTCCTCTCGGGCGAGACGACCTCGCAGCTCGCCAAGAGTGTAGGCGCCCTTCTCGCCACGCTTGAGCACAGCAAGCCTCGCCGCCACCTTGAGATCGGCTCCAGCCTGCGCCACCTTGTCTCCAGCCCTTCTTGGCGGCCTTGGCAGCTGCGGCAAAGATCCTCTCGCCTTGAGAGCCCCGCCGAATGTTTGCTCGCTGAAAGATCCTCCTCGTGGCTGTCAAGGTTAACCTTCCGCTGCGCCTAACTCGCCTCCCGCGACAGATAGCTTCGGCAGCAAGCAGCTGTTGCTCTTCAACTTCAGCCTTCTTGAGGAGGAAAGCTTTACGCCTCGGCGAAGTCGCTTCTCCTCTCGCCAGGACCGAGAGCTTCTCGGTTAAGGCCCCGAGCTCTTCCGCGCTTCGATGTCCGCCCGCCGCCGCGATAAGCGCTCGATACCAGCTTGGCCTGCCGGGCGCGGTAGAGAGACAACAGCTTCCGCAGCAGCTTCGCTCCTCCTAGGCTCGCCACGCCGCTATCCGGCAAGGCCGACCAGCCGCCACCCAATGAGGCGCAGCAATTCTTCATCAAAGGTTTCTCCTTCGACGACGCCTCGAGTTCGACGCCAGGGAGTTTGATGAAGACGCCATCGCCGACCTTCAAATAGGGCGCCGGTGGGGCTCTTCGAGTCGACGCCGCAAAGAGCGGGCGGAGGATCGGCGGTCGGCGAAGGCTCGGCGCCTGCTGCCTCGGGGCTGCTGCGATCGCTGGACCCTCGCCAGCCTTCGCGGCGGCAGCTTTGGCGGCCTCCTCCGGCGGGATCGCTGCGCCGGCTTCTTCTTCGATGGCAGTATGCTGCCGGTATTGCCGCCAAGACTTTCCTCGCGGGCTTAACTCGGCCCATCGGCTCAGGCGATGGATTCGACGACCGTAAAAGGAAGAAAAGTCAAGCAAATATTCAAAAGAAAATCAAGAAGGAGAACCTAAGGGAAGTTTTCAAGCAATAGGATTACTCAGATCGGGATCTACAACGTGGTCTCCGCCACCGGGGTCAGCCTGGTGCTGTCCCTTGCCGGAGAACTGCCCTCGGTCGGAGATTCTCCTTGCCGGAGAATTCTCCGTTGTCGGGAATCCTCCTTGGCGGTGTAGTCGGCAGATGGCATGTCGGGAGCGGCTTCCGGCACTCGGTGAGATTGCTTTCTCCACGCAAACCAATAGTCGATGTCAAGAAGAAAGAGCACCCATGCGCTGCCTAACAAAGAGCAAGAAACCATATACTTACTGGGCTGCGCTGGGCTGCTACTGGGCTGCTTTGGGAATAGTTGCCAGTGCCCGGCAAGGTGGTCTCGACACACCTGCTGTCAAGGTGGGTTCGCCCTCGATGACAATCACTGACCTTGGCTCTCTTCGCCTCCTGGCTAGAGTCCTAAAAGGAATGGGTTCGGAGTAAAGCAAATCAGACACAAGACAAAATAGCAAGAATTGAAGAACTACAAGTACAAAGAAAGAATCTCACTCTTCCTCTTCCTCGCCGGAGCTGAGCGCGGAGAGGTCGAAGTCCGCCCACCTTCGCACGACAAGGCGGAGGAGTAGGTTCCTTGGCCGCTTGGGGAGCAGCAGCTGTGGTCCCGGAGGGCCCCGCCTGGGCCTGCAGCGGGCGTGAGGTGCCCCTGCTGCAACAAAGGCTTGCCACGGTGGAGCTGCAGGCCGCGGCGCCGGGCGGTTGTTGACCTGCTCGCCGCCTCGCCACGCCCCCGCCTTATGGAGACGCCTTCTTGGTGGAGCTGGGGCCCGCTATGCAAGAGGTCCAAGGTGAGAAAGAGGAGGAGGCGATCTTCAACTAGTCGCCGCGCCTCGGCGGGCTCGCCGACTCAGCTTCAGCTCGACAAGCTCTCCTCGCCGCAAGCTCCGCTTGCTCGCAAGGCTTGCCACCTCTCGCTGCCTCCGCCTCCTCCACGGTGAAACCAACCGCCAGCAGGGGTGCCGCCGCTTCTTCCAAACTTAGTGGCGCGCGCATCTCCGCATCGGTGGTGTCGCGAGTAAGGCTCTTCGTTCATCAAGCGGACCGCATTTCTACCAAGCATTAAAGAACTCCCGCACGACGCCGTTCGCAGTTCTTGCCAAGTTGGGACAATTCCATGCGAATCGCACAGCGCATCATTGCACGGATGCGGTCGAAGCGAGGAGTTGTCGCGACAGCCGAACGACACCCTCGCAACCTGAACACTTCGGATGATCAGGATCGTGCTTGAACAGTTCCAGAGCATCGCGGCCCGCCTGTGACGCTGAAGTTGAAGTTGAGGCCCGGCGCAGCCTCATGATATCCGCCGATTCGAACTCCCAGCGGTCTCCTCCTCTCCCGCAGGGGGGGCGATTCGCGGCGAAGAAAATCTCGCGCCAACGGCACCTACAAAGTGAGCTCCGCAAGCCCGAGGCGAGGATCCGGTGACGGCAATCTTCAGCCTATCGCCTTCCGGGGCCACGTTGTTCCAATCGCTGTGCCAAGACTATCGGGCTTACGCCGGGCGGTAAATGGCTGCGGTTCTCCTCGACAATCCAGCACCAGTCCGCCTCCACTCATCCCACTTGCCGCGGAGCTCTCCTCCGATAAGCTTCCTTCTTGCCGCCTCGAGATCCAGCGATTCCGCCGATAAAGGCTCCTCTCTCAACTCGGGCATAAAGAAGTGGCGGAAAGAGCTACATTTGATAGACTCCACAAAGTTTTCGGAGAGATGCGAAAACTGCCATGGTCGAACGGCGCTGAGGGTGAAGTCAAGGAGGCGGAACCCATAGGTGTTCATAATGTCACGTAAAAATTAGAGAAAGGCGGCGAGCCCGCAGAGAAGAACAACGCGAAGAAGGGATATCCATTCGAGCCGCCAAGCGGCAGCCGGGAGTACCTTCAGCGCTGGATGCGCCGCCTCCGCCGACTGTAATAGGTAGTAATACCCTCGCATCCTTCGCGGGCGAAAGCCGAGGGGGAAGATTGCCCGCCTTTCAAGAGGCCATGAAAGTCAAGGCCGGCCGACTTCACGACCTTCCCGGCTTCGGAGCCATGGCGGAGGTGGTGAGGGAGATCGACGGCGCGGTGGTGCCGGTGGCGATGAGGGGCGGAGCGCTGCTCTTTCAGCTTTGGGAAGAAGGGGGAGCGCGAGGTTTTGAGATTGGAATAGCAATCGCGAGATGGGCGAACTGCCCCTGCTTCCCCTCGCTTATAAAGAGGGAGGGGAAGACGCCCGCCTTTCTCAATAAAGAAACCACCCATTTATCTTCTCCCACGACGCCGCATTCGACACGCGCTGCTCGTGGAGGGCGGTGGATATAGAGTAAGATACGGCGTAACCCAGCCGCACGCGTCTGCAGTTCGCTTTTGGGCCCGCCCAACAGCCGCACCGTAGGTGGCCCAGTCTGGGGCTCTCGCCGGTGTACTAGAGTAGGGTACCCTAGTATCCCGAACTTGTGCACGGGCAGTTGCAGACTCGCTGGCAAGGCTTGCCGGTGACCGCCAAGGTCCTCCGTGGTTCCTTCGGAGCCATTCAAGAACAAAGTATTCAAGCTGTGGAGACAAGGCCCCGCAAGAGGAGCTTGCCGAAAGGCCAACCAAGGCATCTCAAGGAACTTGCCGCGACGCCCACGCGCTCCGGCAAGGCCCGTGAGCGACAAGCTTCCGGACGCGACAAGACAACGATCGCTGCAAGGTGCTTGCCGCGTAAACTACCACTCAGACTCACAAGACCAAGACATCCACCAACGTGTCGCCTCGACCTTTCCAGCGCCGCTGGCAAGAGGTCAGGCGGCCGGTGCGCGGTGGCAAGCGACGCCGACAAGATTGCCATCGTGGTAAGCGTGGCGCCCCGACGGTCCTTTTTGCACCGCTTTGGGTGACGAGACGGGCATTTAATGCCTTTGTCCCCCGCCATCGTGGTTAGGTATGATACATCGCATGTAGTTGTACCAACCGCAATTCCTTTCCATTTTTACCTTGTCTACGCTGCCACCGTCGGAGACCCCTTTAGCATATAAAAGGAGGCCCATGCGCAACGAGAGGGGGGTTCAAGGAGAGAAAACACTCACGCCGGTCTCAAGTAGCAGCTAGTGTATATCAGAGCACTCAGCGCCCCGAGCAAGAACTCAATACACTCAGACATGCAGCAAAGAGGAGTGTTATCTCTCCGAGACCTCCGGTTGGGTAAACTGCTCGTGGTGCTTCACCGATCCGCTCTTCGTGGCGATCTCCGCCTCACCAACCGAAGGGGCTCGGTCCGCCGTCCCATAGGTGTTCGTGGATCAGCTTCTCGACACCCTCCCTCCCCAATCTACAATCAACAGCTCACACATTTCACATCACGCTAATTACGAATCGGGATTACGCAGTGTAGCATTACTCGTCCCTAAAACCCAATCTAAGCCAACCTCCCAGCTTATCGCATGGGAAAAGACCCGGCCGCGCCGTTTTAGTCGGGATTACTAGATTACTAGTAGTAGTATCGATGGATCGTGCAAAGCACCAAAAGAAATTTTTTGAGGGGGAAAAGCACCTAGTTTAAAAGTAAAAAGGCGGTACACTCACAGCACCCCTGTCGCGGTCGCATTGCACCCCACACACATTCGGTCCTCCACACGACTCACGCAAATGGAATGCGCTTCAGCTTGCCTCTTCACTGACACGTGGGACTGCACTTGGAGAAACCGACCAAGCGCCAAACTCCCCCCGCCCATCGCTCGAAAATCCCCCCAAATCCCAAATTCAACCTCCCTTCGGCCAACTAGCCAATAATATTCCCCAAACCCCCTCCCCCCATCCCCCTCCACTCCATTCGCTCCACCAAAGCTGCCCTCCCTGTGGCGTCGATATGTCGGTGCCGCGGTTCATTGAGGGGACGCACGGCGATCCTCTCGCTTCCATGGTACGCTCTCATAGACTGTCGTCCTCTAGCCGCGCCGCCACCGCAGGCGACGTTCTTGTGGAGACACACGGTGGTCAGTGCCGCCACCGCTGACAACGTTCGTGTGGAGACGCACGGTGGTCAGCTTCTCCCACGGTACACACATTCTAGACTGAGGCCCCGTGCATGTCGGTGTTGCGTTGAATGTTAGCTGATAGACGCTGTTAATCTCACTGTTTGCCGAAGTAGTTTACAGTCAATATGCTCTGCTTAAGAAGCTTCCTTGCCCTGTTCTGCACTTAATCTGCTTAGCTGAGATGGCATGCCAAGCCCAATTAGTTGCTAAAACATCTTGCCATATATTTATTGTGACGTAGATTGCCATGGTCTAGTAGCCAATCTGTTAGTGAAATAGCTCTAAACCGTTCTATACTCGATCTTTGTTGCTAAGATGGCCTTCGATAGTTTGATGGCTGTGTGCTCGGCCTCATTGACTGCTGAAATAGCCTGCATAATTTAGTACTCAAATCTGTTTGCTGAATTAGCTTTACATATATTTCGTTACTTAGATCTGCTCGCCCAAATATCTTGCCATAGCTTTAGACATCGACGTAGGTATTTTTTTCTGGACTTCATAAAAAAGCATATATGATTTTCCTGTAATATCTAGTAGAAGAACTAATTTGTATGCCTAATGATGAACAGGACTTGATAACTTCTCGTCAAGATTCTCCGCTGCATATGTCGAGGGGTTGAAAACTTCATGAACTTTATCGTAGCTGAGTAAGATGGCCTGAAATCAGATGTGCTCTGCCCGTGTAGCAGTTGTATGAAATCAGTTACAAGACCCCAGTCAACTGTGCAAAATCATCTACACTTGTATGGGATGTAGGTCACATATTCTAGGTGGGTTCATCACGGTGAGGCTGTGAACGTCAATGTTACTGACTATGTGGAAGCAGAAGATCACCATCTTGATCTACCTGATGCTCAGGTGGAAGAGGAGGAGGAGGAGGTGGTGGTGGCGGAGCCAGTGAGTTTCACCAACATTAAAACAATGCTACGAAATGCTCGTGCATTTCGTGAACTTTCACCTACAGAAGAAAAACGGTGGGCCCGCATGTTGGAACAATGCAACGTGGCTGTCACCCCAGGAAATAAGCTGTCAGTATTCTCAGCTATGGTCACCTTTCTTCAGGTGAAGACATCCGAGTGGATGACCAACAAATATTTCGATGCGATGTTGGCTGCTTTCCGCAAATCTTTCCCAGATGCATCTGAGCTGCCACACACCCACAAAGAAATGAAGAATTTCCTTCGCGCTTGGAATTGATATGATATGATCCCTGTTTGTAAGAATAATTGTGTTCAGTTCCGGAAGGATTATGCCAACTTAAGTGAATGCCCGAAATGCAAATCATCAAGATGGAAAGATGGCGATGCTGTGAAGAGGATTCCTCATAATGTTCTGAGAAAATTTTCAATTATACCAAGATTGCAGAGGTTGTTTCATGATGCTGAAACAAGAGAGGATGTACTGTTGCATTCTAGGAACCAGGAGTACAGAGATCAGAATGTAATGAGCCATCCACCTCATGGTATTGAGTGGAAAAGCTTCAATCAGAAACACAAAAAGTTTGCTGCTGACCCGAGAAACATTAGACTTGGCTTAGCTTCAGATGGATTTAACCCATTTGGCCACCAGAGCGCCACATATAGCATGTGGCCAATGCTTGTTATCCCTTACAACATGCATCCAAATGTCTGCACCAAAGAATCAAACTACATGATGGCCTTGCTCATCCCAGGTCCAAAAATTCCTGGAAAGGATTTTGATTTATTCATGGATCCTCTTGTTGAGGAACTTCAACATCTATGGAGGGGTGTTCTCACTCGAGACCTATATAGCAGCCCACTAGCTGATTTCTTTCTGCGTGCTGTTATAATCATCCATGATTATCCGGCTTTGGGCACTATGTCGTATGTAATCTACACATGGTTACAATGCATGTGTTCGCTGTGACAGAATCATTGTCATACGCAATACTTAGCAATATCTCATTAATCGACACCGCCATTTTCTTGCCAAGGACAAGCCGCTGGCCCTACAAAATACCAAAGACATGTGTTCAATGCAAAGCATGAAAACCGTGATGCGCCAAACAGGCTCAACCGATGAGTTGCAAGTGGAATTAGAGAAGGTCGCATATTACACCAAGAAACCATCCCGTAATGTTAGCAGGAAAAGGAAGCGTAAGGTAGGCGTAAGAGAGATTATTGTTTACCCACGGGTCCACTTTGTGGGACTTGGAGTATTGGAAAGATTTGGATCTGCAGCATAATCTTGATGTGATGCACATTGAGAAAAATATATGTGACAACATTATCGGCACACTTCTTAATATTAAGGCAAGACGAAAGATACCTTAAAATCTAAGATTGATTTGACACACCTGGGTATCAGAAAGGATTTGCAGGTGGAAGATGAAGGTAAACCACGAGATATGGCACCAGTTGTGTACATCTTAGACAAGGTAAAAAGAAAAGAATTATGCAAGGTCCTATCACGTGGAGATTCCCACATGGATTTGCTTCCAACCCTGAAAGGAGAGTCAATGCAGATGGAAACAAGGTACAAGGGTTGAAAACTCATGATTGCCACGTCCTACTTCAAAGGGTTTTACCTGTTATCCTTAGAGGTTTGGGCCGCCCTGACTTATACAGAGCAGTTGCAGAGTTGGGACAATTCTTCAGGCAACTCTGCAGTAGAAATATCAGGATAGATGCTTTGGAGCATCTTAGAGACAAGATACCAACCATCCTATGCGACCTTGAGAAGATATATCCTCCAGCCTTCTATGATGTGATGGTGCATTTGGTTGTTCATCTACCTGATGAGGCACTACTTAGAGGTCCAGTATAGTATGGCTGGATGTACCCTATTGAAAGACGGTTAGGCACTTTCAAGGGCTATGTTAGGAACAGAGCTAGACCCGAGGGTTCCATTGCAGAGGCCTACATTGCTACATAAGCGTTGACATTCTGCTCAAAATACATTGAAACAGCTGATCAGCTTCGCAAAGATGTGGATGAAGACAATCCCGGGCTCAACGCTTTTGATTATTCTATTCGAGTTACAGGGAAGAGTCGATAAGAGGACAAACCTAAATATTTGGAAAAAAAATGTTTGGTATGTATTGAATAACTGTCCTGAGATACTATGTTATATCAAGTAAGTGCTAAGTACTGCAGCTTATACATCATAATCTACTAAACTTGTAGCACAATCTTATATATTTAGATGTTTGACGCGATCACTATGTTGTGCAGCATCTACAAAAAGGAGTTACTGCCGAAAAATCCAAGAAACGTTGACAAACTAGTTATGGCAGGATTTGCGAAATGGTTCAAGAGCCATGTAAGATTTTGAATTGCACTGTCAGTTTTTTTAATATATTGAGTATATAAGAAGATCGGCTTGTGTATTTTATAACCATAGGTTAAGAAGATGCGGGAGGATGGGCAGGCAGTTGATGATGCCCTTTACGCACTAGCAATGTGTCCTGATACTGGTAAGACATTATGAATCTTATGTTGTTGGAGATGTGCGCCTACAACACCCTTGCACGCGATTTAAGGTGAAGACACAAAACAGGCCATCATGAGCATGGATACATACGGTAGAGAGACAACTAAAATGTATGCTAACATAACAGACATTGTTCAGTTGCAATATATCTCTAGTTTCGGGGATCATCAGTGTGTGGTTCTGTTGTGTTGTCGTTGGTATAACCTGTTTTTCCAAGATCGCAAAACCCAGAGCTGATGATTATTTCAAATCCATCGATGTCAAGGCGGCGTACTAGACCAACGAGCCTTTTATTTTGGCAAATCAAGCAACACATATATTTTTCTTGGAAGACACATTTGCACGTAGCGATGACTGGAGAGTATTGCAAAGGTTTAAGCAGAGGAATTCATTTAATGAAGTTGCACAACAAGATGATGCTTACACTGCTCCTGATGTACAAGATTCCACAGATGTTCCTAATATCTTTGAGAACCATCACGTCAATGACGCTGGCGAAAAGATTGCCTGTCGTGTTGTGGACATACAAGAGTTGATCAAGAAGAAGCCAACGTTCAAGGACATTGAGGATAAAGTAGATGACACTGTGGGGAATTATGATTCAGACTGATACACATGGTGAAGATGTTGACGCTGCTGCTGCGGACGATGATTAGATTGCTTTTGTTGTATTTGCCTGTCAGAAGAAGTTTTTTATCTACTATGTGTTGGTGGGAACGACACCTATGGGATCACTGGGACCCCTTCTATGGTTGGCGGTCGCGGGGTTGTGCGAAGAGCGGGTCTGGCAGGAAGCACAAAGATCGTTTACCCAGGCTTGGGCCGCGAGGATGCGTAATACCCTAGTCCTGCTTTGGTGTATGTATTTGAGTGTTCTTGAGCTAGCTACGGTGCGTGGGTTGCCCAAAAGATCCGAATCCTTCTCATGGTCGCCTCAGGCCTCATTTTATAGGCAAAAGGGGTTGCCACAGTGGCACACAGGAGGTGGGAAGGTCTACAGTACACAAGCTTATCGCCTGTCATTACGGGACATGATGCATTAAATGCGCCCCATAGGTGTCCCTTTGCTTTATTGGAGATGGCAACAGGGCCATCCCGTCCGTCGCCGCCCCGTTCTGCTCTGACACGCGTCTAGGCTAATGATGCATGCAGTGCCATGTAGGATGGCTGGCTGCTGAGATGGCGTGGTGGTAGGGTCTTCACGAAGATCTGCATGCCACCACGCAGGTGCTTGTTGAGATGGCCTGGAAGCTGCATGTCGCCACGCAGGTGCCTGCCCGGCTGGTTGGGCTGGCAGCTTCATGGGAACAGCGGCGGAGTCTTGGCAGACGCGGGCCTGGCTGTGGCCCCATAGGTGCCTTGGGCAAGAGCCTTGCTGAGACCCCGTCAAGGGTCTTGCCGTGGCATCATAGTCATCCCCAGCAAGCGCCTTGCCGGGGGTCTCATGGATTTCCTCGGCTAGGATCCTGCCGAGGATCGCTGCCTTCTCGTCCTCATCGATCTCGTGTTTATGATCTTGACGAAGATCTGCATGCCACCACGGAGGTGCCTCCCGAGCCCTGGTCCCAATGTGGTTGTTGGAAACCCTTGGGCTCAAGGGTGGCGAGCCCTGCTGGAGTCGGGCAAGTTGCCCCGGCAAGGCTCTTGCTAGGGCCACGGAGGCCACCCGGCAAGGGTCTTGTCGGGGGAGTCAGCCTCGCCCCTTTGCTCTTTGCGGCCTCTGGTCTTGGCGTTGCTCTGATCGCCTTGTGTCCCGGCTCCCCTTTCCTGCCCTGCTCAGTGTGGCCGCGGGCGCGGCTCTGACTGTCCGTGCACAAGTAAAGGGGTCAAAAGGAGAGCCCCTACTTTTGTACACCGATAGGAGCCCCCGGGCCTAGGCCACACATAAGCGCGACATGTTGTTGGGCCAGGCCCAGAATGGTGCGCGGGCAGGCGGGGCAGATTTTTACCGCGGTAACTTTTTCGCTTGTTTGCGCTTCCCCACGACTCGCGCTGAATGCGCATCATGGAGGGTCGTGCGTGACGTGGGGGGCATGCGTGGGACAGTTCCCGCACGCATGCGTCACATCACAGTAAATGGTAAAGTGGCGGCTCGTGCCTTCCCCATAAAAAGAGGAAAACGCAGAGGCGCGACTCATTTACTGAGGGACTCGGGTCATGGTCTTCAAGGCGTCCGCGCCCCATGATCACGGGGTGGGGAACGGTCGCCTCACCCGTCCACTCGATTTCTGCTTGCTCGCCATGTGTCCCCCATGCCCCTGAGGTGTCAGGCGTTGGAGGCGGGAAACCGGGTCGTCGCTGATTGGAGCAGCGGGTCGGTCTCGACGGATTGGTTGAGTGGGGCGGCCGAGCCCCGATCCCGCCCCTTTATAAGGAGGGGGGAGGCGGATGGCATCCCACACTCTATCATCATCCATCTCCTTGCACCTCGTCTCCTCACTTCCATCTGCCATGGCGAGAGGAGGAGCCGGTCCTTCGACAATGGCGGCGAGGGTCTCTGCTCGACAGCGCGTCCCTCCTTCCCAAGAGCTTGCGGCGGCGGAGCCGGCCACCAGAGGAAGGGGGAGGGGGCGAGGCCGAGGTCGCCATGGCGCTCGGGGAAGAGGGGGACGGGGCGGCGCACCGGCCATGCCTCCGCCGGTGATGCCTCCCCCAATGGAGGGCCACGTCAGGGACCAGCTCCGTGAGTTCTTCATCAGGCTGCGCCGGCCACCGCATCGTCTTCTTTTTCTCCCCATTCCATTCGCTCGAGAGATGGAGCTCGACCCACCACAGACCCTCAGGCTGCATATGAGGGGCTGCGGGAACGGCGGTACGCGGGTCGACGTCGACTTTCCCGCTCCTCACGTCATGTACCTTCGTCGTGGATGGAAAACTTTCACTTGCGTCCACAGCCTGACGGCGGGGCTCGTTCTCTACTTTAAATTAATGGAGAACGGCCTGCTTTCCATCAAGGTCTTCGGGGACCTTGGAACTCGCCTGAAGTGCTGCGTGGAGAGCCCCTCTAATGATGAAGATTCCTCCTCGAGCGGGAGTGACGAGGAGGATAGCGATAGCGACGATGAGGGCATTGAGCGAGAGGACGCCGACCCTGACTCCAACTGACCCCTCCCTCGGCCACGCGCCCTGCCGAGGGTCTTCCTCGTCAATCTCTCCATCGGCGCGTTCCCCGTTACCTCCTTGGGCGGCTGGCGTAGGAGGGCTGGAGAAGACGAAGAAGGCGGGTGGTGGGCCGTCAAGTCAGAGTACGCGGGCACCGACGCCTTCATCGCATATTGTCGGCCCGCTGCCTCATCTTTTGGCTCCTCTCCCGGCGTCTTCTACTGCTCGTACCTTGCCTAGGTGTTCTTTTTGCCCTCCTGCTATCTCGTTCCACCTTCTGAGGAGAGGGACAAGAAAGGGATTACAGGCATCTTATCTCTTTTCGTTTGTAAGCCTGCGGGCGTTTGTTAAATTTAGGACTTGTAATCCCTTGCTCATGTTTTTCATTTCATATGAACTGTACCTGTATGGGATGTTTTTAATGAAAAAGGGTGTTTGCCGGGTTCTTTGTGCGCGGGCGAGGCCCATGCCAAGGAGTGAATCCTTGTTATTTTTAAGATAAACATCGCCCCGCAAGAATGTGCCTTGCCGCCTTTACTTCACTCGACCACTCTCACGCTCTTGGCGGAGGCAGGGGCGAAGTAGAGCTAGGCCCCTCGTTTGTCTCCTTGTCACCGCGACTATGACCCAGTTCCGACTCAGGAAATAGTTCTTGGGTGCAGAAAAAAGGGGGAGCACGGCGGCCTAGGAATAAAACGGGGTTTCATACGTCCCAACCTCATACGGAAATGTACAATAGGGGATAAAAGACTTATTTGGATCTGCAGCCCCCGGCAGTTTCGGCTTGCCGTGGTTGGATTCTTGTGTCTGCAGCCCCCGGCAATCTTGGCTTGCCGGGGGCCGGAGTGCCGCCTTGTTCTCTTTCTTCCGAATGGCTCAGCAGAAGCGCCCATGCACCCTGCGAACCAAAGAGGACGGAAAGGAATAGAGAGACGCACACTCGACCTCTATGCTAGGGGTTAGTCACTGCTAAGTACTATCAACCCTAACCGAGGGAGGAACTTAACCTAGCATGCATGCTAAAACTTAGGGCGCCAGCGCTTCGTTTATTTATGCTAAGGGTCTGCGCCTGGCTTTGTATAGAGGGTTACATGCCTTGCCAGCAAGGCTTGTACAAAAGATGGTTCGCCGGGAGGCCCGACAACCACGCCTTATGAGTAAAACTTGCGAAGATGTTAAATGTTCCAGGAGTTGCTCACCAGAATAGCATCTTCGGTCTCCAGGCGGACTGCGCCGGGCCTGGTGACTCATATTACCCGATAAGGGCCTTCCCACTTTGGCGTCAACTTGTTGGAATTCTTGGCCGACTGAACGCACCGAAGAACAAGGTCACCTTCCTCAAAGCTTCGGGCATGAACCTTGCGGCTATGGTAGCGATTTTAAGGCTTGTTGGTAGCGCTGCTCTCACAATACTCAAGACGATCTTCCTCGAGGAGCGCTAGGCCATCTTTCCGCACTGTTTTGCTCAAGCTCGTCATAAGCGAGCACTCGAGGAGACCCGTATGTGAGTTCCGTGGGGAGAACTGCTTCCCCATATACCGTGGCAAAGGGTGTCCGCTGGTGGCTCGACGGCGCCGCTCGATTGACCAAAGAACCTCCGCAACTCATCAATCCAGCGCCTTCCGCTCTTGTGCAGTTTGTCAAAAGTCTTTGTTCTCAGGCCTCGCAGTACTTCAGCATTTTCCCTCTCTCCCTCGCCGTTGCTTCGTGGGTGTGTCACGGAAGCAAAACAGACCCTGTTGCCGAGGTCCTGAATGTATTGCATGAAGGTGTGGCTTGTGAACTACGTGTCGTTGTCGGTGATGACTCTGTTTGGCACACCAAAACGGCAGACTAGCCCCTTGAAGAACTTGACGGCTGGCTGTGCTGTCACCTTCCTCACTGCTTCCACCTCCGGCCACTTTGTGAACATGTTGACTGGAACATACAAGTACTCAAAGCCCCCGATAGCGCGGGGGAAAGGGCCCAGTATTCCGAGCCCCCAGACCGAAAACGGCTAGGAGATAGGGATTGTTTGAAGGGCTTGAGCTGGTTGACGAAGCTTCTTCAAATGGAACTGGTACGCTTCACACCTGGTTACTAGTGCTGTTGCATCCTGGAGGGCAGTGGGCCAGAAGAAACCTTGCCGGAATGCCTTGCCGGCAAGGGCCCTCGACCCTATGTGGGAGCCACATATGCCTCCATGTATCTCAGCCAACAGCTCTAGTCCTTCCTCTCGGGGAATGCACTTCAATTTCACACCATTCGGTCTTTTTCTCAGACAGATGTCGCCGATTTAACCGATACATGGCAGACCGACGGGCTACTTTCTCCGCTTCTTCCTACTCCTCAGGAAGTTCCCCTGTCTGGAGGAACCGGACGGTATGATGTGCCCATGCCGGAGCCTCGGGCTCGACGGCAAGGACTAAAGATTTCTCCGCCATGGGGCGGTTGTCTCACGGCTGTGGCTTGACGCTCGCCGAGTCGGTTGCCCCATGGCAGTTTCAAGGTCCACGGCAAGATCTTGCCAGCCGCTCCGGAGCTCAAGGGAAAGTACTTGCCGGGGGCTGATTTCCTCCACTTGTTCTGCTCTGTTGATGGTTCAACGGATGGTTGAGTTAACCGAAGCACAAAAGTACCTGGTTCCACACGCAGTTTGAAGGCAGCACGCTTTGACAGGTAATCGGTGATGTCATTCTCTGCTCGGGGAACGTGCTCTGCTTGTATACCATCAAAGCACTCTTCCAGCTTCCTCAACTCATCTACGTAGGCCTCCATCAACGGGCTCTGATAATCTTTGTTGACTTGCCTGATGACAAGCTAAGAATCACCCCTGATGATGAGCTTCTTAACCCCGAGGTCTGCCACGATCCTGAGACCGGCAAGCAACCCCTCGTATTCAGCAGTGTTGTTTGTGGACATCTCCCTAGGAAAGTGCATCTGGATTACATACTTGAGGTGCTCTCCGGTGGGTGCGACGAGCAGCACACCAAAGACCGTGCCTTGCACGAGAAAGCCCCGACAAAGTACATGATCCAGTTGCGACTTGCTTCCTTGCCGGGGAGAGTGGTCTCCTGGATTTCTTCGTCAGGTGTTGAGGTCCATTGCACAATGAACTCCGCCAAGACTCTACTCTAGATCGTCGATGTGCTTTCAAACTTCAAACCAAAGCTTGACAGCTCCAAGGCCCACTCCACAATCCTCCCGGTTGCGTCTGGGTTATGCAATATCCGTTGCAATGGGAGGCGGGTGACGACGGTGATTTCGTGTGCTTGGAAGTAATGATGCAGCTTCCTCGAGGCCATAAGGAGGCCGAAGAGCAATTTCTGCACACCGGAGTACCTTGACCTAGCCCCCTGCAAGAGGGAGCTGACAAAATAAACCGGGTGCTGCATCATCTTCTTCCTTTGCATCACTTCTTTCGTCAAGCAGCCCTGTCCCACAACGCCAACTTACTGGGGCCCCGCCTTGCCGCACCAGCCCTATTGGGGAATTCTGCTCGCCATCCGCCACCAAGCCGCTACACGCCTCTTTGTCGATGTCCCTCTGCGCCACTAGCGCGACGCTGACCACTTGATTCATCGCCGCCAAATACAGCAGCAACAATTCTTGTGGTTTAGGCGCAACTAGTATTGGTGTAGAGGAGAGGTATTTCTTCAAATCCTGCAGCGCTGCTTTGGCCTCTGGGGTCCACTCCATTGGGCCCGCCTTTTTCAAGATTTTGAAAAAGGGAAGAGCACGTTCAGCAGACTTGGAGATGAATCGGCTCATGGCGGCAACGCAGCCGGTGAGCCGATGCACATCCTTGATCCGCTTAGGCACCTCAATCTGCTCGATAGCCTTGATCTTGTCTGGGTTCGCCTCGATCCTACGCTGTGACACAAAGAACCCGAGAAGTTTGCCGGACGGAACACCGAAGACACACTTCTCAGGGTTCAACTTGAGGTTGATCTTGCGCAAATTTGCAAACGTCTCTTCCAGATCTTGTACAATTGTTGCCCTATCCTTGGTTTTGACCACTATGTCATCCATATATGCTTCCATATTTCTATGTACCTGGGGCTCAAAACCAATTTGGACTGCTCTTGCAAACGTTGAGCCATCACTCTTCAACCCGAAAGGCATCCGTAAAAAGCAATACATACCACATGGGGTGATGAATGCTGTCTTTTCTTCATCCTCTCTTGTCATGAAGATTTGGTGATAGCCCGATGGGCGTCGAGGAACGATAACAGATCAGACCCGGTCCTGGAGTCAACAATCTAGTCGATGCGCGGCAATGGGGCTTATGGTGAATGTCTTCGGCAAACATGTCGACATTCGCCCGCAGGAAGGTGAGAGCGCGCCTTCCTATTTGCTGTCGAGCATGGAGCTTATGGTGAAAGCCCCACCCGTGCCATCCTCCTTGTCAGACACCTTCTTGGTCTCTGGCGGTGCAGCTCTGGGTTTCTTGCTCTTGCCAGTGGAGCTCTCTGGCACGTCCTCGATGGTAGCACAACACTCCAAAGAGGTGCACTTGCCGGAGTGGGTGCAAGAGGTCTTGCCGATCTTCTTCTTCCCTCCCGGACCTTTAGAGGCAAAAGCAAGTGCCTTGGCGGCAATCGCTGCTACTGCTTCCCGGTAGAGTAGGTCGGCGCAGATCAGCGCATCCTTCTTGTCGCAGGGGACGGTGATGATGGTCATCGCCCAGCATCTTCGCAGTGTTGTAGTCGAATGCGACGCCGCCATGAACTTGGCTAGTGTCGGGCGGCCGAGGATCCTGCTAGGGCAAGGATCTTGGCTACATCGAAGACAATCCTTCCGCCCTGTAGTTCACCTGGCCCGAACGCCACGGCAGCGTGATTTTACCCTTTGGCTGACTCTTCGGGTTGACCCTTGAAACATGCCCATCTCCTTGAGGTCCCCATCGTGGATCCGCAGCCTTCGATCACAACGGAGAGATTGTTCAGACCGCCCTGCCGTCAACTAGCATCTTTGTCACCTTCAGTTATGCGATTTTGGTGAAACCAACAACGGCAAACACCACCACAGCCAGCGATCGGGTGGTCTCGCGCCAAAATGGTAGGCGTGCTGGACCACTTCAGTGGATTTTGAGCATCGAGCGATGGCTCCACTGCCGTGATCTCATGCGCCCACTGCTTGAGCTGGCGGTGAGAAGTATGCAGCGAGGCGCCACCGTCGATGCACATGGCCTCCGTAGCTTTCTGAAACTCTTGCTCGCCGGAATCGTCATCCTCGTCATGATCATCGTCTTCCTGCTTCTTGTCGCGGCCCGAGTGGGCCTCTCTTGCTGGTTATCCTTGCCGCGGCGGCCTCCTTGGCCGCCACGCTTCTTGCCGGATCCTTCGGTACCATCCTAACCCTTCTCCTTGTCCCGCCTCTCATACTCGCCTTTTTGCTTTTCAGCAAGCAGCTCAACTTGTTGGCAGTTCTGGAGGTCGTGGCCCTTGGTGGATCTTGCAATACTGCTTGTTGGAGCCCCCTGGCTTGTCGGCAGCTGCCAAGGCCCGGCAAGCGGCGCACCCGGTAATCTCCTTGCCTGGGTCGTCTGCCTTGGCCTTCTTGGCGGTGCCGGTGTCGTCGGATCCCTCGACGGCAAGCACGGCCTTGCCCTTATGCTTCCTGTTGGGGCACCGACCCTTTTTCATCGGGGCGGCGGTGTCTTCGTCCATAGAGTCGGTTTCCACGCCGGCGTCCTCGCCGGGGTACTTCCTTCCCTCTTTAGCTCGGGCGCATCTATCGGCCATAACATAAAGTTTGGCCACATCTTTAACCTTGTTCATCGCCAGCTCTTCACGCATCTTGTGGTTGCACACATTCTGATGGAACGCGCTGATCACGGCGGCGGGATGAACATCTGGGATGTTGTATTGCACCCGGCTGAACCTCTATATGTACTTGCGCATGTTTTCACCTTCCTTCTGGGGAATGATATGCAAATCGCTTGCCTGGCCATGAGCTTGGTGGCACCTAGTGAAGGCACCAACGAACTCATGACACAGATCCGACCAAGAAGAAATGGAATCCGCCAGCAAGTACATCAACCAAGACATGACATTGGGTTTCAGTGCCAACGGGAAGTAATTGGCAAGCAGCTTGTCGTCGCGAGCTCCAGCGGCTTGCATCGCGATGGTGTAGATGTTGAGGAACTCTGACGGGTGGGTCTTACCGTTGTACTACTCACCGACGTCGGGCTTGAACATGCGGTGGGACGGCCACTTGAACTGCTGCAGCTCACGGGTAAAGGCCGGGCAACCCACCTCGTAGGGTAGGCCACCGGAGCCTTGATACGTCCATTTTGCATCATACTTTTATATCAATATTTATTGCATTATGGGCTGTTATTACACATTATATCTGAATACTTAGGGCTATTCTCCCTTATTTTACAAGGTTTATCATGAAGAGGGGGGATGCCGATAGCTGGAATTCTAGCTGGAAAAGGAGCAAACGTTGGAAACCTATTCTGCAGATCTCCAAAAGTCCTTAAACTCCACGGAACAACTTTTTGGAATTTATAAGAATTATGAGCAAAAGAAATAGGCCAGGCCCACACTCGTCTAGAGAGAGATGTGGGCGCCTCACTGGCGCGCCGCCTATCTCCTCGGGCCCTCGTGGATTCTCTCGCGCCCATCTTCTGCTATATCATCACGCTACTCCTAGAAAAAATCATGGACAAGCTTACGGGACGAAACTCCGCCGCCACGAGGCGGAACCTTGGCGGAATCAATCTAGGGCTGTGGCGGAGCTGTTCTGCCGGGGACACTTCCCTCCGGGAGGCGGAAATTGTCGGTGTACTAGGGTAGGGGTACCCTAGTATCCCGAACTTGTGCACGGGCAGTTGCAGCACCCCGCGGCAAGGCCTGCCGGGTGACCGTCAAAGAGACAAGGCCCCTGCAAGAGGAGCTTGCCGGGAAGGCCAACCAAGGCATGACCAAGTATTTAAGTTAAGGAGACAAGGCCCCGCAAGAGGAGCTTGCCGGAAGGCCAACCAAGGTATCTCAAGGAACTTGCCGCGACGCGCCACGCGCCCCGGCGAGGCCCGTGAGCGACAAGCTCCGGACGTGATAAGACAACGATCGCGGGCAAGGCGCTTCGCAGCAAGCCACCACTCAGCATCAAGGCTTCCAAAGACATCCACCAACGTGTCGCCTGGACCTTCCCAGCGCCGCGGCAAGAGGTCAGGCGGCGCCGTGCGCGTGGCAAGCGGAGTCGACAAGATTGCCATCGTGGTAAGCGTGGCGCCCCCGACGGTCCTTTTTGCACCGCTTGGGCGACGAGATGGGCATTTAATGCCTTTGTCCCCGCCGCCGTGGTTAGGTATGATACATCACAAGTAGTTGTACCAACCGCAATTTTTTCCGCTTTACCCTTGTCTACGTTGCCACCTGTCTGAGACCCCTTGAGCATATAAAAGGAGGCCCATGCGCAACGAGAGGGGGGTTCAAGGCAAAACACTCACGCTTAGGTCTCGTTAGCAGCTGGTGTGTACTGTAGCACAGCGCCCCCTAGCAAGAACTCAATACACCTGACATGCAGCAGAGGAGTGTTATCTCTCCGAGAGCTCCGTTGGGTAACCGCCGTAAGCCGCCCGATCTCGCTTTGTGCGATCTTCGCCTTCGCCGAACCGAAGGGGCTCGCACGCCGTCCCATAGGTGTTCGTGGATCGCTCCCGACATCTTGGCGCGCTGTAGGGGGCGCCGAGATTGTGTGAACCTGATCCGCGCTCACACGAAGCTAGATCTTCATCTTCTTTCATCGACATGCCACCGAAGAAGAAGGCTTCGCGGCAGCTGATCCGGCCCATCGCCGATCCCACCACCACCGGAGCAAACGTGGTGGTGGGTAGACACCGCGAATAACGGGCGCCGATTTAGGGAGCCCACGGTGCTGCCAGTCCAAAGACAAGGCCGCGCAGACCTTGGCGTCCCAGACATGCACCGCGCCCATCTCAGAGGCGCGGATCGACAGCGCCATGGTACTCGCAGACTATACGCTCTGGGCCAAGATCGAGCTGGTGGATCTCGGACGCCAAGACCAGCATGCACGCCAACATGCAGGCACGAAGCGAGGCACGGTCGCCGACGGATATCGCTCCTTCTAACATAGTTAGAAGTCCGAGCATATCCCGCCTCGCGCCGCTCGCCATCGCAGCCCGCCACTCCAGCAGAAGTTTTGGCGAGCTCAATCGCTCCGGATTACCTCCAACGGCGGAGAAGATCGATGAATGGAGGCCACCATTCAGAGTCTCATCGGCTTTGCTAACGGCGACACTCCGCTGCAGCCGAAAGTGCATCGCTGCCGCGGCAAGACTGCTGTGCACGAGCCGATGGCGATGAAACCGTGGGGTGCAGCCACCGCACTCTCCACCTCAAGGCCAAGATCGCCGACCGCCGGATCCACCTCGACAAACGACTCCATCGCATCATCGGATCCACGAGCTCGCCGCGATCAGCGCCAAGTTCTTCATGAACGACAAAGAAGAAGACGCCGAACTCGCATCGAGCGCCAAGAGAAGCGCCAAGGCCAATAAGACCAGCGCTGGACCCTCTATCGACATGCATGCACCAGGGAACCAGCGACTTGCCGACGCGTAGGTTGCCCCGCGCTCACTGTGGGTTGCGGCAAGTCCAGGGCCCAGACGAAGACTTTCGCCGACGCATTCGCAGAATATGACGGCAAGTCGATCCGTCGGAGTTCCTCAAAGATCTACACCATTGTGGTGCAAGCTGCCGGGGCGGACGACAAGATCCTCGCCTACTACTTCACCGGGTACTCAAGCCCAATGTCGATCCTGGCTCATGCAATTGCCGGACAACTCCATATCCTCCTGGACAGATCTATGCCATCAGTTTGTCGGTGCCTTTTACAGCGCCACAAGCCTCATGGCTAAGAGAGCGACCTTCATCTGCTCGCCTGTAAGGAAGGAGAGCCCTCGCACAAGTACATTCAGAGATTCAGCCACAGACAAGACAACATCTCAGATGTCCACCGCCACAGTAATCAGCGCGCTCCATCGAACGCAAGAAACCGCAGGATGCGGAGGAGATGGCGATGTGCAAGATTAGAGACGCCAATGAGCTATATGCCCTGGCCGGCTAAGTGTGCACGTCTTTGAGGAAGGGAGGAAACTCCCCGAGAGAATATGAAGGTGGAGGATCTGATAGTGAGGAGGCTGCCCGACAAAGAAAAACCGCGGCGGAACAACAGGAAGAAGAAAGGCAAAGATGTGCTAGTTGTTGAGCAGTCCGGCAACGGAGGTGGCGCCAAGAAAGCCAAAGCTTGTAGCTCCGGCAAGGATATTGGCGCGGGCACCAATTACCAGGCTGTGGCGGTCGCCGACAAACAGGACGGAGCCAACAAGCAGTACTGCAAGATCCACCGCACCAAGGGCCATGACCTCCAGAGCTGCAAGAAGGTCGAGCAGCTTGTCGAGCAGCAAAAGGCTGAATACGAGCGACGCGACAAGGAGAAGGCTGTGAAGGTGCCGGAGGAGCCGGCAAGAAGCGCCTGCCGGGAGGACGCCGCGGCAAGGCCAAGCAGCGGCAAGGAGACAGACCTCTCGGCCGCAGCGACAAGGATGAAGATGACGACGACAATGAAGATATGGATGATGACGAGACCGATGAGCAGGAGTTCCGAAAGCCACAGAGGTCTTGTGCGTTGACGGCGGTGCTTCTTCGATACTTCACACCGCCAACTCAAGCAAAGTGGATGCGGAAGTCAATGCGGCGTAACCATCCGTCGAGTCACGCAAGCCTCCGAATGGTCCAGACGCCTATCATCTTTGATATTGAGGACCACCCGATCGCATAATCGCGGTCGGTGCTTGCCGATGTTGGTTTCACCAACTATCCGCAACCTCAAGGTCACTAAGATGCTAGTTGACGGCGGGCCGGCTTGAACCTGATCTCCTCTGCGGTAATCCGTAAACTCCAGATCCCCGATGGCGAGCTCAAGAGACCGCACGCTCCAAGGAATCAATCCGGAAGGAGCAAGTCAAGGAAAGATCACGCTGTCGGTGACATTTGGCAGCGAAGTTGAACTTCAGAATCGAGAGGGTCACTTTTGACGTTGTTGACTTTCCATTGCCTTACAATGGGATACTTGGCCGTCAAGCACTCGCCAAATTCATGGCAGCCTCTCACTATGCATACAACATGCTGAAGATGCCAGCCCGATAAGTGTCATCTCCGCCCTCGGCGACAAGAAGGATGCTCTTATCTGCGCCGACAAGATCTACCGAAGCAGCAGCCGCAACAGATCGCAAGTCACTTGCCGCTGAAGCTCCCGGGTGAAGAAGAAGACCAAGTCCGGAAGAGTTCTCGATGCCCACTCCGGCAAGCGCACCTCTCCGAGTGCTGCGCTACCGCCGATGACGCACCATCGAGCTCCACCGCAAGTGTAAGAAGATAATGGCAGCTCCACCAGAGACCAAGAAGGTGTCCACTAAGGAGGATGGCACTGGTGGTACCTTCACCATCGCGCCACTCTCGACCCTAAATAGGAAAGCACGCCGTTGCTTTCTTGCGGGCTTAACGCCGACGATTTGCATGGCAACCGCCCCGACATCCCCGTGTTCCTGTGAGTAATCGAGCACCATCTTGCCGCCTGTCCTCGCGCGCGCCCGTCAAGCGTAAAGTCGAAGGTGCAAAGGAGCGCCAAGAATTCATCGCAGAAGAAATCAAGAAATTGGAAGCAGCAGGCCTTGTCGAGGAGTGCTCCATCCCACGTGGTTGGCCAACCTCAGTAGTCGCAAGCGCAAGGCAAACGGCAAATTGAGGCTTTGTATCGATTTTACCGATGTCAATAAAGCTTGTCCCAAAGACCCATTTCCTTTGCCACGCATCGACCAGATTGTTGACTCCACGGCCGGATGTGATTTGCTTTCATTTCTTGATGCATACTCAGGATATCATCAGATCTTCATGGCAGAAGAGGATGAGGAGAAGACCGCATTCATCACCCCATGTGGCACCCACTGTTTCATGACGGATGCCTTTCGGTTTAAAGAATGCAGGTTCAACATTTGCAAGGGTAGTTCATGACGCTTTTGAGCCGCAAATACACAGAAATGTGGAAGCCTACATGGATGACATAGTGGTCAAGAGCAAGGACAAGGCAACTCTGATTCAAGATTTAGACGAAACCTTTGCAAATCTGCGCAAGATCAACCTCAAGCTCAACCCCGAGAAGTGTCTGTTTGGAGTCCCTCCGAAGCTTCTCGGTTCTTCGTGTCTCAGGCGGGAATTGAAGCCAATCCCGACAAGATCAAGGCCATTGAGCAGATTGAAGCACCAAAGCGCGCCAAGGATGTACGAAGACTTGCGGTTATGCGTAGCTGCTCTCAAGAGGTTTATCTCCTAGTGTTCTGTTGAGCGCGCCCTCGCCATTTTTCAAAATATTGAAAAGGCAGGTCCAATGAAATGGACTGAAGCGGAGGCTGCACTGCAGGACTTAAAGAGATACATGTCCTCCACTCTAACACTTGTCGCACCTAAGCCACAAGAGAAGTTGCTGCTATATATAGCGGCAACCAATCAAGTGGTTAGTGCTGCTAGTAGCGGAGAGGGAGGCGGATGATGAGCCAGCAACCACGGCAGATGCATCCAGCGACAAGCAGGGAACTTCACCGGCAAGCTCTGGTCTCGACAAAGATGGATCTGCGCAGACACGTGAAAAGATGCAGAAAAGAATGGTGCAGGCCCAGTTTACTTTGTCGGCCCTTCTCGCAGGGGCTAGGTCAAGGTACTTTGTGTGCAGAAATTGCTTTTCGCCTTCTCATGGCCTCTAGAAAGCTGCGCCATTACTTCCAAGCACATGAGATCACAGTCGCCACTGCTTTCCGCTGAAAAGGATAACGCAAAATCCAGAAGCAACATGCAGGATTGTCGAATGGGCATTGGAACTGTCAAGCTTTGGCCTCAAGTTTGAAAGCACTTCAACTATCCAAAGCAGAGCATTGGCGGAGTTCATAGCAGAATGGACCCCAACACAAGATGAAGAAATTCCAGAAACGAGCATCCCCGTCAAGGAAGCAAGCAAAGAGTGGCTGATGTAATTTGATGGTGCCTTCTCGCTGCAAGGCGCCGGTGCGGGCGTGCTACTGGTTGCACCCACCGGAGAGCACCTCAAGTACGTAGTCCAGATGCACTTTGCCAAGGAGCAAGCAATGAACAATACTGCAGAGTATGAAGGTTTGCTTGCCGGTCTCAGGATCGCAGCAGACCTTGGGATCAAGAAGCTCATTGTCAGGGGTGACTCACAGCTTGTCGTCCGCCAAGTGAACAAGAATTATCAGAGTCCGTTGATGGAAGCTTACGTTGATGAAGTGAGAAAGCTAGAAGAGCACTTTGACGGCCTGCAGATGGAGCATGTTCCAAGAGCTGAGAACGACATTGCCGATGGCCTGTCAAAGTGAGCCGCACTTAAGTTACCTATGGAACCAGGGATCTTTGTGCTCAAGCTGACTCAACCGTCTGTAACGCCATCAACTGGACAGAGCAAGAAGAGGAAGTTGATTTCTGGAGACTACTTTCCGGCAGAGCTCCCTGAAGCCGCCGCCAAGAAGGTCCTCAAGATCAACACCAAGGGTGCTGAGGAGCAGTCTGCTCCGGCAAACACCATGGTTTGTTCCGTTGAAGCAGACGCTCCCGTCAAGTTTTGCTCCAGCAAGCTTGCCGGGGAACGTCAAGCTCCGGCTGAGCCGCAGATTCTCGCCGTAGAAGCGGATGCTCCCGCAGCAGCAGATGTGCCTTTAGTCCTTGTTGTCGAGCCACAAGCTCCAAAGATGGGCACAGCAGATTGTCTGCTTCTTCTTCATGACAGAGAACTTACCGAAGAGCAAGAAGAAGCGGAAAGAGTAGCCCGGCAGTCAAGTATGTACCAGTTTGTCGATAACACACTGTACATAAGAAGACTCAACAGCGTGAAATTGAAGTGTATTCACCGGGAAGACGGACAAAAGCTATTGGCAGAGATACATGGAGGCATATGTGGTCACCACATTGGCGCAAGAGCACTTGCCGGCAAAGCATTCCGGTAAGGTTTCTTTTGGCCGACAGCCCTCCAGGATGCAACTGCACAAGTAACCAAGTGTGAAGCGTGCGGCCCATTCCAAGCAGATACACCAGCCAGCTCAAGCTCTCGCAGACGATCCCTTTATCCTGCCATTTTCGGTCTGGGGCTCGACATCCTCGCCCCTTTCCCGAAGCTGTCGGGGCTTTGAGTACTTGTACGCTGTAATCGACAAGTTCACAAAGTGGCCGGAAGTGGAAGCAGTGAGGAAGGTGACAGACAACAAGCAGTCAAGTCCTTCAGTCGATTGTTTGTCGCTTCGAATCCCTAACAGATCATCACCGACAACGGCACGCAATTCACGAGCCGCACCTTCATGCAAGACGCCCAAGATCTTGGCGCCAAGGTTCCGCTTCGCTTCGTTGCTCATCCGAGAAGTAACGGTCAAGCGGAGAGGGCGATCGCCAAGTGCTGCGCTGGCTCAAGACCAAGACTTTCGACAGGCTGCACAAGTGCGGAAAGAACTGGATTGAGGAGCTGCCGTGGTTCTTTGGTCGATCAGACGACGCCAAATCGAGCCACCGCCGTACACCTTTCGCTCTAGTCTATGGAGCAGAGGCAGTTCTCCCCACGAAACTCAGATACGGGTCACCTCGAGTGCTCGCTATGATGAGCTTGAGCAAGAGCAGCTGCGATAAGATGACGACCGCTCCTTGAGGAGGACCGCCTCGGCTGTCAGACGAGCTGCTCGATACCAAAGAAGCTTTTGCGCCGCTACCATAGCCGCAGTTAATGCCGAAGTCTCGAGGAAGGCGACTTTGTGTTCTTCGCTGCTCAGTCCGCCAAGAATTCCAACAAGTTGACGCCAAGTGGGAAGGCCCTTATTGGGTGAAACGAGTCAATAGGCCTGGCGCTGTCCGCTTTGAGACCGAAGATGGCTTTCCGTGAGCAACTCCTCGAACATTGAGCATCTTCGTAAGTTTTACTCAGAGATGCGCGTTGCCGGAACCTGTTCTAAGAACCACCTTTTGTACAAGTCTTGCCGATGTTGCATGCAATCCTTTGTACAAAGCCGGGCGCAGACCCCGTGCATAAGTAAAGCTCATGTGCTCCACACATCTTGTCAATTTAATGCTTTCTACTCTCTTTGTTTTGCATGCATTATCTGACACTTTGTGCAGCGCCTACCCTCGGTAGGCAATAACGAGCCATAAGGCTCCATATCTTTATTTTCTCTTCTTTCTCTTTCTCAAAGAGAGGAAGGTTCCCTCGCCCACAAGTTTGCCGGGAGGAAAGGAGAAGATAATGGTGTGGACCAAGCGTCGCTCAAGGAAGTTTCGCCTTACCGGGAAGCAAACGACAGAAAAGCTAAGTTGCTAGAGTTTGAGCAATCAGTTTAAATTTTTTTAAGTTATCTTCCTCAAAGGACCGTGCTTTGTATGGAAAACCTGTGCGCGGAGGAACCAACTCGTAGATAGTTGCGCCCTTACTTTGTTTCGAGTCCGCTCAACAACTTAAGTGAGCTGCAACTAGTTGCGATAAGGTTTTTTGTCAGTAGCGGCACCGCCAAAGAAGTCATTGACGTCTCAAGACTACAGCGTCAATGCCCAGGTGCTCATACGACAAGTTCCCTAAAAGCGAGGGCAAAAACATACAAAGGAAGGAATCAAGTAAAGGAAATAACATAGCAATCACTACCCGAAATAGAGTTATATTACAAGATAGCTCGTCGCAGCTCTAATAGATTGTTCCCATAACATGACCAGCAGCGACAAGGAAAGAGGAAACGTATGGCCTAATCTACGCTGACGCTCTCAACCCTCTTGATTCCGCCACCTAGTCCACAATGGGTGCGCTAAGGGTCTTGAGCGCTCCACATCAAGATCCCGCGGCAAGGTCTTGAGGACATTGGTGAGGTTAAGGCCTGGGTTATGGAAGGCCACCTTCACCAGCACCTTTTGAAGAGCTCCGCGCAGATCATGCGCTGACTCATCGGCCAGCTGCTTTGGGATCTTCTCCCGAGTCGCTGGAGGGCCGCCGCGACGCCTTGAAGAACAAGCTGAGCTTGGCGCTGGGTTGGAGGTGCTCATCGAGGAATACCCGAGATCCTCCATCCCCACCGCGCCAACTCCTGTCGATGATCGCGGCAACATCCACGAGACCTTCACCCAGGCTCCACGCTCTCCCTAAAAGTGTTCTCTGGCGGCAAGAAGACTCGCCAGCAGCGCCGCCGACCTTGATCTTCTCCTCCAAGGCCACTTCCCGCCTCCTCGGCGCCGCCCAACGCCCGAGTCAAAGTAGTCAGCTTCAACTCAAGATCTGCGTTGGAGTCCTTGGCGGCGCTTAAGCTCCTTGCTCCTCTCGGCGAGACGACCTGCAGCTCGCCAAGAGTGTAGGCGCCCTTCAAGGCCACGCTTGAGCGCAGCAAGCTCCTCGCCGCCTCCTTGAGATTGGCCTCCAGCTGCGCCACCTTCGCCTCCAGCTCCTTCTTGGCGGCCTCGCAGCTGCGGCAGCATCCTCTCGCTTCCTGAGAGCCCCGCCAAATGTTTGCTCGCAGGCAAGCTCCTCCTCGTGGCTGTCGAGGTTGACCTTCCGCTGCACCAAATCGCTTTCTGCGCAGACAGCTTCTCGGCAGCAAGCAAGCTGTTGTTTCTTCAACTTCAGCCTTCTCGAGGAGGAAGGCTTTACGCCTCGGCAAGTCGCTCCCCGCCTCTCCGCCAGTGGACCGAGAGCTTCCGGTTGAGGCCTCGGAGCTCCTCCGCGCTCTCGATGTCCGCTCCTGCCTTCACAACAAGCGCTTCTCGACACCAGCTTTGCTTGTTTCGGGCGCGTAGAGCGACAACAGCTTCCGCAGCAAGCTGCTCCTCCTCAGTTTCGCTGCTGCTGCTGCTCGGCGGTCGACCAGCGCCAACCCGGCGGAGGCGAAGCTCTTCATCAAAGGTTTCTCCTTCGTCGGCGCCTGAGCTCGACGCCTGTGGAAGCTTGATGAAGACGCCATCGCCGGCTTTCAACAGGCGCGGGCTGGGGCTCTTTGGGGCGACGACAGTAGCGGCGGCGAGGATCGGCGGTCAACAGAAGCGCCAGACGCTTCTTGCGGCTCGGGGCCGCGCTGCGATCGTCGACCCTCGCCAGCTTTCTACGGCGGCAGCTTTGGCGGCCTCTCCGCCGGGATCATCAGCGCCGGCTTCTTCTTCGGTGACAAGCGTCGTCAAGATTAAGCTGTCCTCCTCGCCGCGCACCTTGGTCTCCATTGGCTCTGTGGCGAGATGGATCCGACGACCGTAAAAGAAAGAAAAGTCAAGCAAATATTCAAAAGAAAAAGAAGAAGAAGAACACAAGGGATGTTTTAAGCAAGAGGATTACTGTACTAGGATCTGCGGCCGTGGTCTCAACCACCGGAGGGTCACTAGTGCTATCCTTGCCGGAGAACTGTCCCTTGTCGGAGAACACTCCTTGCCGGGAATCCTCCTTGGCGGTGTAGTCAAGCAGATGGCATTTCGGAGCGGCTTCCGGCACTCTGGTGAGGCTGCTCGCTCCTACACAAACCAACAATGATATCAAAGCAAAGAAAGAGCACCCATGCACGCCTAACAGCAGGAAGTAAACCATATACTTACGATGAGGGCTGCACTGGGGGCTGCTTTGAGGAAGAGTTGCCGGGTCCGGCAAGGTGGTCTTGACGCGCCTCCTCATTGTCAAGGTGGGTTCGCCTCGGCGACAATCACGGGACCTTGGCTCTTCGACGCCTTCGGGCCAGCATTCAAAAGGAATGGGTTCAGAGTGAAGCAAATCAGATACAAGACAAAGCAACAAATTGAAGAACTACAAGTAGAGCAAGGAATCTTACTCTTCTTCTTCCTCGTCGGAGCTGAGCGCGAGAGATCACCTGCCTCGCCTCCCGGTGCGACGAGGCGAGGAGTGGGTTCCTTGGCCGCTTGGCGGGAGCGGCGGTGGCTCGGGAGGGCCCGCCCGGCTGCCGCAGCGGCGTGAGGTGCTCCGCTGCAACAGTGCTTGCCGCGGTGGAGCTGCCGCGCGCGACGCCGGGCGGCTGCTGGGCCTGTCTGCCGCCCGCCACGCCCCCGCCTTGCGGAGACGCCTTCTTGGTGGAGCTGGGGCTCCGCCATGCGGCAAGCTGTCTCAAGGTGGGGAGGAGGCGCCGGCGGCTCGCCGACTCAGCCAGGCCCAACAAGCTCTTCTCGCCGCAAGCTCCTCGCCGACAAGGCTTGCCGCCTCGCTGCCTCTGCCTCCTCCACGGTGAATCGAACCGCCACGGAGCGGCTGCTGCCGCTTCTTCCAGCTCGGGTGGCGCGCCGCATCTCATCATCGGTGGTGTCGCGGGTGAGGCTCCTCTATTCATCGGGGCGGACCGGCACTTCTACCAGGCCGTCAAAGAACTCCCGCACGACGTCGTCTGCAGGCTCTTGCCAAGTTGGGGCAATTCCATGCGAGTCGCACAGCAGCATCATTGCACAGGTGCGGTCGAGCGAGGATTTGTTGCACAGCTGAACGACACCCCTCGGCAGCCTGAACATTTCGGGATGATCATGATCGTTCTTGAACAGTTCCAGGAGCATCGCGTCCAATTCCAGGATAGTGAAGTTGAAGTTGAGGCCCGTGCGCAGCCTCATGATATCTGCCGCGTTCTGGAACTCCCAGACGGGTCTCCTCCTCTCCTGCAGGGGGCGATGCGGCGGCGAAGAAAATCCGCGCCAACAGCACCTACAGTGAGCCCGGCAAGCCTAAGGCGTAGGATCCGGGTGACGGCAATCTTCAGCCTAGCGTCTTCCGGGGCCACGCTGCTCCAATCGTTGCCACGCACTGCTGGGGTTTGGCGCTGGGCAGTAAACGGCTGCGGGTTCTCCTCGATAATCCAGCACCAGTCTGCTCTCCATTCATCCCACTTGCCGCGGAGCTCTCCTCCAGATAAGCTTCCTTCTTGCGGTTCTTGAGATCCAAGCGATTCCACCGAAAGAGGCTCCCTCTCTCAACTCGGGGCATAAAGAAGTGGCGGAAAAGAGCTACGCTTGGATAGATCCGACAAAGTTTTCGCAGAGATGTGCGAAAACCGCCATGGTCGTAACGGCATTGGGGGTGAAGTCAAGGAGGCGGAACCCGTAGGTGTTCATGATATCGCTGAAGAATTGAGAGAAAGGCGGGCGAGCCCGCAGAGAAGAACTGCACGAAGAAAGGGTATCCATTCGAGCCAGTTCAAGCGGTAGCCGGAGTACCTTCGGCGCTGGATGCGCCGCCTCCGTCGACCGTAAGAGGTAGTAGTACTCCTCGATCCTTCACGGTGAGTGAGGGGGAAGATTGCCGCGCCTTCGCAGCGCCGAGCCGCTGCGCGCTCGGCCGATTTCACGACCCTCCCTTGTTGGCTTTCGGAGCCATGGCGGAGGTGGTGGGGAGATCGATGGCGTTAGTGATGCTGGTGGCGAGAAGGAGCGCCTCTCTTTTCAGCCTTGGGAAGAAGGGGAGCGGCGGAGGTTTTCAAGATTGGAACAGCAATCGGCGAGATGGGCAACTGCCCTGCTTCCCCGCTTATAAGGGGGAGGCGGACGCCCGCTCTTCCGAATAAAGAAACCACCCACGATCTCTCCCACGATGCCACATTCGGACGCTGCTGCTCTGTGGAGGGCGTGGTGGGTCCGGAATGAGATACGGCGTAACCCAGGCAGCGTGCCGATGCCTGTTTTGGGCCTGGCCCAACAGCGCTGCACCGTGTGTGAGCCCAGGCCCGGCTCTCGCTGCGGTGTACTAGGGTAGGGGTACCCTAGTATCCCGAACTTGTGCACGGGCAGTTGTAGCACCCCGTGGCAAGGCCTGGGTGACCGCCAAAGAGACAAGGCCCCGGCAAGAGGAGCTTGCCGGGAAGGCCAACCAAGGCATGACCGAAGTATTTAAGCCAAGGAGACAAGGCCCCGGCAAGAGGAGCTTGCCGGGAAGGCCAACCAAGGCATCTCAAGGAACTTGCCGCGACGCGCCACGTGTCCCGGGCGAGGCCCGTGAGCGACAAGCTTCCGACGCGACAAGACAACGACGCGGCAAGGCGCGCTGCCGCCGCAAGCGACCACTCAGACTGCCTGGCTCCAAAGACATCCACCAACGTGTCGCCAGGACCTTCCCAGCGCAAGGTGGCAAGAGGTCTGTGCGCCGCGAGCTTGATGTGGCAAGCGGCGCTGACAAGATTGCCATCGTGGCAAGCAGTGGCGTCCCTGGCGGTCCCTTTTTGCACTGTTTGGGCGATGTAGACGGGCATTTAATGCCTTTGTCCCCTGCCGTCAGGGTTAGGTATGATACACTGTACAAGTAGTTGTACCAACCACAATTCTTTTTCCGTTTTTACCCTTGTCTACGTTGCCACCTGTCGGAGACCCCTTGTGCATATAAAAGGAGGCCCATGCGCAACGTAGAGGGGGGTTCGAAGGAAGAAAACACTCACGCTAGGTCTCGTTAGCAGCTGGTGTGTACTGTAGCACTCAGCGCTCCCTAGCAAGAACTCAATACACTCAGACATGCAGCAGTAGGAGTGTTATCTCTCCGGAGAGCTCCGAAGCTGGGTAAACTGCTCGTGTGCTTCGCCTCGATCTGCTCTTTGTGCGATCTCCGCCCCCCGCCGAACTGAAAAGGGCTCGGTACGCCGGTCCCATAGGTGTTCGTGGATCAGTTTCCCCGACAGAAATCATCACCAGCGTCATCACCAACGATCCTCTCATCGATAGGGGGTCAATATCCATCAACATCTTCACCAGCACCATCTCCTCTCAAAATCCTAGTTCATCTCTTGTATCCAATCTTGTATAAAAACCACAAATTGGTACCCGTGGGTTGCTAGTAGTGTTGATTACTCCTTGTAGTTGATGCTAGTTGGTTTACTTGGTGGAAGATCATACGTTCAGATCCTTTATGCATATTATTACTCCTCTGATTATGAACATGAATATGCTTTGTGAGTAGTTACGTTTTTTCCTGAGGACATGGGTGAAGTCTTGCTATTAGTAGTCATGTGAATTTTGTATTCGTTCGATATTTTGATGAGATGTATGTTGTCTTTCCTCTAGTGGTGTTATGTGAACGTCGACTACATAACACTTAACCATTATTTGGGCCTAGAGGAAGGCATAGGGAAGTAATAAGTAGATGATGGGTTGCTAGAGTGACAGAAGCTTAAACCCTAGTTTATGCATTGCTTCGTTAGGGGTTGATATGGATCCATATGTTTAATGCTGTTGTTAGGTTTACCTTAATACTCCTTTTTGTAGTTGCGGATGCTTGCAATAGGGGTTAATCATAAGTGGGATGCTTGTCCAAGTTAGGACAGTACCCAAGTGTCGGTTCACCCACATATCAAATTATCAAAGTACCGAACGCGAATCATATGAACGTGATGAAAACTAGCTTGACGATAATTCCCAATGTGTCCTCGAGATCTCTTTCTTGATTATTAGAAGTTGTTCAAGCTTATCCTTTGATACATAAAGGATTGGGCCACCTTGATGCACATTATTTACTTTATTTACTTTTTGCTCGTTACTATTTATCTTATCACAAAACTATCTATCACCTACTATTTCAGTGCTTGCAAAGAAAACCTTACTGAAAACCGCTTATCATTTCCTTCTACTCCTCGTTGGGTTCGACACTCTTACTTATCGAAAGGACTACGATAGATCCCCTATACTTGTGGGTCATCAAGACTCTTTTCTGGCGCCATTGCCGGGGAGTGTAGCGCTTTTGGTGAGTGGAACTTGGTAAGGAAACATTTATATAGTGTGCTGAAATTTTCTGTCACTTGTCACTATGGAAACTAATCCTTTGAGGGGCTTGTTTGGGGTATCTTCACCCCAACCAGAAGAGCAAATAGATGCTCCTCAACCTACTGAACTTTATGAAAATATTCACTTTGAGATTCCTTGGTATGATAGAAAACTGCTAGCTAATCCTTTTGCAGAGATGCGAACATTGCATCCCGATTTACACCTTATCTTTGTGGATGAAGTTTGTGGATTATTTAAGCTTGTGTATTCCCGATGATGTTGTTAAAAGGAAGGTCTTCCCTTTATCTTTGAAGGGAGATGCATTGACATGGTATAGGGTATGTGATGATACGGGATCTTGGAATTATAAGCGATTGAAGTTGGAATTTCACCAGAAGTTCTATCCTATGCATCTTGTTCATCGTGATCGTAATTACATATATAATTTCTGGCCTCATGAAGGAGAAAGCATCGCTCAAGCTTGGGGAGGCTTAAGTCAATGTTATATTCATGCCCCAATCATGAGCTCTCTCGAAATGATTATTCAGAATTTTATGCTCGGCTTTCTATTAATAATCGCAACCTGCTCGATACTTCTGTCTTTGGTTCTTATATGTCAAGACTATTGATTTCAAATGGGACTTATTGGAAAGAATTAAACGCAACTCTGAATATTAGGGTTCCGACGATGGTAAGGAGTCAGGTATGACACGTAAGTTTGATTGTGTTAAATCTTTTATGGATACCGATGCTTTTCGTGGATTTAGCGCTATGTATGGACTTGACTCTGAGATAGTAGCTACTTTTTATGAATCTTTTGCTACTCACGTTGATCTCCCTAAAGAGAAGTGGTTTAAATATAATCCTCCTGTTGAAGTGAAAGTAGTTGCACCCATTATAGTCGAAGAAAAGACCATTACATAGAGTGATCCTATTATTCCTACTGCTTATGTCGAAAAACCTCCTTTTCCCGTTAGGATAAAAGATCATGTTAAAGCTTCGACTGTTGTTCGTAAGAGTAATACTAGGACTATACACCTCCTGAGCAAATTAATGTTGAACCTGGTATTGTTATGATTAAAGATCTCTTGGATGAGGACTTAGATGGGTATGTTATCTCTTTCGTGGGTGAAACCGCTAATACTGCTAGACCCGATACTAAGACACGTAGACCTGTTGTAGGCATGCCTGTTATTTCTGTTAAAATAGGAGATCATTGCTATCATGGCTTATGTGATATGGGTGCTAGTGCTAGTGCGATACCTTATGATCTATATAAAGAAATTATGCACGATATTGCACCTGTTGAATTGGAAGACATTGATGTTACTATTAAGCTTGCTAATAGGGACACCATTAAACCTTTTGGGATTGTTAGAGATGTTGAAGTCTTGTGTGGGAAGATTAAATACCCTCCTGATTTTCTTGTACTTGCTTCCCCACAAGATGATTTTTGTCCCATTATTTTTGGTAGACCCTTCTTGCATACTGCTAGTGCTAAGATTAATTGTGAAAAGAACATTGTCACTGTTGGCATAGATGGTATGTCTCATGAGTTCAATTTTGCTAAGTTTAGTAGACAACCTCGTGAAAGGGAACCACCTAGTAAAGATGAGATTATTGGTCTTGCTTCCATAGCTGTTCCTCCAACTGATCCATTAGAACATTATTTGTTAGACCATGAAAACGATATGTTTATGAAGGAAAGGGAAGAAATAGATGAAGTGTTCCTTAAACAAGAACCTGTGCTGAAACATAACCTTCCCGTTGAAATTCTTGGGGATCCCCCTCCACCCAAGGGTGATCCCGTGTTTGAACTCAAACCTTTACCTGATAATCTTAAGTATGCTTATCTTGATGAAAAAGAAATATATCATGTTATTATTAGTGCTAACCTTTCAGAGAAAGAAGAAGAAAGATTATTGAAAAATCTGAAGAAGCACCGGGCTGCTATTGGATATACTCTGGATGATCTTAAGGGCATTAGTCCCACATTATGTCAACACAAAATTTCAGTGGAGAAAGATGCCAAACCAGTTAGAGATCCTCAAAGACGATTAAATCCCAAAATGAAGGAAGTGGTAAGAAAGGAGATTCTAAAACTCCTTGAGGCAGGTATTATTTATCCCGTTGCTGATAGTGAATGGGTAAGCCCTGTCCATTGTGTCCCCAAAAAGGGAGGTATTACCGTTGTTCCTAATGATAAAGATGAATTGATCCCGCAAAGAATTATTACAGGTTATAGGATGGTAATTGATTTTCGTAAGTTAAATAAAGCTACTAAGAAAGATCATTACCCTTTACCTTTTATTGATCAAATGCTAGAAAGGCTATCCAAACACACACATTTTTGCTTTCTAGATGGTTATTCTGGCTTCTCTCAAATACCTGTGTCAAAAAGGATCAATCTAAAACTACTTTTACCTGCCCTTTTGGTACTTTTGCTTATAGACGATGCCTTTTGGTTTATGTAATGCACCTGCTACCTTTCAAAGATGCATGATGGCTATATTCTCTGATTTTGTGAAAAGATTTGTGAGGTATTCATGGATGACTTCTCCGTCTATGGATCCTCTTTTGATGATTGTTTGAGCAACCTTGATCGAGTTTTGCGAGAGATGCGAAGACACTAGTCTCGTCCTGAATTGGGAAAAGTGTCACTTTATGGTTAATGAAGGCATTGTCTTGGGGCACAAGATCTCCGAGAGAGGTATTGAAGTTGATAAAGCCAAAGTTGATGCTATTAAAGATGCCATGTCCCAAGGACATAAAAGGTATTAGAAGTTTCCTTGGTCATGCGGCTTTTATAGGAGGTTCATTAAGGACTTTTCTAAAACCTCTAGGCCTCGACTAATTTATTGCAAAAGATATTCCTTTTGTCTTTGATGATGATTGTGTAGAAGCATTTGAAACACTTAAGAAAGCTTTGATCACTGCACCTATTGTTCAGCCACCTGATTGGAATTTACCTTTTGAAATTATGTGCGATGCTAGTGATTATGCTGTAGGTGCTGTTTTAGGGCAAAGAGTCGATAAGAAATTGAATGTTATCCAGTATGCTAGTAAGACTCTTGGTACTACCCAGAGAAATTACGCTACTACTGAAAAAGAGTTCTTAGCAGTTGTGTTGGCATGTGATAAGATTAGACCTTATATTGTTGATTCCAAAGTCACCATTCACACTGATCATGCTGCTATTAAATGTCTTATGGAAAAGAAAGATGCTAAGCCTAGACTCATTAGATGGGTCCTCTTTCTCCAAGAATTTGACTTGCATATTATTGAGAGAAAAGGAGCTGAGAACCCCGTTGCAGACAACTTGTCTAGGTTAGAGAATGTTCTTGATGACCCACTACCTATTAATGATAGTTTTCCTGATGAACAATTAGCGGTTGTCAATGCTTCTCGTACTGCTCCTTGGTATGCTGATTATGCTAATTACATTTCTGCTAAATATATACCGCCTAGTTTCACATACCAGCAAAAGAAAAAGTTCTTTTATGATTTAAGACATTACTTCTGGGATGACCCACACCTTTATAAAGAAGGAGTCGATGGTATTATTAGACGTTGTGTGCCTGAGCATGAACAGGAACAAATCCTACACAAGTGTCACTCTGAATCTTATGGAGGACACCACGCTGGAGATAGAACTGCACATAAGGTACTTCAATCTGGGTTTTATTGGCCTACTCTTTTCAAAGATGCTCGTAAGTTTGTTTTATCTTGTGATGAATGTCAAAGAATAGGTAACATTAGTAGACGTCAAGAAATGTGTACGAATTATTCCCTTGTTATTGAACCGTTTGATGTTTGGGGCTTTGATTATATGGGACCTTTTCCTGCCTCCAATGGTTATACACATATTTTAGTTGTTGTTGATTACGTTACTAAGTGGGTAGAAGCTATTCCAACTAGTAGTGCTGATCATAACACTTCTATTAAAATGCTTAAAGAAGTTATTTTTTCGAGGTTTGGAGTCCCTAGATATCTTATGACTGATGGTGGTTCACACTTTATTCATGGTGCTTTCCGTAAGATGCTTGCTAAGTATGATGTCAATCATAGAATCGCATCTCCTTATCACCCGCAGTCTAGTGGTCAAGTAGAATTGAGCAATAGAGAGATCAAATTAATTTTGCAAAAGACTGTGAATAGATCTAGAAAGAATTGGTCCAAAAAACTTGATGATGCATTATGGGCCTATAGAACTGCATACAAAAATCCTATGGGTATGTCTCCATATAAGATGGTTTATGGAAAAGCATGTCATTTACCTCTTGAACTTGAACATAAAGCATATTGGGCTATTAAAGAGCTCAATTATGACTTCAAACTTGCCGGTGAGAAGAGGTTGTTTGATATTAGCTCACTTGATGAATGGAGAACCCAAGCATATGAGAATGCCAAGCTTTTCAAAGAAAAGTCAACGCGGCATGATAAGAGGATACAAAAGCGTGAGTTTAACGAGGAGATTATGTGTTATTATTCAACTCTCGTTTAAGATTTTTTGCAGGAAAACTTCTCTCAAAATGGGAAGGTCCCCACGTTATCGAAGAGGTCTATCGCTCGTGCTATAAAAATCAACAACTTCAAGGCACAAACCGAGGGTGGTAAACGGTCAAAGAATTAAACATTATATTTCAGGTAATCCTATTAATGTGGAAACTAATATTATTGAGACCATAACCCCGAGGAATACATAAGAGACACTTTCGAACGTTCTGGACTCGAGAAGGCATAGGTACGTGGTACGGTAAGTAAACCGACTCCAAAACAACTCTAATGGCAATTTTATCATTTTGGATTATTTAAGAATTTTAGGAAGAAAGAAGTAGTTCGAAGGGACACGAGGCTCCCACGAGAGAGGAGGGCACCCCCCGTAGGGCGCCCTGTCTCGTGGGCACCTCGTGTGCCTCCCGGACTCCGTTTTCTTGTATGTTACGATTTTGGTCGGTAAAATTCATTATATATACTCCCAAGGTTTTGACCACCGTATCACGCAAATATCCTCTGTTTTCGTTTCGAGCTGTTCCTGTTGCAGAATAAAGCAAGATGTCTTCTCAGGAGTCAGTTGGGGAGAGCCGGGTGTCTCACCCAACGCCAGGTCCAGGAGCAAATAGCGGCGCCTATCACTTTGGACCATCAACGGAACATGAGATGGAGGCTGATTTGAAAAGGATAGATGCCATGGAGGAGGATCAAGAAGTTACCTCTCGTCTTCGAGCAGAATTCACTATGGGGGAACTACCTAGCCTGGCTGTCCCTACTTCGGTCACTCCTTCCGACTCGAGATTTCTTTCTTATGAAAATATGAAAAAGAGTTTCACTTGTTCTCTAGAAGCTATGCAGCATCCTTGGGTGAAAGGAGCCTTGTCCGTCACGGGAAAACTCCGTAAAGAAAATATGGAACTCAAACAACAAGTTAATAAGCTCGAGGAGGAGAACCGTATCTTGAAGGGCATAATAGCCAAGAAGATCATAACACCAACCGCGAAGAAGGAGACATAATCACACGGGTATGGGCACTCCCCTTGGCAACTGCCAAGCTTGGGGGAGGTGCCCCGGTATCGTATCACCATCACACTCCTATCTTTACCGCTTTATTTAGTTTGATCCTTTTAGTAGTATCTTGATCTAGTAGACTGAAGTTTTGATATCAAGTAGTTTTGAGCTTTGCTTTGTGATCACTTTATGTAAGCGAGTCCGTGTGCTATCTATAATAAAGATTGGTGTTGAGTCAAGGGCTTTGCTATGATGCTATGATCTTGAGAAAATAGAAAGAATAAAAGAGTTCATATTGATCTTATGGATAGTGATAACTTCACATATAGAAAGTATGAAGCATAAAAATTGTTAAGAGTTGATGAACGTAGCCTCGGTCATCGTTGCAATTAATAGGGAGTGATAAGGAAAGAGGGGTTCACATATAAATATATTATCTTGGACATCTTTTATGATTGTGAAGCACTCATTAAGTATGACATGCTAAAAGAGTTGACGTTGGACAAGGAAGACAACATAATGGTTTATGTTTTCCGACATCTAAGTTAAAGTATATTTTCATTGACCTTCCAAACATGTTGAGCTTGCCTTTCCTCCTCATGCTAGCCAAATTCCTTGCACCAAGTAGAGATACTACTTGTGCTTACAAATATCCTTAAACCCAGTTTTGCCATGAGAGTCCACCATACCTACCTATGGATTGAATAAGATCCTTCAAGTAAGTTGTCATCGGTGCAAGCAATAAAAATTGCTCTCTAAATATGTATGACTTATTAGTGCAGAGAAAATAAGCTTTGTACGAACTTGTTGTGGAAGTAATAAAAGCGACGGACTTCATAATAAAGGTCCACATACAAGGGGCAATATAAAGTGACGTTCTTTTGCACTAAGATTTTATGCATCAAACCTAAACGCGCATGAAAACCTCTGCTTCCCTCTGCGAAGGGCCTATCTTTTACTTTATGATTTACTTTATGCTTGAGTCAAGGTGATGCTCACCTTTCCCTTTTTATTTTTATCCTTTTACAAGCTCTTCGTGTTTGAAAGATCATGATATATATATCCAATTGAATGTAAGTTGACATAGGCTATTATTATTGACATCACCTAAAGGTGAATACGTTGGGAGGCAACACAATAAGCCCCTATCTTTCTCAGTGTCCGGCTGAAACTCTATAACCACAAGTATTGCGTGAGTGTTAATAATTATAGGGGACTACGAGATAGTTGAGTATGTGAGCTTGCTGAAAAGCTCTATTATTGACTCTTTCCGATATTATGATAAATTGCAATTGCTTCAATGACTGAGATTATAGTTTGTTAGTTCCCAATGAAGTTTTTGAACCATACTTGATATTGTGAATTGCTTATTACTTGAGCATAGGAAATCATATGACAAAATCCATATATGTTGTTGTTATTAGAATGATCATGATGCCCTCATGTCCAGATTTTATTTTTATCGACTCCTCTATCTCTAAACATGTGGACATATTTTTCGATTTCGGCTTCCGCTTGAGGACAAGCGAGGTCTAAGCTTGGGGGAGTTGATACGTCCATTTTGCATCATGCTTTTATATCAATATTTATTGCATTATGGGCTGTTATTACACATTATATCTCAATACTTATGGCTATTCTCCCTTATTTTACAAGGTTTATCATGAAGAGGGGGATGCGGCAAATGGAATTCGGCCGAAAAGGAGCAAACGTTGGAAACCTATTCTGCAGATCTCCAAAAGTCATGAAACTCCACGAAACAACTTTTTGGAATTTATAAGAAATTATGAGCAAAAGAAATAGGCCAAGGGGCCCACACCTGTCCAGAGACAGGCGTGCCCCTCTGTGTGTGTGCCCCTATCTCCTGGGCCCCCTGGTGGGCCTCTGGCGTCCATCTTCTGCTATATCATCACGTTTACCCTGGGAAAAATCATGGACAAGCTTACGGGGCGAAACTCCGCCGCCATGAGGCGGAACCTTGACGGAATCAATCTAGGGCTCTGGCGGAGCTGTTCTGCTAGGGACACTTCCCTCCGGGAGGGGGAAATCATCACCAACGTCATCACCAACGATCCTCTCATCGAGAGGGGGTCAATCTCCATCAACATCTTCCCCAGCACCATCTCCTCTCAAAACCCTAGTTCATCTCTTGTATCCAATCTTGTATCAAAACCACAAATTGGTACCTGTGGGTTGCTAGTAGTGTTTATTACTCCTTGTAGTTGATGCTAGTTAGTTTACTTGGTGGAAGATCATATGTTCAGATCCTTTATGCATATTATTACTCCTCTTTATTATGAACATGAATATGCTTTGTGAGTAGTTACGTTTGTTCCTGAGGACATGGGTGAAGTCTTGCTATTAGTAGTCATGTGAATTTGGTATTCGTTCGATATTTTGATGAGATGTATGTTGTCTTTCCTCTAGTGGTGTTATGTGAACGTCGACTACATAACACTTCACCATTATTTGGGCCTAGAGGAAGGCATAGGGAAGTAATAAGTAGATGATGGGTTGCTAGAGTGACAGAAGCTTAAACCCTAGTTTATGCGTTGCTTCGTTAGGGGTTGATATGGATCCATATGTTTAATGCTGTGGTTAGGTTTACCTTAATACTCCTTTTTGTAGTTGCGGATGCTTGCAATAGGGGTTAATCATAAGTGGGATGCTTGTCCAAGTTAGGACAGTACCCAAGTGTCGGTTCACCCACATATCAAATTATCAAAGTACCGAACGCGAATCATATGAACGTGATGAAAACTAGCTTGACGATAATTCCCAATGTGTCCTCGGGAGATATTTCTTCATTATTAGAATTTGTCCAGGCTTATCCTTTGCTACATAAAGGATTGGGCCACCTTTCTGCATGTTATTTACTTTATTTACTTTTTGCTCGTTACTATTTATCTAATCACAAAACTATCTATCACCTACTATTTCAGTGCTTGCAGAGAAAACCTTACTGAAAACTGCTTATCATTTCCTTCTGCTCCTCGTTGGGTTCGACACTCTTACTTATCGAAAGGACTACGATAGATCCCCTATACTTGTGGGTCATCAAGCCTCCCGGTGCTGGGTGGTCTATAGTGGGCCCTGCCCGCCTATCGACTAGTGGCGCGTGATCGCACTTTTGGCCGCTTGATGGTAGTTCAAGTGTCTTCATGGGCTCGCTCGAAGAACTTGGTGCTGATCATGTGGGTCCTTGGGTCGGACGGCGCTATGGAAATGTTATCACAAGCGTCATCATGACAGACCGGCACCCGCGGCAGCTGGCGTGGGAGAGGAGAGTGCACCGTGGCTGCAGCACCTAAGGTCCTTCCACCGCTGGCATGTGGTGGCTCGACGGAGCGTCGACCCGAGGGCCCCGCAGATCGCGGTTCATCTTTGTTGGTGACACAGACGAGGCTCCGGATGGTGGCTCTCCACTCGTCAAGCTTTTCCGCGGCAGGAGGGAAGTCGAGGAGCAGCTGTGCGCGCGCCAAAGCTTCTGCTGGCATGGGTGGCGGCGAAAGCTGCATGGACCATGACACGCTCCGACTTCTAACCACGTTAGAAGGAGCTCTATCACGGCCTGGCGGCTGTGCGCCATTTTTGCCAGCACTTCGGCGGGCATGCTGGCCTCCTTCGTCCCGCAAATGATGCACATGACTCTTCCCACGGCGGCGTCCGGGGTCACCAGCGTGGTGGCACTGCTCGTCGCGCACACCCTGGGAAGAGCGCGTTGTGGGCACCGGCGTAGGCGTATTGGAGGTCGCCGTGCCGCCCCCGGAGGGCCCCGTGCCGCTTGCGGGGGTGGGGGGGGGAGGCCAGCTCCGTCTCTGGATTTGGCGGCGTGCGGCCCGTCGTCTCGTGCACGAATGACGCCGCTCGCCAGGCTCTGACTGCCAGAGCGATGTTGGTGTTCGAGGGCCGCACCCCGGGTTCTGTCCGCAACCGCCCCACTGCTCGCTCGCACCGGTATGGGCCGTCCGGCTCCGGATGAACCGATCGCCGTGATCGTCCTCTTCTTGGGAGCCATGACGATGAGGAACTGCTAGGCTAACTGCTAGACCGGATTTTCACAACTGCGCCCTCCCCTACCTGGCGCACCAAAGATGTCGGTGGGAACGACACCTATGGGATCACTGGGACCCCTTCTACGGTTGGCGGGCGCGGGGTTGTGCGAAGAGCGGGTCTGGCAGGAAGCACAAAGATCGTTTACCCAGGTTCGGGCCGCGAGGATGCGTAATACCCTAGTCCTGCTTTGGTGTATGTATTTGAGTGTTCTTGAGTTCTTGAGCTAGCTACAATGCGTGAGTAGCCCAAAAGATCTGAATCCTTCTCCTGGTCGCATCAGGCCTCCTTTTATAGGCAAAAGGGGTTGCCACAGTGGCACACATGAGGTGGAAAGGTCTACAGTACACAAGCTTATCGCCTGTCATTACGGGACAAGACGCATTAAATGTGCCCCCATAGGTGTCCCGTTGCTTTATTGGCAACGGGGCCTGTCCTGTCCGTCGCCGCCCCGCTCTGCTCCGACAGGCGTCCAGGCCAACGATGCATGCGGTGCCATGTAGGCTGGCAGGCTGGTGAGATGGCATGGTTGTAGGGTCTTCACAAAGTTCTGCATGCCACCATCCAGGTGCATGTTGAGCTAGCCTGGAAGCTGCATGTTGCCACGTAGGTGCCTGCCCGGCTGGTCGGGCTGGCAGCTGCATGGGAACGGCGGCGGAGTCTTGGCAGACGCGGGCCTGGCTATGTCCCCATAGGTTTCTTCGGCAAGAGCCTTGCTGGGGCCTCGACAAGGGTCTTGCCGTGGCATCGTAGTAATCCCCGGCAAGCGCCTTGCCGGGGTTCTCGTGGATTTCCTCGGCTAGGATCCCGCCGAGGATCGTCGTCTTCTGGTCCTCATCTAATCTCGTGTGTTTATGATCTTGACGAAGATCTGCATGCCACCACGGAGGTGCCTCCCGAGCCCTGGTCCCAATGTGATTGTTGGAAACCGTTGGGCTCAAGGGTGGCGCGCCCCGGTAGCGTCGGGAAAGTTGCCCCGGCAAGGCTCTTGTCGGGGCCACGGAGGCCACCAGGCAAGGGTCTTGCCAGTGGAATCAGCTTCACCCCTTTGCTCTTTGCGGTCTCTGGTCTTGGCGTTGCTCTGATCGCCTTGTGCCCCGGCTTCCCTTTCCTACTCTGCTCAGTGTGGCCGCGGGCACGGCTCTGACTGTCCGTGCACAAGTAAAGGGGTCAAAAGGAGAGCCCCTACTTTTGTACACCGACACTATGTGAATTGTGTTTGCTATGACAACTGAAACCTGATGAACGTGTTGTTTAGTATTTTGATGTGAGAACATCACTTGTTATGTATGATGATTTTTTTGGTGATTGTATGATGACTAAAACATGATGACATTGTTGTTTAGTTGTACTCATATTTGGCTGTGAAACTTGAATCTGATGACATAGTTTGCTGTTGGACTGCAATTTGCTCGACATCTTCGAATGGGAACAAAGCTGACCCGACAGGGCATGTGCTAATTTATCTATTTATTACCAAAAGGGCCTCTGCTATTTATTTATTTATGAGCAAAAGGGGATACCCCCTGTCGGTGTCAAAACCGGCGGATCTCGGGTAGGGGGTCCCGAACTGTGTGTCTAGGCGGATGGTAACAGGAGACAAGGGACACGATGTTTTTACCTGTGTTCGGGCCCTCTCGATGTAGGTAAAACCCTACTCCTGCTTGATTAATATTGATGATATGGGTAGTACAAGAGTAGATCTACCACGAGATCGAGAGGCTAAACCCTAGAAGCTAGCCTATGGTATGATTGTTGTTCGTCCCCACGGACTAAAACCCTCCGGTTTATATAGACACCGAATAGGGTTAGGGTTACAGTCGGTTACAATGGTAGGAGATCTACATATCCAGATCGCCAAGCTTGCCTTCCACGCCAAGGAAAGTCCCATCCGGACACGGGACGAAGTCTTCAATCTTGTATCTTCATAGTCCAGAGTCCGCCAAAGGTTATAGTCCGCCATCCGGACACCCCTAATCCAGACTCCTCAAGAGCTCCCCGAACCAGGCTTGAATGACGACGAGTCCGGCGCGCATATTGTCTTCGGCATTGTAAGGCGGGTTCCTCCTCCGAATACTTCATAGAAGATTTTGAACACAAGGATAGTGTCCGGCTCTGCAAAATAATTTCCTCATACCACCGTAGAGAGAATAATATTTACACAAGTTCAATCTGCTGACGTGTTTTGCAGCGTGACATCACACCACAGCCAAGCCTTTATTCGAATCGTTTTTACTGCTCAACCTCAGCGCGTTTAGCAAGGCGGTTTCCTTGGCACGTCTTGTCAAAGCAGAGATCGTGTCCCCTTATTCCGGGATTCTCATCAATACGGTGGGTAACCCAATCGTGCCCGCTGGCACACCTCCTCTATCGGCGAGTCCCGAATGGTCACGGGAGGGCTCCGGTATTCAACCTCTTTATAAAGAGACCAAGGCCCGCTCCTTTTCTCAATCTCCATCGAATCCGCCTCACTTGAGTTCCAACACTCAAAGCTCCAGATTCAGCGCCGGACCTTCGATGATGTCCGCCCGACCTCCAAGGCTGGTGGATGCCTTCCTCCGTCCACGGAAGAAGACGCCCTAAAGCTAAGAGATGCCAGTATCTAACCGCGAAATCTCGCATAGGCTGCCTGCTCAAGGGTAAGTTATTCCCACTCCCAAGCCCGTGAAAGCGTGGTGTTCGCGTCTCACTTCCTTGGGGCTAAGTTTCCGACGGACCCCTTCATGAGGGGGCTCATGTTTTATTACGGGCTGGAATTTCATGACTTGATCCGAGTCCATCCTCCACATCTCATCGCTCATCGCCGTGTGAAGCCTTCCTCCGCATTACCCCTCACTTTGGATTATGGCTCAAGACATTCAAGGTGGAGCCGAAGATGATCAAGGGGCAACAGGCAGAGTGCAGAGGGGCTGTTATAAGCAAGAATGCTGACGCTCCATGGCCCGAGGGCTCTTTTCAAGAGGAGCTCAGCCTATGGCAACAAGAGTGGTTTTATATCACAGCTCCCAGGGGCACCAAATGGGTGGCGCCACCTGCCTTTCGCTCGGGTCCTCCACCGCGGTTGGCGTCATGGTTCAATAAAGGGCTTGACTAGGGGCCATCCAAGGACGTGTCCTTGTTGCAAGGCCGTATTCGAGACCTCCTAGAGAGAGAGAGATCAATCTGGTTGTAGTAGCGCAAGTCATGCTGATTCGTCGCATCCTGCCCTGCAAACGTCACCCCCTCCGCCTGTGGGAGTTCAATCCGGAGGGACCACGAGCTCTCCAACATTTTATGGGCGCAACGCCCGTGGAGATGTACAAACTGTTCTTCGGATCACAAGCAATGTGTCTGGACTTGACCGAGGACGCAGGTCTGAGCTGCAATCGCCCGGATGCTCAAATAAGTAGTCCCGTACCCGTACACGCTATCCGTATATTTATCATAAACTTGCCCTTAAAAGAGTTGTCCCCTAAACAGGAGTGGATAGCAAAAGCAAAACTGATCAAGTGTCCGACCCCCCTCCCTGAGACCACGCCGGATCCTGTGTTAACCAAGATGCTGGAGGCTGCGCCTTTAGAAGAAGGCGAAGGGGGGAACAAGGAAGCTACTGTCTCCGCGAAGGAGGTTATCAAGCAAGGAGGGATCGATAATCCCTCCATCCAAGGGGAGAAGAGGACCGCCTCCGAAGATCCGGAGACCAAGGCCTCAAAGCGCGGGAAGAAATCTCGCCAGAGGGTCTGCGCCGGAAGATGCCCAGACGATTATTTCCCCAAGGAGATCAGCCTCCAAATGAGCCGTAAGTATAGAGGGAGTTTTCCTAAAATAAGTGACATCCTGTTTTATCTCTGAAGATGACCGAAATTTTACCTTGTAGTTCGGATCTCAGCCCTTCTCGTGAGCTTCGTCTTGGGGATCTTCGTCGGAGATGATGGAGAGCGAACGCCTCCCCTGCCGTACCGCCTAGCGAGGCGGACGATCTGAGGTGTCGCCGCGGAGGGTTTCCCGAATCCGTAGGGGTGGAGGGCGGTTGTAGGGCCCCCTGAGCCCTCCGTGTCCGCCTTGAAAAAGGCCATCGACGAGTCCGGCACCTCTGGTGCACGGTCGGAGGAGTTGAAGGGTCCGCTTTCGAAAGTGTCTATCTCGGAGGATCACCGTGCATTAATGGGTACGGTGATTGAAAAGATTTCGTCCGTGAAGCGGGTTGCACGAGGCCGCCGGGGAGTTTCTCGACGGGTTTTGAGGTACGTGCAATGATGTACCTTTGACGGTTCCGCATATATAAGATCATACCTGTAGGTAGTAGCCCCTGAGACTCGGTGCGTTGTCAAAAATGACGGCGTGCTGAGGATCATAATCCTAGAAATAATATGTCGCCCTTCCTATGTAGGTGGCGGATCGTCCGGTGGCTAGCCGTACTGATGAATTTGCCGAACTAAAGCGGCAACTCGACGTGGCGGATGCCGACATCGCGCTTGTCAAGAAGCGGCTGGACGAGTCACAAGGTATGCAGTTTCTCCGCGGACACCTAGTAAGGGAGCTTGATGCCCGTGCCTTACAACATGTATGCTTGATGGAGATGGTGCGCTGCCATGGAGAATCTTTCATGAGCTTGCCCGAGCCAAGGAGCAGGCCAGAAAAAGTGATGAGTCTGCCTTAAAGGCAGCCAAGAGCTAAAAGCGAACAGGCTGCTCATTGCCGGGTTAAAAGGAAATGGCCGAAATGGCCGTGAAGTTGAAGAATGCTACCGATCACAGAGCTTCTTGAAAAGAAGGTCGAGCGGAGCAAGAGGACCTTAAGAAGGCCACCACCGAGGCCAAGGATGCTCGCTCTACGATGAGAGCTATGAAGGAGGAGCTACGTCAGGCCGGAGATATCACGGCTGGAAAGCCTTTTCTGCTGCGGAGGAAGTTCACGAATCCTAAATATGCTCAGTTGGACCGGCTGTGGAGTAGTGAGGCTGCTTATCTGGACTTGGCGACGAGTGCCGCGGACGCGGCCGAACACTTCAGAGATCAAAAAGATCATGAGATGGAAGAGCTTTTTTGGTCGCAGGTCCGTAGTCCGGAGCGTCCACTTCCAGTAACTGGTCGTTTGGCCGAATGGGCGGAGTTGAATAGGTTGTCCGAAATTGCCATGAAGAACGTCGTGACTCATTTGTGGCCGAAAAGGCCTGAGCCGAAGAGTTATTTTGGCTTGGTGCAGCAGTTTCTTCGTGCGGTGCCGCATATCAAGGCAATGAGGCGGTCAGCATGCATAGAGGGTGCGCGGATGGCTCTTGACATACTGGGCGGAGATGAAGGCCACCGATGTTGCATCCCAAGATTCGGACGAAAGCCGAGTACCTGTCGAGCACTATTTTCAGGAAGTTCTGCAGGGCGCTTGTTTAATAGAGACGCAGTGCTCGAAGGATATTATGTTCGAATAACATGTATTATTGTGAAACAATGTTTTGATGGAATATAAAAGCTTTTTATACTTGTGCCTTCAAGAATTGAAAATCCCTCCTGTGCGGCTGTTAATGTATATGTGTATATAACCTGAAAGATGGCAGTCTTTGGCTTCAGCCCCCATGCACATAATGCGGGGGTGTTTGCAGAAAACACATTTTCACACTTGATCCATCGTCTTGGTCCCACAAAGGAGGTGATAGCGTAGCAAACTAGGCAACCAGACTATAATGCTTTATCACTTTCACTTAGCCATAGGAGTTCGACAGTGGGGCTACTATATAGCCCCTAGGGGCACCACGCTCACCCGAATTTTGGGCGCGTATGTGCCTGGCCGGGAAACGGCCCTTCGTCAATGCGGAGGAATTCTAAAGATTCCAGCGGGCCATCGAGTGGTTGACCAATCTAACGCTATATCATGAAAGTCAGTTTTCGGCTTTCTCTACTGAGGTGCTCCCCTGGCCGAACCGGGGGCACAATCGCAGTAGTTCTCCTGGTGCCGCATTAGCCGATAGAGCGGAACGTAAGGCAGAAAAACACAGGAGCCGGGCAAACCCAACATTTCACCAAAGATATGATTCGGATCTGATGCATATAAGGCCTAACTCGAGACGCCGAACACTCCCTAAGGTATTCGGTCTTTATGAAAACGGGTCGAACAATCGCCCTTGGTAAAAAGCCCTCGTTGTGCAGTGCACGCGAAATTTCGACGTGGCTCAGTAAAAACGCCACCTCCTCCTCGGTTATAGCAAGAAACCGGGGATGTGTATCAACAAGAGGCAGTGAAAAGGTTTACGAGGGTCTTAATCAAAAGAATCCTTGCAACGGGTCCCTACTTTACTGCGCTACCGTGTCTGTTGTAGACGATCACGGGACGGGTGTAGCATGGTGTTCATTTGTAAAAGAGAGGAACTTAGTTGAAAAAGATCGTGCGAAAATGTACGTTATACTAAATAAACAAAGCACAATTCAAAGAATGAACAAAATTGAGCTTTATTGTCTCTTGTTGTGGATGCGCGGAGCCCCTTGTACGGGGGTATGCGTCTAGCGAGCCCTTGTATGTTTACGCCGGACTCCTCCAGCCGTGTCCGGGGTCTGGACGACCTGTCTAAGTGCTTATATTGGTGAAGCCGGTTTATTGTGGGGCTGTCAATGCATCCGCACAATTTTCCAGACTCGGGGAACCCTCGATGTTTCCCTTTAATGAGATGATTCCGCGTGGACCGGGCATTTTAAGTGTAAGAGACGCATAATGCGGTATTGCGTTAAAGCTGGCGAAAGCTTCGCGTCCCAATAGTGCTTGATAGCTACTTGTAAATGGGACGAGGTGGAAGGTTAACTTTTTCGGCGGAAGTTGTCGGGTGAGCCGAACACAACTTCTAGCGATGAGAGAGCCCGTATAATGGGCATATGGGCTGGCATTACCCCTTGAAAGGAAGTGTTGCTATGGCAAAATTTGGTTGGGTCTATCCTCATATTGCGGATTGTGTCCACGATATTGCAGGTTTAGATCACTGCCGCCGTCCATTAGGACTTGTGAAAATTGGAGTCCGCCAATTATCGGATCTAATATCAAGGCAGTCCGACCTGCTCCGTGATACTTCTAGAGTAATCCCGATGGTCGAAGGTGATTGGTTTTAACAACCGATGGCAGGACTCCTCCGGGATAGGGCCGTCTGGCGCGATACCTCTATGGGCGCCGCTCTATTTTTCCTTTTGTCACGTGAAGTGATTTCACTGTTTTGATTTCTTGTGGGAAATTCTTTTGTTTTCCGGTGCTCTGCTTTTGGGGTTAAATCGTCATCCTTGCTTGGTGTGTCGAGCCCTTGTGTTCGGGCGTTGAGTTTGCTTGGACTGCTTGAAGACCCAACAATCTCTGTGGGTGTGGTTTGCGTGCTTCCCGAGTCTTGTGGATTTGGCATATCTTGTCCAAGATTTTGTTTAAGTTAGATAGCTCGTCCTATTATCCTTAAGGGCGGCTTTTTATGATTCTGCCGAGAGCTTTTGAATCCGGCATTATCGCCGTGCTCTTCGGCTGTTTCCCTTGGTCCGACGCTGGTCCTTGTTGCGTCGTGGTTTCGCTTCCATCCTCGACTTGGATGTACTTGGGTCGCTGGTGCTGCATCTTGCTAGCCAGCTATCCTCTCCCGCAAAAGCGGGTCATGAGGCTTGTTAATGCGGCCATTGTTTTTGGCTTTTCTTGGCCGAGGTGTCTGGCGAGCCATTCGTCTCGGACGTTTGTGTTTGAAAGCTGCTAAGGCTTCGGCGTCCGGACAGTCGACTATTTGGTTCTTTTTAGTAAGGAATCTGTTCTAGAATTTCCGGGCTACCTCTCCGGGTTGTTGAGCTATGTGACTTAAATCGTCGGCATCCGGAGGTCGGACATAGGTCCCTTGAAAATTTGCCCAAAAAGCATCCTCGAGCTCCTCCCAACTTCCAATGGTGTTTTCGGGAAGGATTTTAAGCCAATGCCAGGCTGGCCCTTTGATCTTGAGGGGTAAGTATTTTATGGCATGGAGATCATCTCCTCTAGCCATGTGTATATGGAGGATGTAATCCTCAATCCGCATCTGTGGTCCTGTTGTTCCGTCGTATGCCTCTATGTTTACGGGCTTGAATCCTCACTGGAAATTCATGATCCGGCACAACATAGGGTGTCGGCACCCTATATTTAGGTGTACCGTGATGTTCGGATACTTTATGTGTTGCCTTGCTTACTAGAGCTTGCTTTCTTGGCCCGTAGATAGATCTAATCGGGCCATCTTTTTTATGCGAATCCTTCAGCGGATCGCGTGCGGCTTGTGTCTTGGCGCCGTTTCGCCACTCTCTTTTCCATGGGGTCGCCCATCCGACCGGTGGCCTCCTTGTTTTTGATTGTGGGGCTCACGGCCTCCTCATCAAATCCGCGTAGTTTTCGCTTTGGGTAGTTTTTGTTTGTTCGATCGTCGCCAGATTTGTCTCATGTGTTGAGTACTTTGCTCCATCTGATTCTCGAGTGCATCTTCCGCTGTTTTGAGCTTCCGCTTCGCTTTTTCAGGCTACGTGTGGGGACGAGCCTTTTGTGGAGATTCTTCGCTCCAAAGAACTTGTCCGCGTGAGATCGTCCGGACTGTTATCTTCGCCGGGATGGGTTGTTTATCCAGATTGTCCTGTTCGGACGGTTGCTCGATAGCATGTTCATCGTCCACCGGTTCACCCTACTCTATAGCTGGGTCTGTATGGCTGTTGTTTTTGTCGAGGCGGGACTTTGAGCGGCGCTTACGTCGCCGTTTTGACTGCTTTTCGATAGAGCGATCCTTCGTAGCGTCCCGTTGTTCCTCGTCATCGCTTCCTTTAGGTGTGTCCACCATGTATACATCGTGAGATGAGGTGGTTCTCCAGTGCCCTATAGGCGCTGGTTCATGTTCCTCCCCTACATCGCCGCCCATACCGCCGATGTCTTCGAGTCGAAGTCGAGCATGTCGGTTATATCATCGACATAGGGCTGAAGCGGGTGGTGGGTGGGCTTTGAATTTCTTCGTCGTCCGCATCCCAACTTCCCGACCATAATCCGCCAGGCTCTCGATAAGGAGAGAGACTTTAGTGAATTCAGGATGTCGCCAAAGGGCGAGTGCTGAAAGATGTCCGCGGCAGTGAATTCCATGATCGGCGCCCAATCGGATTCGATTAGTGGGGGCGCGGAAGGCTCGGAGTCCGGAGAGGAGTCCATCTCCTTGAGTCACGAAGCCGCAAGGACGGGTAGGTGTACGGCTCAATCGCCAGAGATTGCAGCCCCGAGGCGGTGTCCAGCCACCCGCCCTCGATCGCGCGTCCGCCCGAGCTAAAGGTCGAGCGGACTCGTGCGGCCTGTGACACTGCTCGCGGCAGAGCTAGATCATGCCCTTGTGACAAAGGCGCGCTTGGCTATGGCTCAAACCGTCAAGATCAAGTCTCCGCGGATGTCGGCCTCAGCTCAAACTTCCAAATCTGACTCGATGGCTGGGGCGAGCTTTCAATCTGCTCCGGATGGCTGCTTAATTGGCCCGCAGATGCAAAGCCGCGAATACGTAAGATCTGTCCGGGAGAAAAGTCTCGCCTGGAGCGCATCGTTGTTGATGATCGGAGGAGCCATCGGGCCTAAAGGTGACGACACAGAGGAACTCTCAATGAAAGCACCAATGTCGGTGTCAAAACCGCGGATCTCGGTAGGGGGTCCCAATCGCGCGTCTAGGCGGATGGTAACAGGAGACAAGGGACACGATGTTTTACCCAGGTTGGGCCCTCTCGATGGAGGTAAAACCCTACTCCTGCTTGATTAATATTGATGATATGGGTAGTACAAGAGTAGATCTACCACGAGATCAGAGAGGCTAAACCCTAGAAGCTAGCCTATGGTATGATTGTTGTTCGTCCTACGGACTAAAACCCTCCGGTTTATATAGACACCGAATAGGGTTAGGGTTACACAGAGTCGGTTACAATGGTAGGAGATCTACATATCTGTATCGCCAAGCTTGCCTTCCACGCCAAGGAAAGTCCCATCCGGACACGGGACGAAGTCTTCAATCTTGTATCTTCATAGTCCAGGAGTCCGGCCAAAGGTTATAGTCCGGCCATCCGGACACCCCCTAATCCAGGACTCCCTCACCCCCGATTTCCGTTAATAGAAATCATTAGATGTTCACAACACTACGCCTAGCCTGCTACACAAGTTTCATTCATTACTAGTTTCAGCAAAGTTCTGATGTCATAGCCACTAAATACATCACGAGTGCTACATACACTGCAAATAAAGAGACAATCATCCTACAGAACACATCAATTTTTTCCATTATCTTCACAAGCTCTTTCGTCTCCTCATTGATGTCAAGGTCGTTCAGCAGCTCTTGCTTGGCCATGATCAGAGGAACTTCATCTTTAACCTTCTGCTCTACATCTTCCTCTTCTGCCGTTCCTCCAGTTACTTGTCCAACACCCCAACCTCATCGATATTTGGATTCCTCGCTAATCTAAATAATCAACGAGTTGCATTCCCCACATGAGCAACTTCCCGTAAATACAAATCACACGAATCTTCCCTTTTCTCGCATGAATCAAATTGGAAGATCATCAACCAAACTATTAAAAAATCAGCAACTGAAAGCAGCAGAACAACACTTAAACATATTATTACCCCATGATTCGGGCATTTATAGAAGACTCGGCCAGAGTTGAAGATTGTGGTTGAGACGCGGCGGATGACTCTGCGTGATTTGCAGCAGTGGCACCACACCAACGGCAGCGGGCCGCGATGAGCAACCGGCTGCGATGGGTGTGTCGGCGGGGGTGTGATGAGACCCACAAGCAATGGTACGGGTGGCGACTTGGCACATATCTGGTTATTGCCTCCTATAGAGCAGGTGGACGAGCAGCCAGCAGACCAGGTTGTTGCGGCTAGAGCTTCTGATGCTGGGCAGAGTAAGTAGAGAAGAGGAGAAGTGAACGTTGGATACGTTAGTTTCATTACTTGTAGAGTAGCATAGCACCATATATAGTCCTAGTCTAGGTTTGGATTTGAACCAGCTACAGGAGCACGTCTCTCTTTTTTCTAAAACTCAGCAACGCCTCTTTACTGGTACACTAGCTTGTTTTGTACGCCTTCTCAAGTCATTGAATTTTTTTCTTTTTTTGCGAGGAAGGAAGGAGGAAAAAATTGAGAGTTCCTGGGACTCGAACCCAAGACCTCTCAGTTGAAAACCAAGGGTGCTACTCACTTATGTGGTGAATGTTCCCTGGGAGGAGGACGGTAGACAAACGCATTTTCCTCATAGTTTTAGTTGCGACGCAAGATCGAACTGTCGCAGTTTCGGGAATGTTATCAGGCGAACAAGCCCAGTTTTTATTTTCTTCCTATATATAAAAAAGTATGCTACTTGGTGTCAGCTTAGTCAACAAATGATTGTGCCAACCTTGACCGTTGGATTGACATTCAATGTCTGTCGTGTTTCTTCAGTCTCTTCTTCCTCCAGCCGCCAAAGCCAAACCAGCGCCAGCGGGACAGCCTGCACCCGCCTCCCACAATTGGTTGTGCTGCCGCGCATGCATCAAGGCCACATCGCACCCTAAAACTCTGCGTATCTTCCCCAGCTCTAGTTTGTTCCCATCCGAGGCCTCACCATTGTCCTCCGCCTTGGTTCGCTTGCCGCGGAGCTGCCCTTCGGTGTTGTCAACATGGTCAACAACCGAGAAGAATAAGGAGATGACTGCACATGGTGAGGATGACAGTAGAGACCCAGCAGCTCGTGCAGTAATTTAGTTTTTTCGAGACAGAGAAGGGTATCAACTGGGTTGTGCGGGAGCTATGGCCCATCTAGCCCAGGCTTTTATTTCATATGTTTACCACATGACCAGCCCAGTTTGTTTTTTTTCCTTTCTGAAAATGGCTAGCCCAGCTATTTTGTTTTTTGTAGAATAACCAACGTAGGCCTACTTGCTTTTCTACGCCCTGCTGGGCTAGAAATCTTTCAAGACGAGGAGGGATGCATTTTGCCCAGAAAACGGGCTATAAGTAATAAGAAATGGGCTATAAGTAATAATAAATGGGCTGTAAAAATGAGAAAATACAACAAACAAGCAATTAGTTCCAAAATACTTTTTTCTTTCGGATTTTGATATTTTAAATATCATTTTTATGTCTGGGTAAAATTTCATTGGATTTAAATTAAGGTATGTTTAGTTTTTAAATTAATTTGAATCTGGCTAGAAATTTTGGGTTGTATGCTGTTTGGGACAGATTTGGAGGCTGACTTGTCGGTCTACTAGGTTGACGTGTACGAAAGGCTTTGTCAACTTAATCCACAAACGATTCTAGCAGCAGTGACCGTTGGATGTTAAGCCAACGGCCGTGCTGCTTCTTCAATATATGATCTTCTTGCTCCAGCCGCCCAAACCAGCGCCGGTGGGACTGCCTGCTCCCGCCTCCCGTGGCCGGCTGTGCTGCTGCACAGGCCGCACCGCCCCACCTAATCCATTACTGGCCAGACCATTCCTCTACTTGCCCACACCTCCTGTTATTTTCCGGCGACGGCAGCCGAATTAGTAAACCCTCATACTCCCCACCGCGTGGGCAACCACTGCCCAGTCTTCCCCAGCTCCGTGTCGTTCCCTTCCTAGGCCTCGCCGTCGTCCACGGCCCTGGTGCTCTCAGCGCGGCGTGGTCAACATGGTCAATGAACGACATCCATCGGAAGTGGACTATACGTGGAGAGGCTGATAGTTGGGTCCACGGCCACACACAAGGAAATGCCTCCTTATTACGCGCAAAATAATGATTCCTCCACCTGACAGCTGGGACCCACCGGAAGGGCCTCTGTATTTCGTGAAAAAAACGCTCCCCCCGCTGACAGCTCGGACCCACCAGCTATATCTTCGCACGCAAGGAAGTGCCTCCTTATTACGCACACAAAAATGAATACCCCCCTGCTAGCTAGGACCCACCATAGTGGGAGGCTGACTTGTGGGCCTACTAAGTTGACGTGGACGGAGGGCTTTGTAAACTTAGTCAATATGAACGATTCTAGCTCCGGTGACCGTACGATGTCCATCCAATGGTTGTAGTGCTTCTTCAACCTCTGGTCTTCTTGCTCCAGCCGCCCAAACCAGCGCCGGCCGTGCCGCCTGCTCCTGCCTCCTGTGGCCGGCAGTGCTGCCACGGAGGCCTCACCGCCCCCTACTACACCCACCGCTGGGCAGGCCATCTCTCTACTCACCAACACCCCTTGTTATTGTGCGGCGACGGCAGCCTCACACCGAAGCCGAACAAGTGAACTCTCGTACTCCTCTCCGCATGGGCATCCACTTCCGCATCTTCCCTGGCTCCGCATCGTCCCCTTCCTAGGCCTCGCCGTTGTCCACCGCCTTGGTATTCTCGGCGCGGCGTGGTCAATGTGGTCAACAAACGACTTCCATCGGAAGAGTATTGTACATGGAGAAGCTGACAGGTGGGTCCATGGCCGCAGCAAGGAAGTGCCTCCTTATTACGCGGAAAATAATGATTCCTCCACCTGACAGCAGGGACCCACCGGATGGGCCACTGTATTTCACAAAAAAAAACATTTCCCCCTGACTGCTGGGACCCACCAGCTGCATCTTCGCACGCAAGGAAGTGTGTCCATATTACGGGCAAAAAAAATGACCCCTGATTGCTGGGACCCACCAGCTACATCTTCGCACGCAAGGAAGTGCCTGACAGTCGGGACCCACCTGGTCGAAGAGTACATAGCATTGTCATTCTGGTCGCGAACATGTACATACATACTGGTCGATTGGTCTGTCTGCAGGCTGCAGCGATGAACCGTACGTACAGCCAGGATGCAAGAAAGTAAATACAGCCATGTATGTACATACCGGCGGGGTCTCGAACGCCTACTCACGCATACGTATGGCCGGGGCTCGTGTACATAGCTGGGTTGGAACGGAGAAACTGCGTCGTCATGTTCATCGGGAGCCAACCAGCTTGGACGGAACAGCCGGTCGAAACAAGAACTGACGTACCGCAGAACGGAGGAAACGACCTTGTGTTCGACCGGCCACGGTCGAAACGGGATCCTGTTCATCGGGAGGGGTTTGGCATACCGCAAAATAGAGGAAACGGACTTCTCTTGGACCTCCTACGGTCGAAACAGGGACCTGTTGATTGGGAGGGGTGCGGCGTACCGCAAAACGGAGGAAATGGACTTGTGTTGGAGCTCTACGGTCGAAATGGGGGTCCTGTTCATCGGGAGGGGTGTGTCATACCGCAAAACAGGACTCCACGGGATACTGTTCATCTCCACCGTTGACTGCCTCCATGGGCTACTGTTCATCCACAGTCGACCTCCTGCAGCCTCCACCTGCGACTGTTCATCCACGGGCTCCTGTTCATCTTGTGTGACAGCCTGGTTTTTTCCCTCTCTTATTTTTATGATTTTTATTTGGTTTTTATTTGAATTTGGAGTTTTGGATCATTTCAGTTGGACTTAAACACTTGGGCCTCACCTTGATTTTCACCCAAGTGACCCATCCCTCTCCCGAGCCATCATTTCTTCTCTGGTTAACCTCAAAATAATATTATTAATATTTTCTTAAATGAAAAATATTCATTCCCTCCTCTAAAACCCTAACCAGCCACATGTGTTCCAAAGCAACCCCTATTTTTCTTGCCCACAAAAATCTAAGAAAATTCCCCAATATTCTTTGAACCCTAGGGCACCTTTCTGAGCAAAAATATTGCATCACTTTTCTGAATATTTTTGCTACAGAAAATATTTTCTGTTCTGACCAGAAATGGTAGTTTCTACATCAACTACCATTTTACTTGCTCCAATACTGCTGAATTTTCTTGTGCATCACTACCTTCCTAGATGATTGCTAACCTCCAAAGCTCAGCTCCCAACTCCTACTAATTTGACCATAGTTAATTCCCGAAGTTACTGCCCAGAAACTTACCAGGAAGTGAAACTCCAAATTACAGCAGCTGGGCTCGACTCAAAGCATTGGCACAACCCAAAACACTAAGGACTACACGCCAGACATTGAATTGGGGCCAATAGTGGCTCTATGCAGAAGTGCACGCGGTGAACACGCGTGTGCATGGTGCCAGCATGCTAGCCGACATGCTCTGAGTGCCGCCGGGCGCTATGTTCGTTGCGTGCTCGCTTCCCCGGCTGCCGCACCTTGCCAAACTTCGCCACCATCACCGTCTCGACGCCCTTAACCCCCTCCTGGCGCTCGCTGATGCTGGAGCTCGCCGCAGCGAGCATGGGCTCGAACTAGCTAATGTAATCAAGTCGTCGCAAGACCGTGTTCTGCGCCACCCCTCGCTCTGTGCTCGCCACCGCCCTCACAAGGTTCGCGTGAGCTGCGCCGCCTTTCCTCGCCACCGACGCTGTTCGTCGCTGGGCGCCAGGTCCAGTGTCTCGGCTGAGCCTGATCCCCTCACCTCGCTCGCCTATAAATGCAGCCCTCCCCAGCCCTCTTGAGCATCACAAACTCACCTCACACAGTCCACAAGACATTAGGAAGCCGTAGCCCGGCCGGGCAGGCCTTGGGCCGCCATCCCCGAGCTCGAGCTCGCCGATGATCCCCGCGGTTCGCCCCCACCGCTCCAGCCCCTCCCAGGCTCGGGCTACTCTTCCAGAGCCTCTGTCATGCTGCAGTGGTGTCGTCCGACCCGTTTGGAGCCACTGGTGCCGCCTCCCGTTGCTGTCATCCCCAACTCCGGCGACCTCTGCTCTCTGGCGCCGCTGGAGAGGCTCGTTCCGACACCGTCCGACCACCCCTAGCTATTCTACGCGTAAGGGCAGGTGTGCCTCGGTCTTCTCTGTCGATCTATCCATCTGGATCTGGCCAACGTGCCTTCCTCGCCTGCGTGTGCTCCGGCAGAGCCCCGCTATGCTCTGTTTCCTTCTCCCCCTCCCTCTCACCTGGCCAGCGGGGCCCACTGTCAGCCACTTAGGCCGCGCTCGAAGCGGTACGAGTGGTGGCGCCCCGCAGGTTTAAGTCTTCGACGTCACCCCCCAATTCTATTTTTATTTAAATTAAATTAAAATTTAACCAGAGAGCTTCAAATAGCCACAACTTTTTAACCATAAGTCCAAATGAATTGATTCTTTTTGCATTGTGTTCTTAATGAAAATATCTAGCAGCTCAACAAAAATGAGATTTTTCTCTGCTGTCTAGAATTTCTAGTGATTTTCAGAATGTTTCTTGATGTTTTCTTGTTATGTTTTTAATTGCTTTCAGAAGGTGAAGCTTGTCTTCAGGATCACCAGGAGGAGTGTGAACCTCACCTACACTAAGGTAAGCCACAATAACATTTTCATGGTGCCATTGCAATATTTGTGATTTTTCAACTTGAATAAATGCTTTAGTTCATGCATTTAAATCACTTAAATAACTATATATATTCTGTTGGATGCTTGTTTAGCCTGATATGGTTAGTATACAATACTTTGAAGCTAACTAAGTTAGTTTAAGTCAGTAGAAGTAATGCTTGGTGGTGAAGTAATAAAATGACTATGAAAATGATTTAGTTTGATGAATATTTTCTTAAATGAGGAAATGATTTATATTAAGTTACTAGCATGGCGAAGCTTGCTGAATAAATATAATCAGAGAAAGGTTATCAGTTGTTGATATGTATGGTTACTACTTGATGAAGTTGACCCATTTATTTTCAATGATAAGTGATGCATGTTATATGATTGCATTTTCATGGCATATCATGACACCGGTTATTTCCATTAAGTTGAACCTGATAATAACTCAACCTGAACATATCGTTGACCGGGTCATGGTGCCACTGAATCGAGTTCTTCCTAGTGCAACCACATTTGCCTTTATGGGAAGGCCTTTATTCCGTCCGTTGTCATGCCTTTGGTCGGTGCCTCCAACGAGGGAAGGTTATGGGCATGCATTACCCTGGCCCGCTAAGAAGACATAACCTTGTGTGCCCGTTGTTGTTATGGTACCTTGTCCCCGTTTGGGACCATTTATGTTTTTGCCACGATGGTGGCCGTTGGTGTCTTCGGTAGACACGGGGCCACCCAGGACTTAGCCCAGTGGGGAGTGAGTCAGAGTGGCCGGGAGAGTGTCATGGCAATGGAGGATTTTCGTTGGAATGCCGTTGGTCCACCCGAATGGGAGTACGAGGCCATGGATTCCGTGGTGTGGGTATAGTGCGCTACCTCTCCAGAGTGCATTTAATCTATCGATAGCCGAGTCCACGGTTACAGACACAACTCGAAAGTAGGTCACACCATGGGTCAACGTTTAAACAATCTTGCACACTAAAGCTAATAACTTTGCACTGTTGGAAAGAGGATGGTTGAGAAACCATTTTGATGATGGAGACCAAGTTTTTGGTTAGTTTGTGATCCGAGAAAGATCACCGTTTGGTTACGAGGTAACCTGTTTAAAGACCAAGATGTTGGTCCGTTTGTGATTCGAGAAAGATCACCGTTTGGTTACGAGGTAACCCATATGGTAAGCAAGTCCGAGGGGCTTGAGGCACGAGATCTTATTCACTGCATCCCTAGTATGTTCTTGCATTGATGATAATATGCTTAAGATCATGATATTTCTTGTCATTATGTTTAGGCTTGTTGTGAGCTTGCATGTACATTCAATGTACTGACCTGGCATGTCATGCCAGATTTCAGGAAAGTCTCATTGGAACGGAGTGCTGTCCGAGTCTAGATCGTGTCCACATCGGTGTCCCTGTGCTATGAGTTCCGCTACGTCATCGTTATCGAGGCCCCCCTTTATATTCACTAAATAATGTACATATTGTTCAGCTGCACCGTGTGTGCCACTTGGCCTCGCAACTTGTTGTAATACGAACTATATTCCGCTAGCATCAATAAAGCGGTTGTTTACTGTACCAAGATGTTGTGTATTGCCAGAAGACAAGATCTCTGGGCTGGCAATGCAAGGTAAACAGGTTGCTCTGAGCCGGGGCGCCACAATGCTTGGTATCAGAGCCGCCCTGACTGTAGGACATGCTAGACTACCACGTGTAAACTGGACGCTAGTTAGACTAAAAGTTGAGTGACTGTAGTGTTTGTAGTTGATTGTTGCCTTGCATGCACTCATTTTATTTTTATTCTAACCTACTAATGGTTGTGAGTGTAGATGGCTCCGGTGTCGTATCCGTGCCAGTTGCAGCTGATGCCGTACACGTTGCTGCATCTCCTTCGTAGTGTGTGGTGTCAATTGTACCCTCTCGGTGACGACCCATCCTATCATGTGTACCGGGAGCGTCTAGCAGACTCAGTGTATGAGTATCACGTAGTGGTTACTCTGCGCACCAGTTCATCTTCCAGCACTAACATTCGTACTTCCAGGAGCAGTTTCGCTTCTACCACTTCTCAGGCTGTCTAGTTTGCTGCATTTGAGGTCCTCGTCGAGCTGCGCTATAATGAGGTCTGGATGCAGAACCACCCAGGTTTCCACTACTATCCCACCTTGCACGACAATGGTCGTGTCTGTTTTCCTATCATTGATCCGGATTCTGATAGTAATGCTAGCCACCTTTCTCGCTACATCACTGCTAGCTACCTTCTGATTCACGAGCTGGCTCAAGAGCTGACTCGTGCTCGCACTACTTTAGCCACCACTAGAGCATTCTCTACTGCATCGTCTATGGGATTTACCCCTTATATTCCACCCGGTTCTAGCTCGCCTATTTCACCGGTTACTCCTCCGAGTAGCTCGGGCACCTCGACCGTGACTCCTCTCAGTGCTCCTGCTGAGTTGGTTTCCCTTCTTGCTATGCCCGTAGCCCCGATGCTCTAGCCTCATCATGCATCTGCTCCGGAGGGAGATCCCTCGAGGCAGCGTGGTCGTGTTACCTTTAACCCAGAGGTCTCGGTTAACATCGTCAGTTCAAGATCTGAGTCTGCTTCAGGGGAGGACCCCACAGGACCAGCAGAGCATTAGAGCGATCGAGTATCCGCAGTTGACATGTTGATGTACGGATGTAGTCGTATGAGTCATGATGTTCCGTTCTATGTATGATAGTAGTCGAACTTATCATGTCATTTATCTTTCATTTATGAGTCTATGTATAATTATGTTGGAACCCTTTCTTATTCGCCGTGTTTTCTTCGATATTCCATTTTGTTTCAGGTTTTGTCGCTGGCTTTTCCCCACCATTTTTGGATGTTGCTCATATCGGATGCGTTATCTTGGGAAAACCAAATAATAGGATGACACGGGGAGGCAGCAGTAGTGCTGCTTGTGAGGATGTCCCTTTTTGCCGTTCCGCACGACAGGCGGGGCACTCTCCCGAGCCGTATGTTCCACCACCGCCAAATCCACCCTCCACCGAGCAAATTTTATGCATATTTGAGGAAAGAAGGAATAATGATCTGCATGAAATATTAAGGAGTGTGCAAGCTATGGTTGGGCAGAATGGAAATCAGAACGGTCATCACTCCAAACTGTCAGATTTTCAGAGAACCAAGCCTCCCGCGGTCAAAGTTATTGATCCCTTGGACGGCAGCGATTGGTTACTTAACTATTGAGAAGAAGCTTGAGATTGCTCAGATCAAGAGGATGACAATGTTCCGTTTGCAACACATTATCTCGAAGGAGCTGCCGCTATATGGTGGGAAAATGCGAAACCATGTGGCCTGCTGATGAAGAAATCACTTGGGAAAAATTCAAAGATCAATTTCATAAATACCATATTCCTGTTGGTATTATGAAGGTCAAGCAGCGTGAATTCCTCGCGCTCATCCAAGGAAGTCAGTCTGTGAGTGAATATTTGCATAAGTTCAATCATTTGTCCCGTTACTCCCTCTATGATGTGGCCACAGAAGAAAGAAAGATTAACTGTTTTCTTGGAGGATGAAACCAGCACCTCCGGTGCACACTCAGCATGTTTGATTTTCCAGATTTCCAAACTCTGATAAACAAGGCCCTCATTGCTGAAAGGGAGCACAAGCTCATACATGACAACAAACCTTCCACTAACGATCACAAGCGCAAGTTCGAGCCTAGGAAAGATGTTCAGCCAGTGCAAAGGCTCGTACTTGGCAGCATACTCAAGTCGAGAACAAGCCCAATTGGCAGCAGAATGTTAACAAAACCACTACACAAGTCAAGAATGTCGTGACCAACCCGGTGTGAGAAGAGTGCTAGTGCAACAATTCTTGTTTCTGTTGTGGGCAAACCGGACATTATGCCAGGCAGTGTCCCAAGAACGGCAAGACTAATGCTCCATTCAGGCCACAAGTCAACTTTATGGGTCCATACCCTGTCTAGCAAAACATCACGGGGAAAGTCCATCACCTCTCCGCAAACGAAGCCCAAGAGAACCCTGAAGTCATTATTGGTATGTTTTCTCTTAACAGGATACCTGCCATAATTTTATTTGACTCTAGGGCTTCCCACTCTTTTATTTCGCGGAGTTTTGCTGCCCAAAATAAATTTCCTTGTTCAATTTTGAGCAAGAATATGCTGGTACAATCCCCGGGATCGCTGCTCAGAAGCAATCTGGTCTGCCGTAATCTGGAAATTATTATCAACGGAGTCTGTTTTCCAACTTCCTTGATAGTCATTGAATCTGCCAAATTGGACATTATTTGGGGAATGAATTGGTTAACCCAATACCAAGTATGCATTAACTGCGCGACCCAAGAAGTCACCTTGGCATGTCAAGAAGGGCAGACTACAAAATTCTATGCCCGCAGAAGCATACCCAAAAAAGAAACGGTCTTCACCGCTGTGGTCAATGAGTTTCCCGATGTATTCCCAGAAGAACTGCCAGGCATGCCGCCAGACCGAGAGCTTGAGTTTGCAATAGATCTTGTGACCGGGACCGCACCATTACACAAGAAATATTATCGGATGCCTTCGTCAGAATTAGTAGAGTTAAAGAAACATCTTGATGAGATGCTCCAGAAAGGTTATATACGACCCGCCTCTTCACCATGGGGATCACCCACAATATTCGTGGATAAAAAAGATGGTAGTCTCCGGATGTGTGTGGATTACCGTCAGCTGAATGATGTCACCATCAAAAACAAATATCCTCTGCCCAGGATTGACGACTTATTTGATCAACTCAGTGGGGCAAAGGTATTATCCAAAATTGATTTAAGGACAGGATACCACCAACTCAAGATTAAAAAGGAAGATATTCCTAAGACCGCGTTCACTACCCGGTACGGTCTTTACGAATATACCGTTATGTCCTTCGGCCTCACCAATGCCCCTGCTTTCTTCATGCATATGATTAATAAATTATTCATGGACTTCTTGGATAAATTTGTGGTGGTTTTCATCGATGATATCCTCATATACTGAAAAGTGAAGAAGAGCACAAGGGACACCTCAGAGCTGTCTTACAAAGACTCCGTGATCATCAGCTATACGCCAAATTCAGTAAATGCAAGTTTTGGCTCAAGCAAGTTGGATTTCTTGGGCATATACTATCAGCGGAAGGTATAGCCGTGGATCCAAGCAAGGTGAAGGACGTTCTTGATTGGCTGGCACCCATGACAGTATCCCAAATCCGGAGTTTCCTGGGATTAGCCAGGTACTATCGTCATTTCATTGAAGGTTTCTCTAAGATTGCCAAGCCAATGACAGAGCTTCTCAAGAAAGATAAGAAATTTGAATGGACTGAGGATTGTGAGAAAAGTTTCAATGAGCTGAAAACCAGACTGACAACAACACCTGTGTTGACTCTTCCAGACATCTACCATAGCTTTGATGTGTACTGTGACGCTTCTAGACAAGGTCTTGGATGCGTACTTATGCAAGATGGCAAGGTTGTAGCATATGCATGTCGACAGCTACGCCCTCACGAAGGGAACTATCCTACTCATGATCTGGAATTAGCCGCGGTGGTTCTTGCTCTAAAAATCTGGATGCACTATCTCACTGGAAAGAGGTGTCAAATATTTACTAACCACAAAAGCCTCAAGTACATTGTCGGTGTCAAAACCGGCGGATCTCGGGTAGGGGGTCCCAAACTGTGCGTCTAAGGCGGATGGTAACAGGAGGCGGGGGACACAATGTTTACCCAGGTTCGGGCCCTCTCGATGGTGGTAATACCCTACTTCCTGCTTGATTGATCTTGATGATATGAGTATTACAAGAGTTGATCTACCACGAGACCGTAGAGGCTAAACCCTAGGAGATAGCCTATGATTATGATTGTTGTTGTCCTACGGACTAAACCCTCCGGTTTATATAGACACCGGAGGGGGATAGGGTTACACAGAGTCGGTTACAAGGGAGGAGATCTACATTTCCGAATTGCCAAGCTTGCCTTCCACGCCAAGGAGAGTCCCATCCGGACACGGGACGAAGTCTTCAATCTTGTATCTTCATAGTCCAACAGTCCGGCCAAAGCATATAGTCCGCTGTCCAAGGACCCCTCATCCAGACTCCTCAAGAGTCACGAACCAGCCTTCAATGACGATGAGTCCGGCGCGCAGATTGTCTTCGGCATTGCAAGGCGGGTTCTTCCTCCGAATACTCCATAGAAGATTTTGAACACAAGGATCGTGTCCGGCTCTGCAAAACAAATTCCACATACCACCGTAGACAGTATAATATTTCCACAAATCTAATCTGCTGACAACTTTTCGTAGCGTGATGTCCTGCCGTGGTCTGGTCATTACGAACCGTTTTTCCCAGCCTGCCACTGCACATGTAGCGAGGCGGTTTTGTTGGCACGTCTTGTCGAAGCAGAGGTCGTGCTCCCCTTATCACGGGATTCTCATCAATACGAGTGTGGGTAACCCAATCGTGCCTGCTGGTATGACTCCTCGATTTTAGGCAAGTTCCAAACGGCCACGCGGAGGACGCTTGATATTCACCCTCTTTATAAAGGGGCCAAGGCCTGTCCTTTTCTTCTCGCGCTCGATCCTTCCCTTCCCCCACCTCGAATTCCAACACCCAAGGCTCAGGCTAAGCGCTTCGGACCATCAATCATGTCCGGATCCAACCTTCAATGCTGGTGGATGGCCTCCTCTGTCACAGAAGAGGACTGATACGTCTCCAACGTATCTATAATTTTTGATTGCTCCATGCTATATTATCTACTGTTTTGGACAATATTGGGCTTTATTATCCACTTTTATATTATTTTTGGGACTAACCTATTAACCAAAGGCCCAACCCAGAATTGTTGTTTTTTGCCTATTTCAGAGTTTCGAAGAAACGGAATATCAAACAGATTCCAAACGAAATGCAACCTTCGGGAACGTGATTTTCTCACCGAATATGATCCAGGAGACTTGGACCCTACGTCAAGGAAGCTTCGAGGAGGGCACGAGGTAGGGGGGTGCGCCCACCCCCCAGGGCGCACCCTCCACCCTCGTGGGCCCCACGATGCTCCACCGACGTACTTCTTCCTCCTATATATACCTACGTAACCCCAAACGATCAGATACGGAACCAAAAACCTAATTCCACCGCCGCAACCGTCTGTACCCACGAGATCCCATCTTGAGGCCTGTTCGGAGCTTCACGAGGGGGCATCCATCACGAGGGCTTCTACATCAACACCATAGCCTCTCCGATGAAGTGTGAGTAGTTTACCTCAGACCTTCGGGTCCATAGTTAGTAGCTAGATGTCTTCTTCTCTCTTTTGGATCTCAATACAATGTTCTCCCTCTCTCGTGGAGATCTATTCGATGTAATCTTCTTTTTATGTGTGTTTGTTGAGACCGATGAATTGTGGGTTTATGATCAAGATTATCTATGAACAATATTTGAATCTTCTCTGAATTCTTTTAGGTATGATTGGTTATCTTTGCAAGTCTCTTCAATTATCAGTTTGGTTTGGTTTACTAGATTGATCTTTCTTGCAATGGGAGAAGTGCTTAGCTTTGGGTTCAATCTTGTGGTGTCCTTTCCCAAGGATGAGGGGCAGCAAGGCACGATTGTATTGTTGCCATCGAGGATAACAAGATGGGGTTTTTATCATATTGCATGAATTTATCCTCTACATCATGTCATCTTGCTTAAGCGCTACTCGCTTTCTTGAACTTAATACTCTAGATGCATGCCGGATAGCGGTCGATGAGTGGAGTAATAGTAGTAGATGCAGGCAGGAGTCGGTCTACTTGTCTCCGACGTGATGCCTACATACATGATCATACCTAGATACTCTCATAACTATGCTCAATTCTGTCAATTGCTCAACAGTAATTCGTTCACCCACCGTAAAATACTTATGCTCTTGAGAGAAGCCACTAGTGAAATCTATGGCCCCCGAGTCTATCTTCATCATATCAATCTTCCTACACTTTATTATTGCCTTTGATTTTTTACTTTGCTTTTATTTTTACTTTGCATATTTATAACAAAAATACCAAAAATATTATCTATCATAGCTATCAGATCTCACTCTCGTAAGTGACCGTGAAGGGATTGACAACCCTTTATCGCGTTGGTTGCAAGGAGTTATTTGCTTTGTGCAGGTACGAGGGACTCGCGCGTAGCCACCTACTGAATTGATACCTTGGTTCTCAAAAACTGAGGGAAATACTTACGCTACTTTGCTGCATCATCCTTTCCTCTTCAAGGAAATCCAACGCAGTGCTCAAGAGGTAGCAAGGACATCAAGAAGCTAAGAGAAGCCAGGTATCTGACCGCCGAAATCTCGCACAGGCTGCCTACTCAAGGGCAGGTCATCCCTACTGCCGAACCCAACGAGAGTGTCGTATTTGTTTCCCACTTCCTCCGAGGGCTAGGCTTTAGTATTGATCCCTTTGTTAGAGGGCTTATGTTCTATTACGGGCTCTATCGGATGTGGGATTCCGGCAAACCCTTAAGGTTCGAACACTGGGGTGCGCGCGAAGTCTTTCCCTCCTACCGATCTACGCCCTAGCTCGCTAAGATCTCACTTGACGAACTCGATTTAACTCACAACACGTAAAGGCACGGGTTTATACTGGTTTGGGCCACCGCTGTGGTGTAGTACCCTACCCAAAGGTGGTGGTGGTGGATTGCCTCTGGCTGATGATGAATCAGACAAGGGAAGAACAGCCTCCTGAGGTTGAGGTGTTCTTGTTCTTGGTAACTCAGCGGGTGAGAGCTGGGTGAACTGATCGATGCCCCTACGGTGGTGGCTAGCTCTACTTATATAGGCCCTGGTCCTCTTCCCAAATATTGAGCGTGAAGGGAGCCAACAACGGCGGGCAAATTTGAAGGGGGACAGCTAGTACAAGCTACCCTGACAAAAGCGGTCTTCGCCTACAAAAGGCTCTGGTGGTGACGCTGTCTTGGGATCCACGATGACCTCCGTCTTGCCGTCCTCCTGGTCTTGGTCTCATTGCACCAATATAGAAACCTTTGCCTGATGCCTCGGTACTCCTCACCTGCGCTGGCCTCCTTAGCACCAAAGAGGAAATAAGGACGCTGCGCGCGCTGGCGCCCGCCTGGCGCCTGCCTGGTGTCGTTCGTCATGGCTCACGTCACGAGACCCTCGTGAGGTTTGCCCCGCCTTGATATCTCTGATCCTCGTGAGCCTGCCTGGCTAGGCCACTCTAGAAGAGGTCTTGCGTCGTCCGCCTCGCGAGGCTTGGACGCTCGCGAGGGTCTTGGATGCCTTGTTGATGAAGATGGGCCATACGGCCTGCTGGCTTAGCCACACCGTGGGCCGCAGGCAGGCAAGTCTGGGGACCCCCGTTCCCAGAACACCGACAGTAGCCCCCGGGCCCAAGGTGCACTCGGGCTTGGCTTCGCGGTGAAGCCAAGGGTCAAGTTCGGAGCACCGCGGGCTCCAAAAGCCTGCAGCCCCGGTTGACGCGTGGCAGTTGATTGGACGTGGGCGCCTCCGCTTCCCCATGCTACCTCGGCAACTGCACGAGTTGACAAGTCCCTGCGACATGCAAGGAAAACCATCATTATATGCGATTGTGGGAGATGCTGGTTGGCCTTTTTCCGTTATAAATGGGGAGGGGGGTGGAGCCCCCGTCGCCCATCTCTTCCTTGCTTGCTTGCTTCTTCCTCCCCGCTCCGCTGCTGACAAGAATGGCGCCTATCAGAAGGTTTTCTGCCGAAGAGAAAGGAAAGGCTCCCCGTGATAATCCGGGGCCACTTCCGCCGAAGAAGGGGTCGATCCATCGCCTTGATGAAGCGGCGATGCAGGTGGTGACGAGGCCTTGGTGCGAGCGGCCTCCTGCGGGGTATCCGCTACCCTTGTATGCCCGAGCCGAGGGCTCAGGAGGACGGAGCAATGAGCAGCGCCGCCCGGGGTCGCCGCGCCACGGCGACGCGCGCCGTCACCCGCAGAATCCACACCTTGTGGCCGGGCGCCTGGATCCGGCCTCAGGCTGGCTCCACTCTGACTTGGCTGTTCGTGCGGCGCTGGGCTAGGCCGCTGCGGCTTCTGAGAAGGAGAAGCAGAGTGCCGCCAACACCGCAACTGATCATGAGGCGGCACTGAAAGACGCCAAGGCCGCCCGTGACCGCTGCCAGGCGCTGGAGGACGAGTTGCAGAGCCTGCGCGACAAGCACGCCGAAGAAGCACGCTGCCGCCAAGCAAAGGAGGAGGAGGTGAAGGCCCGGGAGGATGCCGTGAAGAACCGTGATGTCGAGCTGGTGGAGTTGGAGAAGACGCAAGCCGCCGAGAAGAGCTGGTTGGAAGGGCTGGAGCAGAAGGCGAAGGCGAGGGAGGCCGATCTTGACGCCAAGGCGCTTGTCCTGGCCGAAGATCGCGTGGCCTTTGCCGACCTCGAGGAGAGGTCTAGCAAGGCGCTGAAGACGATCTACGAGCACGACATGGAGAAGTCGCTGGCCACTGATGAGGACGGCCCCACCCGGCTGCTTCCTCTCTTGGTGAAGGCGCTTGAGGAGGTCGTTGATGGCCTCGGTCCCATGGCGGAGGCAGAAGCTCGTGTCCTGTCTTCGGCTGCACAGTCTCGCGTCTTCAAGCATCTGCACGTCCGCGTCCCCAGCGCTCGCCTTGATGAACTGCTGGAGCCTGTGGCTGAAGATCACTGTGAAACCGTCGCCGCAGCTGTACAAGGTCAAGTGGAGTTGCTGAAGAAGTTATGCGGCTTCGTCTCCGCCCCTTTGTCTGGCGATGCCGCCGATCCTGCGGCTGATGGTGAAGGTCAGAACAACGTTACCCACGGAGGAGCACCTTCCGCAGGCGATGGCAATGTCCAGGGTTGACCTCGTGGAGGCGTTTAGACTTTTCATTTGATGTCGTGAGGACAATGTGTTTGTAATATTTGCTTCGAGATTTTGCAATTTCCTTCCTATTTGCTTTGTGTTCTGTTTCGGCAGAGCCCGGCCCCGCGCATACCTCAACCGCCATTGGGCCGATCGGAGACCAGGACGGACCAAGGAGTGAGGGGCTACGTGACCAGTTAGGCTCCTGAGTCGCGATGCTCAGGAGTCCCCCTTGATGCGCAAACAACATATAGGGAGAGTTCGTGAGGATAGATTAATGTTCTACATTGGCAGAGCCCGGCCCCACGCATACCTCAACCGCCATTGAGCCGACCGGAGACCAGGATGGACAAAGGAGTGAGGGGCTACATGACCAGTTCGGCTCCTGAGTCGCGATGCTCAGGAGTCCCCCTTGACATGCAAACAATTTCCATACCTGCCCTCGCCGAGGCCTCGGGAGAGGCGCGCGACGCCCAGGTCCGGGAGACCTGGTTGGGTGTCGTGCGCTTGGGCGTGACATGAGCGCAGCCCCCGTGCCCAGCCCCCTCACGCGGCTCTCCCAAGGGGAGGCGTTGCGGTGAGGCTGGACGCTAAGCTTTGGGCTCCCTGAGGTTGGTATGACCGTGGGGCCGCCCTCAGTTGTTTATCACCAGCGCGGAGCATAGTGCTTCCGCTTGTGCACGGGCATGGACGCTCCTCGGCAGTGTTGTCAGCCAGCTGAGCATGGTGCTTCCACTTGGCGTGGATGGGGCCCCCGGAGGAGCCCCTGGCGCAGGTACAGCCCCGCCCTGACACGTGGCTTGCACGGAAGGGCTGCGAGGTGTATCTGGGCACTCGTGAGCCAGCGCGGGACTCACGAGGCCCTACCTCAAGGCGGGTCGCGCCTGGTCTTGTGTCTTGGTGGCTGTATGTTCCTGCAAGGCGGCTAGATGCAAGCACTCTACGTCCTTAGGTCCCGGCCCTCGAGCGAGCTCAGCCGCCGCTGGTATGCCAGGTCGTGATGCCGTGGTCAAGGCCAGGGGGTGAGGGCTGGAGAGCCAGTAAGAGCTCCTGAGTCGCGATGCTCAGGAGCCCCCCTTTTAACGCGCAAGCGAATTGCATAGGATGAGCAGACCGTGGTGGGCGGCGATCGAGCAGCGCCAGTCAGGCAGGTTAAATATGGAAAGCACATCAGCTTAGGTAAATGTAGGAAGATACATGCCACTGGGTCCGGCCCGAGCGGCTTGGGGATGATGCAGCCCGAGGGGCGCCCCCAGCAAGGTAAGCTAAAGACATAAGAAAAAGGGATACATGCCACAGGGACGGACCCATGTGGCCTGGGAATAATGCAGCCCGAGGGGCGCTCCCAGCTAAACGAGCTTGGAAGATGTCACCTGGTTCTGTAGATGAAGTAGAGTTGGTGCAGCTGAACGCATGCGTCGAAGGAGTGACTCCTCATGAGCCAACGGAGCCCGAGCCTCGGGAGGCTCTGGGGGGCTCGGGAGGTTCCCTGAGGACCGTCTCCATCTCTCCAGGACAGCGTGGTACCTGGCCTCCTGGGCCGCCAGGACACGCCGCATGTTGCGCTGATAGGTTGATGCCACGCTCGGCAAGCCGAAGGGCATGCAAATGTAGCTGTGTGGTGGGCCATCGTAGTGGCCCACACGCGATGGCTGGAAGAGCTCCTGAGATGCGGCCCTGTTGAGCCCGGGGACGTCGATGCAGACACGCAGCCCAGCATCCTCGCTAGGATGCGGAGCTGCGCCTCACGAGCGGCTGTCGCCGCGCCCGGCTCTTGCTTCTTGCAGTTCCTGAGTGGTCTTGGTGATGAACTCCTGAGTGGTGGGCACTCCTTGCCCTGTGCTCTCCTGCGGGTCACGTGCCGCGAAGCATGACTCCAAGTGGTGCCCAAGCGCCTCCCTCCTGAGGTTGGCAAGGTCTGAGGCCCTCCGGAAGAGAGCCCCCGAGCCCTGTCCGAGGAGGGCGCCGGGCGCGCCTTCCTATGCAACGGAAGGAGGGTGCCCCTGGGACGGACGATGATCCTAATGAGGCTCCTGCCGTGTCACCATCCTCCTGAGGTCCTGCGCGGCGCATCTGCTTCTTCTTGGGGATGGCCTCCGGAGGGCCCTCACTTCTGCTGCCGGGGTCGTCGATTGCTGCAGCTTGGAAGGCGCGCTCAAGGGAGCACACCGCATCTCTTTCTTCACACGGGACCGTAATGATTCCTCCACTTCCCGGCATCTTGAGGACGTTGTAGCCATGGTGGGTGACCGCCATGAACTTGGCCAGGGCCGGATACCCGAGGATGGCGTTGTACAACAGACGGATGTGCGCGACGTCGAAATCGATGAACTCGGTGCGGTAGTTCTTGCGTTCACTGAAGGTGACAGGCAGGCTTGCCCTATCGGTGTGGTGGAGCCGTCGGTCACTCCTGAGAAAGGGTTGGTTGGCTGGAGCTGCTCGTATGGCACTTGGAGATTATCGAACGTGTCGACGGACATGACGTTGAGCCGTGCGCCGCCGTCGATGAGGGTCTTGGTAACCTGCACATTGCTGATGACTGGGAAACACAACATCGGGAGGGCGCCGGCAGTGGCCACACACTTGAGCTGATCTGCCGAGTTGAAGGTGATGGCGCATTGGGACCACTTGAGCGGGCGCGTGGCCTCGAGCTTGGGGAGCACCGCGTTCACCTCGCGAGCGAACTGTTTGAAGACGCGCTGACAGGCTGGGGCCTGGGCGCCGCCCAAGATGCATGCGATTGCACGCGACTCCTGGAAGTTCCCAGCCCCCTCGTCCTGATGGTGGTCGTCGTTCCTTCTCGGTGGCGGCAGCGGGGGAAGACCGGTGTTGCCTTGGGGGCGATCTCGCGAGGCTGGTCCTCCAGCGCCTCGCGAGGATGGTCCTGCCAGCGTCCCCACGAGGCCTGTCGCGCCACTCGGGCGCAGCCACGGTCGCCCCTGGCCCTATTCCACGCCCTCCTCCGCGGGTCAGAGCCCCGGTCGTTGCGCTTTGGGGCGCCAACAAGCCGCCCTTCCCAGATGGCTCGAGCTCTTGACAATCGCTAGTGTTGTGGATGTTCAGGTTGTGGAAGGCGCAGAACATCGGCCGTTCTTGGATGACTCGGCTGATCCTCGCCCGCTGGTGTCGGGCTCGCTGCAGCACCATCGCCTCCTTGTGCTTCACGCCCTGGCCTTGGCCTTCTTCTTCTTCCGCTCCTGCAGCTGGCAGCTCGAGGAGAGAGAGGCGCCTCCTCAGCTCTTTGCGACTTGGTCGCCAAAGTTGAACAGCTCTCGAGATGTGCAGAGCTCCTCATGGATAGTGAGCTCTTCCTTCATCTTGACGTCGCGGACGCCGTCGGAGAACGCGGAGATGATGGCCTCGTCCGTGACCTTGGGGATCTTGAGGCGGGTATTGTTGAAGCGCTGGATGTACTTTTGGAGGGTCTCTCCCGGTTGTTTCTTGATGCGGCATAGGTCACCCGCGGCCGGCGGGCGGTCGCGAGTGCCCTGGAAGTTGGCGACGAAGCGGTCGCACATCTCGTCCCAGTAGGAGATCGAGCCGTGCTGCAAGTTCAGGAACCAGTTCGCCATGACTATCTCATCGCCGTTGGCTGCTTCGATGCTCAGCTCGTAGAGCTGCAGGAACTCCACGGGGTCGGCGGTGCCGTCGTACCGAGGAGGCATGTCCGGCTTGAACTTGCTCGGCCAGGCGACGCTACGCAGCTCGGGGGTGACGGCATGGCAGCCAGCTGTGGTCGTTGGTGCCCGCCTCGGAGGTGGAGCTTGGTCCTGACGAGGTCCGCGCGGCGCCGCTGCGGGCGGCGCGCGGTCCTGATGAGGCGGCGCGGGGAGCGCAGGTGCAGCTTCTCCCGGCCGCGGGAATTCTTGGCAGCTTCTCTCTTCGCGCACAGCCACCGGGCGTGGTGGATCACGCTACGGAGCCGCGCGCCTTGGCGCCAAGGCACCGTCTTGTGGCAGAGGTGGTGGAGGCGCGCCATGGGCCTCATCGCCCGTGGCTGGCTGAGGGTGAGGTAGAGAGAGGGATGGCACCGGGGAGCCCTCTGCGGCACGGACGAGCTCGGCGACGCGGTCGAGCCACTCCTCGTAGAGGTCGTCGACGGGGCGGTAGCGCAGGAGTTTGTTTGCCGCAAGGAGCGTAGCCCGCGCCTCCATGGGAGCGCGGCGTGCGTGAGACGAAGAACCGGCCGGGGTTAGCGATGGTGTGGCGGTGCGGCCCCGCCGCACCGGCGATGCAAAGTGAGGACGCTGCTGCTCGTTCCCCGCCGGGCCGGTGGCAGCGTTGGCGGCGGGAGACGGAGAAGAACGAGGTGGCCCACCGACGGGATCCGTATGAGCAACGCGGGCGGTGAGGGCAGCCCGACGCTCAGCTCGAGCACGGCGAGCGTCCGCCATGGAGACGATGGAGCAACGAACTGATGGAAGGGAAGCTAAGGCGCACCCCTACCTTGCGCGCCAAATGTCGGATGTGGGGTTCCGGCAAACCCTTAAGGTTCAACACCGCGCGCCAAGTCTTTTCCTCCCACCGATCCACGCCTCTAACTCGCTAAGAACTCGCGATTTAACTCGACGAACTCACAACACGTAAAGGCACGGGTTTATACTAGTTCGGGCCACCGCTAGGTGTGATACCCTACCTGTGGTGGTGGTGGTGGATTGCCTCTTGGGCTGATGATGAACAGTACAAGGGGAAGAACAGCCTCCTAAGGTTGAGGTGTTCTTGTGCTTGGTAACTCAGCGGGTGAGAGCTGGGTGAACTGCTCGATGCCCCTACGGTGGTGGCTCGCTCTACTTATATAGGCCCTGGTCCTCTTCCCAAATATTGAGCGGGAAGGGATCCAGCAACGGCGGGCAAATTTGGAGGGGGACAGCTAGTACAAGCTACCCTTACAAAAGCGGTCTTCGCCTTCAAAAGGCTCTGGTGGTGATGCCGTCTTGGGATCCACGATGACCTCCATCTTGCCGTCCTCCTGGTCTTGGTCTCGTTGCACCAATATAGCAACCTTCGCCTGATGCCTCGGTAGGCCTCGCCTGCGCTGGCCTCCTTAGCACCAAAGAGGAAATAAGGATGCTGCGCACGCTGGGGCCCGCCTGGTGTCGTTCGTCATGGCTCACGTCACGAGACCCTCGTGAGGTTTGCCCCACCTTGATATCTCCGCTCCTCATGAGCCTGCCTGGCTAGGCCACTCCAGAGGAGGTCTTGCATCGTCCTCCTCACGAGGCTTGGACCCTCGCGAGGGTCTTGGATGCCTTGTTGATGAAGATGGGATGTACGGCCTACTGGCTTAGCTAGTACATGCAGGCAAGTCTGGGGACCCCCGTTCCCAGAACGCCGACAGGTTCGATTTCCATGATCTGGCTTTGGATTCCATCCTTCACATCTCGTCATTCATCTTCGTGTGGGAGGCCTTCCTCCGCATCACCCCACACTTCGGCTTATGTCTCAAGACCTTCAATGTGAAGCCGAAGATGATCGATGGGCGACATGCAGAATGCGGCGGCGCCATAATAAGCAAAGGCGCCGATGCTCTGTGGCCAAAGGGTTCATTCCTGGAGATGTCCAACTTATGGCAGCGGGAGTGGTTTTACATCACGGCTCCCCGAAGTACTAAGTGGGCAGCTGCCCCCGCCTTCCGTTCGGGCCCCCCGCCACAACTGGCGTCATGGGTCAACAAGGGGCTGGACTGGGGGCATGTTAATGACGTGCCGACATTGCAGAGTCGCATCCAATATCTCCTCAAGAGAGATGCCAGCCTCGTCTAGGTAATGCAAGTCATGCTAGTTCGTCGGGTCCTGCCATGCCAACGTCGTTCTCTCCGTATGTGGGAGTTCAACCCAGAAGGACCACGAACTATTCATCAATTCTTCGGCATGATGCTCGAAGGGGTGTATGGATTGTTCTTCGGATCACGAATAAAGTGTCCGGACACCACCGAGGATGCAGGTCTGAACTGCAATCGTCCAGATACCCATGTAAGTAATTCCGCGGCCGAACATGTTGTCTTTTTATTTATCACAACATCATTCTGAAAAGTCGCTCTTTGACCAGGACTGGATAAAAAAGGCGAAGATGATCAGGTGTTAGGCCCCCCTTCCCGAAGGCTCACTGGATCCTGTACTAGCCAGGATGCTTGAGCATGCACCTTATCAAGTGCCATCGGAGGAAGATAAAGAGAGGAATAAAGAAGCCGAGAGCGGGCCTCAGGCATTACTCATCCAAACCGGGGGAATTAGTGTCTCCACGAAGGAGGATAACCGAGGATAAGAATCTAAAATTCCCTCCCCCCAAGGAAGGAAGAGGACCGCCTCTGAAGATTTAGAAACGAGGGCTTCCAAACGAGGGAAGAAACCTTCGCCAGGGGCCCTGCCCCGGAGGACATCCTTACCGCACAGTGCCCGCAAAGGGATCAGCCCTCCACCGAGCCGTAAGTGAACAAGAGTACTTTTAGTAAATATATCCTGCTTCATCTCCGAGGACAATAACCGAGACTTATTTCTTGCAGTTCGGATCGTAGCCCTTCTCGACAGAGTTCGTCTTCGGGGGATCTTCTTCCAGAGATGATGGAGAACGAAATGCCTCCCCCTGTCTCCCCGCCTCCTGAGGCGGACGACCCTGAGGTATCGTCATGGAGAATTTCTCCTGATCCGCTAAGGCCAGAAGGTAACCCTTTGGCCACCCGAAGTCCGGAGTATTCGGCTCCTAAGGAGAGCAACAGAAAGAGTCCGGGATTGTCCGGTGCACAACCGGACGCACTGATGGGTCTTCTAGAGCAAGCGGCTATCTCAGAGGCGGATCGTACTTTGATGGGTGCGGTGGTTGAGAGGATTTCATCCGCCAAAAATGGGTTCTTGAAGCTTTTATGAGCCTGCTAAAAGGCTTTGAGGTATGCGAAGTATATATATTTTTTGACGGTACCGCACACGCTAGGTGTGCCCTATACAGATAGTAGCCCGTGAGACTCTGGTTGTTGTCCAAGGGCGGCAAACAGAGGATCATAGTCCCAGGTAATGATCATGCTGCTTTTATGTGCTGAGGGTCCAGTGGCTGGCCGGACTGGTGAGTTTGCCGAACTGAGGTGGCAACTTCATGCGGCAGATGCCGACATCATGCTTGTAAACAAGTGGCTTGACGAGGCACAGGGTATGTATTCTCCGGTGGTCAAAAGATATTAAGAGGAGCATGATGCTAGTATTTGTAATATGCTGTGACTGCAGATGGAGCTGCCGCCTGGAGACCCTTCGGGTGGAGCTTGCCCAAGCCAAGGAACAAGGCAGGAGAAGCGATGCGGCCGCCCTAAAGGCGGCCGGAGAGTTAAGGGCTGAACAGGCTGCTCATCGCCAGAGCAAAGATAAAATAGCCAAGATGGCTGTTGAGCTGAAGGATGCCGCCGACCGGTATGAGCTTCTTGAAAAGGAAAGCTGCTTAAAGCGGCGGACCTAAATAAAGCCATGGTAGCAGTTAGGAAACCCGCCTAAAATCAGAGCGGCGAAGGAGGAACTTCGCTGCCGGAGATATCAAGGCTGGGAAGCCCTTTTGTTATGGGACGGTTCGAGATCCAAGCATCCTCTAGGTCAATTATGGAGTGCTGCAGATGCGTACTTGGACTTGGCAACGAGTGCTGCTGATGCGATGGAGTTTTTCAAAGATAAAAAAGATCACGAAGTGGAAAAGTTGTTCTGGTCGCAGTTCAGTGCTCCAACGCGTCCGCTGCTGTTAAATGAGCAAATGGTCGAGTGGGCTGAGCTCCATAGGTTGTCCGTGCTTGCCATGAGGTCTGTCGTGGATCATCTTTGGCCAGAAGGACCAAGGCCAAATAGTTATTTTGGTTTAGTGCAACGATTCCTTGGTGTTGTGCCGCATATCGATGCTGTAAAGATGTCGGCGTGCATAGAGGGTGCGCGGATGGCTCTTGCCCGTGTTAAGACATACTGGGCAGAGATGGAGGCCACCGCTATTGCAACCCGGGTCCGGCCGTAGGCCAGGTCTCGACCGAGCACTATTTTTAAGAAGTCCTAGAAGGTGCTTGTTTAATAGAGACTCAGTGCTCGAAGATTATCATGTTCGAGTGACATGTATCCCAATTGTAAAAACAATGCTATTTGGATTATAAAGGCTATGTTTATACTTTTGCCTGAAAGTATCATGATGCCTCCTGCGCGGCCGTTTATGTATGTATATAACCTGAAAGTTTGCAGTCGTCGGCTTCAGCCCCCACGCATGTAATGCGGGGGTGTTCGGAAAAACGTGTATTCGCACTTGATCCAACGTCTTGGTCTATTATGGAGGTGATGGCGCGGCGAACAAGGCAATCCGACTATATAGCTTTAACACTTTCACTTAGCCATAGGAGTTCGACGGTGGGGCTACTATATAGCCCCTAGTACTTCCGCGCTCATCCGGATACGGGGCGTGTACATACATGACCGAGAAACCGGCCCTTTGTTAATGCGGAGGAATCGCTAAGATTCCGCTGAGTCATCGAGTGGTTGACCAGTCTCGCGCTTTATCATGACAGTTGCCGCTTTCATCGAGGTGCTCATCCAGATGAACCAGGGCACAATCGCAGTAGTTCTCCCGGTGCCACCTTAGCCGATAGAACGGAACGTAAGGTAGCAAAACACGGGAGCCGGGCAAACCCAACTATTGACCAAAGACATGATTCGGAGCTAATGCATATAAGGCCAAACTCGCGACGCCAAACACTCCCTAAGGTATTCGGACTTTACAACATATGTTGGGCTAAATAGCGCCCTCGATAATAAACCCTGAATTTCCAGGTACATGCATTAGTCTGACGTGACGAAATGTCAATAACGTCATCATCCCTCTCGGTTGTGTTGAGTATCCGGAGGGTGTGCAGCAACAAGAGACAGTAAAAAAGGTTTACACAGGGTCTTAATCTAAAAAGAAACCTTTGAACGGGGCCCTGCTGCACGTCTGCGCTTGTGTCTCCATTGTGCCGTATCCTAGAAGGGTGTAGCACGATGATCATCTGCAAAAGAGAAAAACCCAGGTGAAAGTCTTCGTGCGAAAAATTGGTTATTCTTAATGAACCATAAAAATTCAACCTAAATAAGGTCAAGCCGAATTGTGGTTCTTTTTACGTGCGGGAAGCCCCTAGCACTACCTATGGGGGTATATCCATCGACCCAATCTCAGGTTTATCTGAGCTGTTACAGCCAGTGGTGCGCCGGACTCGTCTACCCGTGTCCGCGGTCTTGACGACCGATCATTTTATTCTGGTTGGAGAGGACGTTCAGTGTTCGGCTGCTAATGCTGCCACACATTCTTCCGCACGTAAGGAACGCTCTATGTTTCCGCTAACTATGATGATGCCACGTGGACCGGGCATCTTAAGCTTAAGATAAGCGTAATGCCGTACTGCGTTAAAACAAGCGAAGCTCGTTCTTCCGAGTAGTTCTTGATAGCCGCTTCGGAATGGGGTGATGTCGAAGGTTAACTTTTCACTTCAGAAGTTGTTGGGAGAACCGAATACAACCTCTAGTACTAGAGAGCCCGTACAACGGGCCTCTGGGCCTGGTATTACTCCTTTAAAGGTAGTATTGCTTTGGTTGATTCTTGTCGGGTCTATCCCCATTTTGCGGACTGTGTCCTGATATATCAGATTAAGACTACTGTCGCCGTCCATAAGGACTCGGGTGAGATGGTATCCGTTAGTTATTGGGTCTAGCACCAAGGCGGCCGATCCTCCGTGCCGGATGCTAGTCGTGTGATCCCTGCAGTCGAAAGTGATCGGGCGGGCCGACCAAGGGTTGAACTTGGGGGAGACGGGCTCCATGGCGCATACGTCTCGGGGTGCGCATTTGCTCCTCCTTTTTGTTACGTGAATCATGTTCACTGTTTTGACCTTTGGTGGGATTTTTTTCTGTTCCCCAGTGTTTTGCTGGCGAGGTTCATCCTCGTCTTCATTTGGTGTCTCCCTCCCGTTGTGTTCGGCGTTTAGCTTGCCGGCCTGCTTGAAGACCCAGCATTCTCTGTTGGTGTGATTTGCAGGTTTGTCGAAGGTGCCATGAATCTGACATAATCTGTCTAGAATCTTTTTTAGGATGGACGGTCCATCTCTACTGCCTTTGAATGGCTTTTTACGCTGACCGGGTCGAGAGCCCCTGAATCCGGCGTTTACTGCCGTGTTGTCTGGGTTGTCTTCATTGTTTTGATGCTTGATTTTATTGCGTCGTGGTTTTCCATTGCCATCCCTGACTTCGGATGTGCCTGGGTCGCTGGTGCCGCTACGGGCCAGCCAACTATCTTCGCCCGTGCAAAAGCGGGTCATAAGGCTTGTTAGGGCTGCCATTGTCCTCGGTTTTTCCTAGCCGAGGTGTCTGGCGAGCCATTCGTCCCGGACACTGTGTTTGAAAGCCGCTAAGGCTTCGGTGTTCGGGCAGTCGACAATTTGATTCTTCTTAGTGATGAATCTGTTCCAAAGCTTTCGGGCTGACTCTCCGGGCTGTTGAGTTATATGACTTAAATCGTCTGCATCCGGTGGTCGGACATAGGTCCCTTGAAAATTAGCCCTGAAAGCATCGTCAAGCTCTTCCCAACTTCCAATTGAGTTTTCGAGGAGGCTCTTCAGCCAGTGCCGAGCTGGTCCTTTCAACTTGAGGGGCAAGTATTTCATGGCGTGGAGATCATCTCCGCGATCCATATGGATATGAAGGATAAAGTCCTCAATCCAGACCCTAGGGTCTGTCGTTCCATCGTATGCCTCTATGTTCACGGGTTTGAATCCCTCTAGAAATTCGTGATCTAGCACCTCATCGGTGAAGCATAGGGGTGCGCGGCACCCCTGTATTTGGATGTGTCATGGCATTCTGATGGTTGTAGTGTTCGGTTTTGATTCCGTGCCGGAACATGCTTCCTAGATCCATAGATGGACCTGGTCATACCGGCTTTTTGGTGCAAGTCCTCACGTAAATAGTGTGTTGACTTATGTGCGGCATCGTTAACCGCCCTATCGCGGCCGCGGGGTGGTCGATCCGGCTGATCGACCGTTTTATTTTTCGGCTGCATAGTCTCTAAAGCCTCGTCATCGAATTCAGGCAGCAACTTGCGCTTTGATAGTTTCTTTGTGTGGCATCGCCGCCGTACTTTTCTTCAAAGGTCGAGCACTTTGTTCCATCTATCGTTGAGTGTATTTTGCGCGGCCTTAAGCCTTTGCTTCTGCTTCTTTAGACTCCTTGCAGTGGCAATAAGCCTTCTATGGGGGTTCTCTTGCTCCAGGTGCCTTTCCGGGATGATGTGTGCATCGTCATCCGGACTGTTCTCCTCTCCAGAGACGGGTTGATTAGCTTTACCCTCGGCGTCGCCGTGATCGGACAGCAGCTCCGTACTATGTTCGCCGTCCGCTGGTTCATCCTGCTCTGTCGCTGGGTCCATGTGGTCGTCGTTTCCTTTGGAGTCGTATTAGCAGTTGAATTGTCAATTCAACCACATCTGGATAACTTAGTATCTGCAGCAAAGTATTTAGTAGCAAAGTAGTATGATAGTAGTGGTAACGGTCACAAAAGTAACGGTAGCAAAAGTAATATTTTTGGCGTTTTGTAGTGATTGTAACAGTAGCAACGAAAAAGTAAATAAGCGAAGAACAATATATGAAAAGCTTGTAGGCATTGGATCGGTGATGGAGAATCATGCCGGATGATGTTCATCATGTAACAGTCATAACATAGGATGACACAAAACTAGCTCCAATTCATCAATGTAATGTAGGCATGTATTCCGAGTATAGTCATACGTGCTTATGGAAAAAAACTTGCATGACATCTTTTGTCCTACCCTCCCTTGGCAGTGGGGTCCTAATGGAAACTAAGGGATATTAAGGCCTCCTTTTAATAGAGTACCGGAACAAAGCATTAGCACATAGTGAATACATGAACTCCTCAAACTATGGCCATCACCAGGAGTGGTCCCGATTATTGTCACTCCGGGGTTGCCGGATCATAACACATAGTAGGTGACTATAGACTTGCAAGATAGGATCAAGAACTCACATATATTCATGAAAACATAATAGGTTCAGATCTGAAATCATGGCACTCGGGCCCTAGTGACAAGCATTAAGCATAGCAAAGTCATAGCAACATCAATCTCAAAACATAATGGATACTAGGGATCAAACCCTAACAAAACTAACTAGATTACATGATAGATCTCATCCAACCCATCACCGTCCAACAAGCCTACGATGGAATTACTCACGCACGGCGGTGAGCATCATGAAATTGGTGACGGAGGATGGTTGATGATGACGACAGCGACGAATCCCCCTCTTCGGAGCCCCGAACGGACTCCAGATCAGCCCTCCCGAGAGGTTTTAGGGCTTGGCGGCAGCTTCATATCGTAAAACGCGATGAATCCTTCTCTTTGATTTTTTTTCTCCCCGAAAGTGAATATATGGAGTTGGAGTTGAGGTCAGTGGAGCGTCAGGGGGCCCACGAGGTAGGGGCGCGCCCTAGGTGGGCAGGCGTGCCCCCACCCTCATGGACAGGGTGTGCGCCCCCTGACGTGGATTTTTCTTCCAGTATTTTTCTTATTTTCCAAATAGATGTTCCGTGGAGTTTCAGGTCATTCTGAGAACTTTTGTTTCTGCACATAAATAACACCATGGAAAGTCTGCTGAAAACAGCGTCAGTCCAGGTTAGTTCCATTCAAATCATGCAAGTTAGAGTCCGAAACAAGCACAAAAGTGTTTGGAAAAGTAGATACGGCGGAGACGTATCAACTCCCCCAAGCTTAAACCTTTGATTTTCCTCAAGCAATTCAGTTGACAAACTGAAAGTGATAAAGAAAAACTTTTACAAACTCTGTTTGCTCTTGTTGTTGTAAATATGTAAAGCCAGCATTCAAGTTTTCAACAAATATTATGACTAACCACATTCACAATAACTCTTAGGTCTCATGTTTACTCATATCAATGGCATAATCAACTAGCGAGCCATATAATAAATCTAAGATGACAACACTTTCTCAAAACAATCATGATATGATATAACAAGATGGTATCTCGCTAGCCCTTTCTGAGACCGCAAAACATAAATGTAGAGCACCTTTAAAGATCAAGGATTGACTAGACATTGTAATTCATGGTAAAAGAGATCCAGTCATAGTCATACACAATATAAATTAATAGTAATGGATACAAATGACAGCAGCGCTCTACAGCTAGTGCTTTTTAATAAGAGGGTGATGACTCAACATAAAAGTAAATAGATAGGCCCTTCGCAGAGGGAAGCAGGTATTTGTAGAGGTGTCAGAGCTCGGTTTTAAAATAGAGATAAATAATATTTTGAGCGGCATACTTTCATTGTCAACATAACAACCAAGAGATGGCGATATCTTCCATGCTACACACATTATAGGCGGTTCCCAAATAGAATGGTAAAGTTTGTACTCCCCCTCCACCAACAAGCATCAATCCATGGCTTGCTCGAAACAACAAGTGCCTCCAACTAGCAACAGTCCCAGGGGGAGTTTTGTTTGCAATTATTTTGATTTAGTTTGCATAAAGCATGGGGCTGGGCATCCCGGTGACCAGCCATTTTCTCGTGAGTGAGGAGCGGAGTCCACTCCTCTTGAGAATAACCCGCCTAGCATGGAAGATACGGACAGCCCTAGTTTATACATGAGCTATTCGAGCATACAAAACATAATTTCATTTGAAGGTTTAGAGTTTGGCACATACAAATTTACTTGGAACGGCAGGTAGATACCGCATATAGGAAGGTATAGTGGACTCATATGGAATAACTTTGGGGTTTAAAGGATTGGATGCACAAGCAGTATTCCCGCTTAGTACAAGTGAAGGCTAGCAAAAGACTGGGAAGCGACCAACTAGAGAGCGACAACAGTCATGAACATGCATTAAAATTAATAGACACTGAGTACGAGCATGAGTAGGATATAATCCACCATGAACATAAATATCGTGAAGGGCTATGTTGATTTGTTTCAACTACATGCGTGAACATGTGCCAAGTCGAGTCACTTAAATCATTCAAAGGAGGATACCACACCACTATACCACATCACAAACATTTTAATAGCATGTTGGCACGCAAGGTAAACCATTATAACTCATAGCTAATCAAGCATGGCATGAGCAACTATAATCTCTAATTTTCATTGCAAACATTTTTATTCATAATAGGCTGAATCAGGAACGATGAACTCATCATATTTACAAAAACAAGAGAGGTCGAGTTCATACCAGCTTTTCTCATCTCAGTCAGTCCATCATATATCGTCATAATTGCCTTTCACTTGCACGACCGAACAATGTGAAAATAATAAGAGTGCATGTGCATTGGACTAAGCTGGAATCTGCGAGCATTCAATAAACAGGAGAAGACAAGGCAATATGGGCTCTTGGTTAAATCAACAATAATGCATATAAGAGCCACTTCAACAATTTAATTATGGTCTTCTCCTATCGACCCCCAAAGAAAAGAAAAGAAAATAAAACTATTTACACGGGAAAGCTCCCAACAAGAAAAAGAAGAACGGGAAATAGTTTTGGGTTTTTCTTTTTAATTATTACTACTAGAGCAAGAAAAGTAAACTAACTAAAAGTTACTACTAATTTTTTTGGTTTTTCTTAAAGTTTATCAAACACACAAGAAGAAAGCAAGAAAAAGAAAATAAACTAGCATGGATATTACAGTGAAAAAGTATGAGCACCGACAACTAGCAATGAGTGTGTGTGAACATGAATGTAATGTCGGTGGGAAATACGTACTCCCCCAAGCTTAGGCTTTTGGCCTAAGTTGGTTTATTGCCACGGATGGCCTGGAGGATACCCATAGTTGTAGCCGGGTCGTACTGAGCTGCGGCAGTTATTGCCTCTTGAGCTGCAGTGTGGCGGCGAGCTGCCTCCGCCCTCCTCTCGTACTCATCTGCCTCCTCTCTGGTAATGAAATGTATTCCTCTTGCTTGATAATCAAAGAAGGCAGGAGCAGGGAGAGTAATACGAACAACACGACGTCTGTCAAAGATTAAGCGATACCGGAGAGGTGATTCATTCCTCTCGACAAACTGGTGGTGGACCATAGCATTATAGTCTAAATAAGTAGGAGGCAACTCAATATCATCCTCACGAATGTCCACGCCAAGAAAATCAGCTAAGCGGGTTGCATAAATTCCACCAAAGAAATCTCCATTAAATCTCTTATGATGCAACCTACGTGCAACAATGGCTCCCAAATTATAAGATTTGTACCCTAACACAGCACTCCTAAGAATACTGAGGTCAGGAACACACGTATGACATGCTTCATCTTTACCATTTATGCACCTACGTATGAAGAGAGCAAAATAATGTATAGCAGGAAAGTGAATGCTCCCTATGGTAGCTTGTGCTATGTCTATAGATTCCCCCACTGTTATACTAGCAAGAAAATTTCTAAATTCAGATTTGCGGGGTTCACTAGCACTACCCCATTGTGGAAGTTTGCAAGTAGTGGTAAAATCCTCTAAGTCCATGGTATAAGATTTTTCATAAAGATCAAACAGGACAGTTGGAGAATTACGTGAAGATGAAAATTCAAACCTCCTCACAAAGGAACTAGTGAGATAGTGGTACTGGCGGCATTTTTCTGCCTCAAAGCTCACAAGATCAGCAAGCATGCAAATATGCTAGATTCTTCCTTGATTCCCGCTCGATCCATAAAATTTTCTGAAGGCCATTCACAAGGCCGCACTGGAGCGTCCCTTGGTGGCTCATCGTCAGCATCACGCATTGCAAGCCTGGGTCCTTGCTTCCTTGAAGAACCACCTTGGAACATTTTCCTAAGCATATTTCTTCCTCTAAACAATTTCTGAAATTTTTAGTAACTTCAAAATAAAAGTGAACCAAACTTAACAAGATTGATAGCAACTACTCCTACAAGTGCCTAGAGACTATATCATGCATTAGAACTACTTGGAACCATATAAATTTGACATGCAAACTGAAGAACATGGTCACCTAGGCAGCACAAATTTGCAATGAATAAAGCACTAGAACAAAAACTAATTGGACCAATGGAGGAGTCACATACCAAGGAACAATCTCCCCAAGCAGTTTTGTGAGAGGTGCTTGGAGCAAGGAGATCGAAAATCACAGCAAAATGAGCTAGAACTCGTGCTTCAGCTGGATATTGGTGTTTGTGGGAGGAAGAAGAAGTGTGTGGGTGCAGGAATAAGTGGAGGGGGGCCACCATGGGCCCACGAGGTAGGGGGCGCGCCCAGGGGGATAGGGTGCTCCCTCCACCCTCGTGGCCAGGTGCTTGCCCCTCCTGCTGTGTTCTCAGTGCCAGAAATTCTCAAAAATTCTAGAAAAAATCATATTCCATTTTCAGGGCATTTGGAGAACTTTTATTTTCAGGGTATTTTTATATTGCATGGATAAATCAGGAAACAGACAGAAAAATACTATTTTTACTTTATTTCAACTAACAGAAAGTAGAGAGAGATACTACAGAAGGTTGTGCCTTCTAGTTTCATCCATCTCATGCTCATCAAAAGGAATCCACTAACAAGGTTGATCAAGTCTTGTTAACAAACTCATTCCGAATAACATGGAACCGGAGGAATTTCGAATAACACTATGTTACCTCAACGGGGATATGCATATCCCCTATAATAAGAATATCATATTTCTTCTTGACAGTAGGAAGAGGAAATTCAAAACCTCCAAAAATAATCGATTGAATTTTTCCAATAGAATTGATACTGTGGACTTGAGGTTGTTTCCTCGAAAAGTGTACCATATGCTCATTAACATTAACATGAAAAGTGACATTGCCTTTGTTGCAATCAATAACAGACCTTGCAGTATTCAAAAAGGGTCTTCCAAGAATAATAGACATACTATCGTCCTCGGGAATATCAAGAATAACAAAGTCCGTTAAAATAGTAACATTTGCAACCACAACAGGCACATCCTCACAAATACCGACAGGTATAGCAGTTGATTTATCAGCCATTTGCAAAGATATTTCGGTAGGTGTCAACTTATTCAAATCAAGTCTACGATATAAAGAGAGAGGCATAACACTAACACCGGCTCCAAGATCACATAAAGCAGTTTTAACATAATTTCTTTTAATGGAGCATGGTATAGTAGGTATTCCTAGATCTCCAAGTTTCTTTGGTATTCCACCCTTAAAAGTGTAATTAGCAAGCATGGTGGAAATTTCATCTTCTGGTATCTTTCTTTTATTAGTGACAATTTCTTTCATGTACTTAGCATAAGGATTCATTTTGAGCATATCAGTCAAACGCATACGCAAAAAGATAGGTCTAACCATTTCAACAAAGCGCTCAAAATCCTCATCATCCTTTTTCTTGGATGGTTTGGGAGGAAAAGGCATGGGTTTCTGAACCCATGGTTCTCTTTCTTTACCATGTTTCCTAGCAACAAAGTCTCTCTTATCATAACGTTGATTCTTTGATTGTGGGTTATCAAGATCAACAGAAGGTTCAATTTCTACATCATTATCATTACTAGGTTGAGCAACATCGTGAACATCATCATTAACATTATCACTAGATTCATGTTCATTACCAGATTGTGTTTCAGCATCAGAAATAGAAATATCATTTGGATTCTCAGGTGGTTCAGCAATAGGTTCACTAGAAGCATGTAAAGTCCTATCAATTTTCTTTTTCTTCTTTTTAGAAGGACTAGGTGCATCTATATTATTTCTCTGAGAATCTTGCTCAATTCTCTTAGGGTGGCCTTCAGGATACAAAGGTTCCTGAGTCATCTTACCAGTTCTAGTAGCCACTCTAACAGCATAATCATTTTTCTTACTATTCATTTCATTGAGCAAATCATTTTGAGTTTTAAGTACTTGTTCTACTTGAGTGGTAACCATAGAAGCATGTTTAGTAATGAGTTTAAGTTCACCTTTAACTCTAGACATATAATCACCCAAGTGTTCAAGCGTATCGGAATTGTCTACCAAAGTAAGTATTAAAGTTTTCTTGTTTGACAATAAAATTATCAAACTCTTCTAAGCATTGTCTAGCAGACTTGTAGTGAGGAATATCACCTTCATCAAATCTATAGAGAAAATTTACCTTTACTATCTGTGTCGGGTTATCAAGACCATGAGTTTATTCAATAGGTAATGGATTAAGATCATATGTTTCTTCAATAGGCGGTAGATTAAGACCATGTATTTCTTCAATAGGAGGTTATAAATTCTTAACATCTTCAGCTCTAATACCTTTTTCTTTCATAGATTTCTTTGCCTCTTGCATATCTTCAGGACTGAGAAATAGAACACCTCTCTTCTTCGGAGTTGGTTTAGGAATAGGTTCAGGAGCTGGCTCAAGAAGTGTCCAATTATTTTCATTTGTCAACATATTATTCAATAGAATTTCAGCTTCATCTGGTGTTCTTTCCCTAAAAACAGAACCAGCACAACTATCCAGGTAATCTCTAGAAGCATCGGTTAGTCCATTATAAAAGATATCAAGTATTTCATTTTTCTTGAGAGGATGATCAGGCAAAGCATTAAGTAACTTGAGAAGCCTCCCCCAAGCTTGTGGGAGACTCTCTTCTTCAATATGCACAAAATTATATATTTCCCTTAAAGCAGCTTGTTTCTTATGAGCAGGGAAATATTTAGCAGAGAAGTAGTAAATCATATCATGGGGACTACGCACACAACCAGGATCAAGAGAATTAAACCATATCTTAGCATCACCCTTTAATGAGAACAGAAATATTTTAAGGATATAGAAGTAGCGAGATCTCTCATCATTAGTGAACAGGGTGGCTATATCATTTAATTTAGTAAGATGTGCCACAACAGTTTCAGATTCATAGCCATGAAAAGGATCAGATTCAACCAAAGTAATTATATCAGGATCAACAGAGAATTCATAATCCTTATCAGTAACACAGAAAGGTGAAGTAGCAAAAGCAGGGTCAGGTTTCATTCTAGCATTAAGAGATTGCTGCTTCCATTTAGCTAATAACCTCTTGAGCTCGTATCTACCTTTGCAAGCTAAAATAGCTAAAGAAGCTTATTTTTCAAAAACATAACCCTCAGGAATAACAGGCGAGTCTTCATCATCACTTTCCTCTATATAATCAGTTTCAATAATTTCTTTCTCTCTAGCCCTAGCAATTTGTTCATCAAGCAATTCACTAAGTGGCACAGTAGTATCAAGCATAGAAGTAGTTTCATCATAAGTATCATGCATAGCAGAAGTGGCATCATCAACAACATGCGACATATCGTAACTAATAGCGTAAGCAGGTTTAGGTGTCACAAGCTTACTCAAAATGAAGGTGAATCAAGTGCGAGCTAGATGGCGTTCCTTACCTCCCTCGTAGTTGAGGGATAAATTGTTGTCTTAGCGTCTTTCAAGTTCTTCATAGTGACCAGCAGATATAAATCCCAAGTGACTCAAAGAATAGAGCTATGCTCCCCGGCAACGGCGCCAGAAAATAGTCTTGATGACCCACAAGTATAGGGGATCGCAACAGTTTTCGAGGGTAGAGTATTCAACCCAAATTTATTGATTCGACACAAGGGGGGCCAAAGAATATTCTCAAGTATTAGTAGTTGAGTTGTCAATTCAACCACACCTGGATAACTTAGTATCTGCAGCAAAGTATTTAGTAGCAAAGTAGTATGATAGTAGTGGTAACGGTAACAAAAGTAACGGTAGCAAAAGTAATATTTTTGGCGTTTTGTAGTGATTGTAATAGTAGCAATGGAAAAGTAAATAAGCGAAGAACAATATATGAAAAGCTCGTAGGCATTGGATCGGTGATGGAGAATTAGGCCGGATGCGGTTCATCATGTAACAATCATAACAAAGGATGACACAGAACTAGCTCCAATTCATCAATGTAATGTAGGCATGTATTCCGAATATAGTCATACGTGCTTATGGAAAAGAGCTTGCATGACATCTTTTGTCCTACCCTCCTGTGGCAGCGGGGTCCTAATGGAAACTAAGGGATATTAAGGCCTCCTTTTAATAGAGTACCGAAACAAAGCATTACCACATAGTGAATACATGAACTCGTCAAACTATGGTCATCACCGGGAGTGGTCCTGATTATTGTCACTTCGGGGTTGCCGGATCATAACACATAGTAGGTGACTATAGACTTGCAAGATAGGATCAAGAACTCACATATATTCATAAAAAAATAATAGGTTCAGATCTGAAATCATGGCACTCGGGCCCTAGTGACAAGCATTAAGCATGGCAAAGTCATAGCAACATCAATCTCAGAACATAATGGATACTAGGGATCAAACCCTAACAAAAATAACTCAATTACATGATAGATCTCATCCAACCCATCACCGTCCAGCAAGCCTACGATGGAATTACTCACGCACGGCGGTGATCATCATGAAATTGGTGATGGAGGATGGTTGATGATGACGACGGCGACGAAACCCCCTCTCCGGAGCCCCGAACGGACCCCAGATCAGCCCTCCCGAGAGGTTTTAGGGCTTTGGCGGTTGCTCTGTATCGTAAAACGCGATGAATCCTTCGCTTTGATTTTCTTCTCCCCGAAATTGAATATATGGAGTTGGAGTTGAGGTCGGTGGAGCGTCAGGGGGCCCACGAGGTAGGGGGGCGCGCCCTAGGGGGGCAGGCGCGCCCCACCCTCGTGGACAGGGTGTGGGACCCTTGACGTGGATTTTTCTTCCAGTATTTTTCTTATTTTCCTAATAGATGTTCCGTGGAGTTTCAGGTCATTCTGAGAACTTTTGTTTCTGCACATAAATAACACCATGGAAAGTCTGCTCAAAACAACGTCAGTCCGGGTTAGTTCCATTCAAATCATGCAAGTTAGAGTCCAAAACAAGGGAAAAAGTGTTTGGAAAAGTAGATACGACGGAGACGTATCAAGTCGCCTGGGGTATTATTCTTTCTTGCGCTGTTATCGCTGTTTTTGCCGAGGCGGGATTTTGAGCGGCGCCTACATCGTCGCTTTGGTTGCTTCTCGAGGGAACTATCCTTCACTGCATCCTTCCATTCCTCGTCATTGTTTTCTTTGTTTGCATCCACCATGTATATATCGTGTGATGAGGTGGCTGTCCAGCGCCCCGTGGGCGGTGGTTCCTGTTCCTCCCCCATATTGTCGTCCATACCGTCGATGTCTTCGGAGTCGAAATCGAGCATGTCGGTTAAGTCGTGGACAGTGGCTATTAAGTGGGTGGTGGGTGGGGAACAAATTTCTTCATCGTCCGCTTCCCACTCGAGCCGGACATAGTTCGGCCAAGGGCCTCCTGACAAGGAGAGAGACCTTAATGAATTTAGCACATCGCCCAAGGGCGAGTGCTGAAAGATATCTGCGGAGGAAAGCTCCATGATCGGCGCCCAATCAGATTCGATAGGCACAGATGCATGCGGTTCGGAGCCCGTGGCCGGGGATGAATCCAAGGATCCGGCAACACAGGTCTCGTAGGAGGTGAAATCAGTATTCGGCTCTATCGCCGCTGAGTGTGCGGCCTCCGTGGCGGGGTCCATCCGCCCGTCCTCAGATGGCGCAATCTGCTCCGGATTGAGGGCCGGAGTAGCCACAGGTGTGATCCCCCGAACACCTTCTGACGGCAGAGCTAAGTCATGCTCGTCGTGACTGTGCGGCGCACCTGACATGGGCTCGAATCCGTCGAAGATCAAGTCTCCGCGGATGTTGGCAGTATAGTTTAAGTTTCCAAACCTGACCTGAGGCCGGGGGAGTAGCTCTCGATCTGCTCCAGATGGCCAAGCGAATTGGCCCGCAGTGTGAAGCCGCCGAACACGAAGGTCTATCCGGGGAGAGAAACCTCACCCTGGATCGCATCGTTGCCGATGATCGAAGCAGCCATCAAGCCTTACGGTGACGGCACAGTGGAACTCTCAATGGAAGCACCAATGTCAGTGTGAAAACCGGCGGATCTCGGGTAGGGGGTCCCGAACTGTGCGTCTAAGGCGGATGGTAACAGGAGGCGGGGGACACAATGTTTACCCAGGTTCGGGCCCTCTTGATGGAGGTAATACCCTATTTCCTGCTTGATTGATCTTGATGATATGAGTATTACAAGAGTTGATCTACCACGAGATCATAGAGGCTAAACCCTAGGAGCTAGCCTATGATTATGATTGTTGTTGTCCTACGGACTAAACCCTCGGGTTTATATAGACACCGGAGGGGGCTAGGGTTACACAGAGTCGGTTACAAGGGAGGAGATCTACATTTCCGAATTGCCAAGCTTGCCTTCCACGCCAAGGAGAATCCCATCCGGACACGGGACGAAGTCTTCAATCATGTATCTTCATAGTCCAACAGTCCGGCCAAAGCATATAGTCCGGCTGTCCGAGGACCCCCTCATCTAGGACTCCCTCATACATCTTTACTCAGCCAGATTTAAACCTCCACCGACGAAGATGGCTTGAGTTGGTCAAGGATTATGACCTTGGAATTAATTATCACCCAGGTAAGGCCAACGTGGTTGCCGATGCAATTAGCCGAAAGCCTGTCAGTCTGAATGCCATGATGGAATCCTTGCCTCCCAAACTTCAGGAAGAGATTACAAAGCTCAATCTTGTCATAGTTGATGCGGGTCTTGCTAATATTATGGAAATTACTCCTACCCTCGAGGATGAGACCCGCAGGCTTAGCCATATGACCCAGTGCTACAATAACATGCCAAGCATATGCTAGAGGAACAGACACCCGATTTTACAAAGGACGAGCACGGTACCCTGCGATTCCACGGAAGAATTTGTGTACTAAGTCAAGAAGATTTAAGGAAGAGGATACTGTCAGAAGCACACGAATCTTCATATTCTATTCACCCCGGAGGCACTAAAATGTACGAAGACCTTTGACAAACATTCTGGTGGGATGGGATGAAGAAAGACATCGCCTATTTTGTGGCCTGTTGCGACATCTGCAACAAAGTGAAGACAGAACACCAGAAACCAGCCGGACTCCTCCAACTGTTGCCCGTTCCACAATGGAAGTGGGATGATGTCTGCATGGATTTTATCATGGGTCTACCAAGGACTCAGCGAGGCAATTACGCGGTATGGGTCATAGTGGACACCTTAACCAAGGTATCTCATTTTATTCCCATCAGAACCACATACCGAGCCAACCAGCTCGCACAATTGTATGTGTCCAGAATAGTCAGTCTGCATGGAGTACCTCGAACAATCACTTCTGACAGAGGGTCACTTTTTACCTCCGCTTTCTGGCCACATCTCCATCAAGCTTTGGGGACAGCACTAAAGTATAGTACAGCTTATCATCCTCAGACCGATGGACAGACTAAGCGTGTAAACCAAATACTCGAAGATATGCTTCGAGCATGTGCCTTGGCCCAAGGACCCAAAGGGGAAGACTGTCTGTCGTATGCCGAGTTCTCCTACAACAATAGCTTCCAGCCTAGTCTAAAGATGTCACCTTATGAGGCTCTATATGGCTGTAAGTGCCGCACTCCGCTAAATTGGTCTCAAAACGGAGATAGCTGCATTTTCGGAAAAGATCTCATGATGGAAACAGAAAAGCAAGTCAAGGAAATCCGAGACCGATTGCAATTAGCCAAATCCCGACATAAGAGTTACTATGATGCAAAGCACCGACAGATCAGTTTTGAACCCGGAGAGCATATATACCTCCGAGTCACTCCTATGAAAGGAGTCAAGAGATTTCAGACTTGCGGAAAATTGGCACCCAGGTATATTGGCCCATTCCCGGTTTCCAGAGTGGGTACTGTTGCATATCAGTTGGAATTGCCCCGGAATTGTTAGAGGTACACAACGTGTTCCATGTCTCACAGCTAAGACGATGTATATCACCTCCCAAAAAAAGGACTGATATGTCAGAATTAGAGCTGGCTAAGGATTTAACGTATGAGGAGAGACCATTCAGAATCTTGGATACAATGGAAAGGGTCACCCATAGTAAAGCAAGAAAATTTTATAAGGTTTAGTGGGAGCATCACACAGAGGAAGAGGCAACTTGGGAACATGAGGAATTTCTTAAGGCAACCTATCCAGAATTGTTTTCCTCGAGCAACCGAATCTCGAGGACGAGATTCATCCTAAGTGGGGAGGTTTGTGACAGCCTGGTTTTTGCCCTCTCTTCTTTTTCTGATTTTATTTGGTTTTTATTTGAATTTGGAGTTTTGGATCATTTCAGTTGGACTTAAACACTTGGGCATCACCCTGATTTTCACCTAAGTGACTCATCCCTCTCCCGAGCCATCATTTCTTCTCTGGTTAACCTCAAAATAATGTTATGAATATTTTTCTTAAATGAAAAATATTCATTTCCTCCTCCAAAACCCTAACCAGCCACATGTGTTCCAAAGAAACCCCTATTTTTCTTGCCCACAAAAATCTGAGAAAATTCCCAAATATTCTTTGAACCCTAGGGCACCTTCCTGAGCAAAAATATTGCATCACTTTTTGGAAAAAATTTCCTACAGAAAATATTTTCAGTTCTGACCAGAAATGGTAGTTTCTACAGCAACTACCATTTTACTTGCTCCAATACTGCTGAATTTTCTTGCACACCACTACCTTCCTAGATGATTGCTAACCTCCAAAGCTCAGCTCCCAACTCCTACTAATTTGACCACAGTTAACTCTCAAAGTTACTGCCCAGAAACTTACCAGGAAGTGAAACTCCAACTTACAGCACCTGGGCTCGACTCAAAGCATTGGCACAACCCAAAACTCTAAGGACTACACGTCAGACATGAAATTGGGGCCAGCCGTGGCTCTATGCCGACGTGTACGCGGTGACCACGCGTGTGCATGGTGCCAGCATGCTAGCCGATGTGCTCTGAGTGCCGCCGAGCACTCTATTCATCGCGTGCTCGCTTCCCCGGCTGCCGCACCTCGCCAAACTTAGCCACCATCGCTGTCTCGACGCCCTCCTGGCGCTCGCCGATGCTGGAGCTCGCCGCAGCAAGCACGGGCTTGACCCGGCCAACAGAACAGTGGACCCCGCATTGTGTTCGTCGCCACCCCCTCGCTCTTGTGCTCGTCGCCGCCCTCTCACAGTGCCCGCGTGGGCTGCGTAGCCTTTCGCCTCGCTCACTGACGTTGTTCGTCACCGGGCACCGTGTCCAAGTGTCCTCCGGCGGAGCCCGATCCCCTCACCTCGCTCGCCTATAAATGCAGCCCTCCCCAGCCCTCTTGAGCATCAAAAACTGACCTCACACACTCCACAAGACAGTAGGAAGCTGTAGCCCGGCCGGGCAGGCCTCGGGTCGCCGTCCCCAAGCTCGAGCTCGCCGGTGATCCCCGTGGTTCGCCCCCACCGCTCCAGCCCCTCCCAGGCTCGGGCTACTCTTTCAGAGCCTCCGCCGTGCTGCAGTGGTGCCGTCCGACCCGTTTGGAGCCACTGGTGCCGCCTCCCATTGCCATCATCCCCAACTCCGGCGACCTCTGCTCTCTGTCGCCGCTGGGAGGCTCGTTCCGACACCGTCCGACCACCCCTAGCTATTCTACAGGTACGGGCAGGTGCGTCTCGGTCTTCTCGGTCGATCTATCCCTCTGGATCTGGCCAACATGCCCTTCTCGCCGGCGTGTGCTCTGGCGGAGCCCTGCCGTGCTCTGTTTCCTTCTCCCCCTTCCTCTCACCTGACTAGCAGGGCCCATTGTCAGCCACTCTGGCCGCGCCCGAAGCGGTACGAGTGGTGGCGCCCGCGGGTTTACGTCTTCGACGTCACCCCCCCCAGTTCTGATTTTATTTAAATTAAATTCAAATTTAACCAGAGAGTTTCAAACAACCATAACTTTTTAATCATAAGTCCAAATGAATTGATTCTTTTTGCATTGTGTTCTTAATGAAAATATCTAGCAGCTCACCAAAAATGAGATTTTTCTTAGTTGTCTAGAATTTCTGGTGATTTTCAGAATGTTTCTTGATGTTTTCTTTTTATGTTTTTAATTGCTTTCAGAAGGCGAAGCTTGTCTTGAGGATCACCAGGAGGAGTGTGAGCCTCACCTGCACTAAGGCAAGCCACGACAACATTTTTATGGTGCCATTGCAATATTTGTGATTTTTCGACGTGAATAAATGCTTTAGTTCATGCATTTAAATCACTTAAATAACTATATATATTTTGGTGGATGCTTGTTTAGCTTGATATGGTTAGTATACAATAGTTTGAAGCTAACTAACTTTGTTTAAGTAAGTAGAAGTAATGCTTGGTGGTGAAGTAATAAAATTACTATGAAAAATATTTAGTTTGGTGAATATTTTCTTAAATGAGGAAATGATTTATATTAAGTTACTAGCATGGTGAATCTTGCTGAATAAATATAACCAGAGAAAGGTTATGAGTCGTTGATATGTATGGTTACTACTTGATGAAGTTGACCCATTTATTTTCAATGGTAAGTGATTCATGTTATATGATTGCATGTTCATGGCATATCATGACACCGGTTATTTCCATTTTAAGTTGAACCTGATAATAACTCAAATTGAACATATCGTTGATCGGGTCATGATGCCATTGAATCGAGTTTTTTCCAGTGCAACGACATTTGCCTTTATGGGAAGTTCTTTATTCGATCCGTTGTCATGCATCTAGTCGGTGCCTCCAACGAGGGAAGGTTATGGGCGTGCTTTACCCTGGCCCGGTAAGCAGACATAACCTTGTGTGCTCGTTCTTGTTATGGTACATTGTCCCCGTTTGGGACTGTTTATGTTTTTGCCACGACGGTGGTCGTTAGTTTCTTTGGTAGACACGGGGCCACCCAGGACTTGGCCCAGTGGTGAGTGAGTCGGAGTGGCCGGGAGAGTGTCAGGGCAATGTGTAATTGCATCTAGTGCCCCTTAGTGATTTTGGTGTATTGAAGACTTATAGGTTAAGGGACTAATGTGTTTATGAGTGTACACAGGTCTATAAGTCTATGAGGAGTTTGATATTTACAGAGAAAGTCGACCCCTAAAAATGAAGTTCTTCGACTGAAGACTTTCATATTCTGAAGACTTTCTGAAGACTTTGAAAGTGAAGAAATTGGTGTGACCTTGTAGACTTGGTATTCATTTGAGGAACATGAAGCATGAAGACTTTTGTTTTCGTAGTTTCGTTTTCTCTTTCTTGAGTCATAGGAAACACCGTACTGTTAAAGGGGGTCGAGGAAATACTAAGGAAAAATTTCCATGTGTGCTCAACTCAAAATCCTACAACTACCAATCCTTCGAGTGAAGCCTTTGAAATCTCATACAGATTCAGTCAATTTCTTCAAAGGATGTAAACGAAGTTCTTCCGTCACGAGGAATTTGTTCGACCGAGGAGTTAGGAATTCGCCAAAGGCAGATTGCCTACACAAGGAGGAACATGATAGCCCCGAGGAATTTGAGAATCAAATTTCCGATCGCGTTCAGGTCTTCTTGGCCACTGTCCCAAAATATCTTATCCACCTAACGGTCATATCATTGAAGGGCATTTATGTCTTATCATGTCGGGCTGCTCCCTAGGCTATAAATAGCCGCCTCTACAACCACTAGCTGGTTGGCTGCCCGAGAGAACTTGACACTTGTCATTTGAGAGCAACCCATCCTCCGAGGACTTTGAGCGAAAATCATCGAGTGAGGAAAACCCAAAACCAAAACCCTATAAACCCAAAGTGATTGAGCATCATCAAGAGATTGATCCTGCGTGGATCCGACGCTTGTTACCTTTGAAGACTGTGCTTCTTCTAGACGGTTAGGCGCCATGGTCTAAAGCATCCAAGAGGAATTGTGGATCGCCGAGTGACCAAGTCTGTGAAGGTTTGGAAGTCGCTCAAGACTTACCACGAGTGATTGGACGAGGTCTGTGTGACCCTAGTTCAAGGAGAATACGGTGAGGACTTGGTGTCCCGAGCTGCGTGCTCAGCCGATCGGGTGTCCGGACTGTGTGTCCTCGAGTTTAAATACTCAGCCTCTCCAACCAGACGCATAACCGAGACAAAGAGTTGGAACTGGTCTACCAAATCATTGTCTTCACCAACCTAACTGGTTCTATTTCCTCAACTCTTTCATTTCCTCATTATCGTGTTGAGTGTTTGTTCATATCTGTGTTTGAAGACTTTGATCAAGACTTTCTCAATTTCCTCGTTCAATTTCTTCACTGCTTTGTCTTCATCTTGTGCTATCCTCGTGTTTACGCTTTTCAGACTCTATGATTGTCTTCGTTTCATCATGATGACCATGCCCGCATTCTCTTATGCTTACTTCTGAGTACTTATTCCGCTTCAAGTAGTTCTTCACTTAGGAATTTCCTCACCGAAAAATTCCTCATTGAAGAATTCATAAAAATCGCCTATTCACCCCCCCCTCTAGTTGATATAACGCACTTTCAATTGGTATCAGAGCAAGGTACTCCCTTGTTCTGTGTGATTTTGGTTTAACCACCTAGAGTTTTAGTTATGTCGACCGCAGGTATGAAGAAAGTGACATGCCCTATCTTTGACGGTCATGATTATCCCAAGTGGAAGGCCATGATGAGGAAGCGCCTCATGGCTATGAACAGCGAGCTGTGGACCGTCATCGAGATTGGTCTTACCGATCTATGTAAGAAGGCAGCGCCGATGACATTCGCAAGTACACTCGACTTGACATCATGGCGAAGGACATCATATGTTCCTGCCTATCCGTAGATGAATTCAAGCGTATGATGCATCTTTGCAATGCGGTTTATCTGGGACCGAATCTCTAACGCCTATGAAGGTCATCGAACCGTTATGATCCTTGGTTTGAGGACTTCAAGGAATCTCTCAAAACGATGACTTTCGAACCGTAATCATCATCTTCGTGATCATGTCTCATGTCAAAGGGTGACAAGGTAACCGAATGTTCCTCATTCGAGTTTAGTGACGATGAATCTGATGATGATGGATCTGATGAGGATATTGAACCTAGTTATACTAAACTTGTTTGCATTGCCACTAAACAAAAAACGTCCTTGGAAAAGGTTCAAAACATGCTAGACAAAAGTGATGATATGTTGGGTGAATAAATGGATCGCACTAAAGCCCTGACTAAAAATCTTCAGAGACTTCAGTCTAGGCTTGACAGCCTTCAAGGTCATCATAACACTCTCTTATCTGATCATGAGAAGCTTTCTTATGAATTTCTTCAAAGCAAGCAAGATCTCGAGAAGCTAAGAGTGAGTTATGAAGATCTTCAGAAGGAGCGCGATTCATTACTTGCTCAACAAATCAGCGCTTCTCAGGAAGAATTTGTTCCTCCATGCTTTAAAGTGCATTGAACGTGAATCTGCTAATTCTTCACCTGAATGTTCAAATGCTTCAACTGTTACAAATTCTTCACCAGCCTCTGCTATCACTAATTCCTCACCGAGGATATTGCTAGTATCACTAACGATGCAGGGTTGAAGGAATTGTACATGATGCATGTACAAAAGCCTCAAAGGGCATCGACTCTTTGTGATGTGCTTAAAAGCAGATCCTCAACAGAACCCTAGGAAAGAGGGTATTGCCTTTGAGAGGAAACTCAATGCTGATGGAATATATTGGAAGCCCGAAAGTACTTCAAAACCTCAAGGGTTGCTGCAAAGGGACCTCCAGATTGATCCATCTAACTTATCCGGCTTTACATGTGAATCTCCTCATTCTTCCGATGAGTCATTTGACTCAACTATAAACTGCTCAAAATCAGAATGGTAAAGTATTTGCTAGATATGTTGGCACTAATCGCAGAACGGTTCCCCTATGAAGAAAATCTGGGTTCCCAAGAAGTGCCTTGAAAGTCTTCAGTGAATGTCCTTGACGGTGTCTGGACTAGGGGTACTCACCACGTCGTCCCCGATCGTTAGATTGGGCCGAGGACCCCGGGCCAAGATACTCATGGGCCAGTCCGGACGCTTGCAGATACAAGGAAGATTCCACAAGACTTGGCGATCAAGACACGGACTCCTCCAATCGGGCGATTCGGTTAGGACTTGTTATCCTAGGCCTCTGGTGCATTATATAAACCAGGGCCAGGCTAGTCGACAGAGATACAATATACAATATACAACAAAATCAATCCATAGGCTAGCTTTTAGGGTTTAGCCTCTACAATCTCGTGGTAGATCTACTCTTGTACTACCCATATCATCAATATTAATCAAGCAGGACGTAGGGTTTTACCTCCACCGAGAGGGCCCGAACCTGGGTAAAACATCGTGTCCCTTGCCTCCTGTTACCATTGATCCTAAGACGCACTGCTTGGGACCCCCTACCCGAGATCCGCCGGTTTTGACACCGACATTGGTGCTTTCATTGATAGTTCCGCTGTGTGATCGGGCGAAAGGATCGATGGCTCGATCCGCAGTCAAGCTCGCGACGTCGGCTTCCTCGTCACCACCTCGACCGTCACCTTGGCTTGACCAAGGACTGCGCCTACCTCCGATCGTCATGTTCGGATGAAGGCCTTCATCAACATCAACTCCGATCTCTATCAAGATCATGGAGGAATCATCGAGAGCCCGGGCTCAACGTCAACATTGCCCCCGGCGACCGCGGTTGTTTTTCTCGACAGCGAACTTGAATCCGCCGTCGGCGCCTCCTCAAGCATCGGTTTGACGATTGCTTCGTGGAATTGTGCGGAATTGAGTCTACAACTACCCTGGAAAATTTCGTCGAGTTCGATGGAGGAATCTCGCAATCTCCGATATACGGAGCCGCATTGAATCTGGATGAGAATCCGGACGAGTTTAGGGCGTGGTGTCCAGCTTTAGCTCGGACTTCCTTTGGAAGATCCAACCGCTGATCGGCTTCGAATTCCTATATCTACCATCCTCAAAATTTGAGCTCGATCCGACCGCCCAAACTCCGGGAACCTTTCGATTAGTGCATCACTTTTCGGATCTATTTTCTGCGAAACGAATCCGACCCGAGTTCGTCTTTTTTATGAACGGGATTTGGACATCCTTTTGAAGGAAGTTTCAGTATGGGGTATTGTGTTTTGTTTCCAACACATCCCATTAACTTTAAGATCTTTTGAACATGATCATGCTGGTGTCAAACCAAGACGCCATATTGCTCCACGGCCGCCAACTGCGCTTAGACACGTCGTCACATTGTTGAGCCGAGCTCAAGTTTTTCGGATCATCATCTCGGAAAGCCGAACAAGAGTCCGCATCGCGGCGATAAATCATCACCAACATCGCGCCCCGCGGATTACACGGAGGGCATACCGGCATCGCCGCACGGTCGCTTCATCAAGCCGACATCGACCACGCCACGACCTCGCATCGGCGGGCAGCACTATTGCTTCTTCAAGTTGGTGTCCATCACGCCGACCTACTTCGACATCTCGGCTGGACCGGGGCTTCGCCATCTCTTCATCAACTTACTCCGGACACTTGGCGCCACTAGCCGACCAGGCATGGGTGCGCGGATCGAGTCCCAATTTTGAAATCACCTTCCTTCGGATTGCTACAACAAATAAACCGGTGCTATTAATCCTAGTATTTCTTTTTGCTTGTTTGGGTTAAATTTTTCCCAAGGAATTATTACTCTGGTTAGTCCAGCATATGTACACAGGTCTATCAAATGGTGGCGCGATTATCGACGGTCGCATGATGGTTCGGTCAGTTTCAGACACAGCTCGCTTAACGCCGATCCGAACTCGGACCGACAGTGAATCCGTGCTTTGTCACGCCTTTATTGCATTACGCCGACGACCGCATCGACATCGACTTGGCGCCAGCCATATTTCTTTTACTACTCACTTTGCATAAATTATTTATTATGCAACATTTTTTAATTCCTATTATTACTATTATCCCGGTCGCACTATTTTTTGTGCACAGAAAATGATCCACCGGACTATATCCTTTGACGCCACCTCGGTGGACGGGGCTTCACAACACTTCATTACCCCATGCCGGGACTTCGCATCACTCGCCATCCTGCATTGACCGTGCTATGTCACCACTTCGAGTGCCGAGCTCCTTGCTCGCCACCTTGGGACCGGCTTGGGGATGGAACCTTGTCCCGCATCAAGCTCGGACGCGTCGTCAATACCGAACACATTAACCAGCTAAGTTGCCTTCATGCTCAAAGTTTTAAATTTCTAACTTGTGTTCGGTTCGACCAAGAATTATACTTTTTGTAAAAGTTGCTTGTACAAATTTTCCTTGTCGAAACTTTGTTCAAGACACTTGACGCGCTACCCGCTCATTATACTCGGGGCTTCTTTATGAAGCTTATTAATACGGGCTTTATGCCCAACACATGTGTCACACTTCCGCATGTACCTTTTATTCACCATTATATGCATCGATATGACTTAAGTTTTGGCCAAGCTGGGTTGCTGGCTCTGTGATTACCCCACGTTCCCGATTGTTCGGCTAGGTGGTAAAGGGAGCACCTCTACGATTGTTATCAAGGGTCACCGGATGTGTACCTCGGTGGGTGAAGCCAAAGCTAGCGTTCTTAAGGGAATACTCGGTCGGTGAACTAAAAATTATTTTAATTATTTACCCATCTGCCCCAGATGATTTTACGCTTTCATAGCAGCTTTGACATGCACTTTAGGGCATGCATCCCAAATAAAGGAACCCTTAACGGAACTATTCTCCTGGAAGATGTTTCTTACTACCCATGTAATATAACATAACTAGTTGGGCACTTGTCCGATATCAGCACTAATGACCCCTACGCCTTGTCTCCATGCATACCACAGTTCTTATATAACCACGAAGGTATTCGGACACACCTGACTATTGGGTCCCGAGGTCGGCTTAAAAGGTCCGCTATGACAAACGATCTACAATCCGCTAGAAGGCATTCTACATGTCACCTTACATTATATAGTCAACTTTTACCCAAGTCACTTGGGGGCTCTTATGTTATTTGAGTCGTTTCATACTAAGTGTTTTTCTTCTTAGTCCTTGCAAAGTTTTTATTATTTATCACTCCTTTTCTCGACACGAGTGTGTGGTCACTAGCCAGAGCCTAATTTCTCTCGATATCGCTAGAGTTTAGTTTTCTAAACTTGCCTAATCCGTAGGCTGACCCACTTGACGCCTTGAGATAGGATGTGTCATGTTCAAGCACGCAGAAGCATTTTTTTTCTACGGTCAATTTTGGATTGGCACCGAACACTTGATCTTGTAGGACGTCATGTTTTTACTTGACCTTTTTTGGTTTTCCAAGATTTTGGCACTTTTAAACTATTTGTGTGTTTTCAGCACAAGTCTCGCGAGGCAACGCGGACTCCTTTAGAGATTCGCAAAAACATTCTCGGATATTGCTATATATGCATCAGTTTCCAATTGTGTCTTCGGTCAATAGTTGGGTTGCCCGGCTCCCGCGCTTGCCTCCTACGTTCCGCTTTGTTCGGCTAGGTGTGCAAAGGGAGAACCACTGCGATTGTGCTTCCAGCTTGCATGGTCAAGCACCTCAGTGGAGAAAGCCGAAAACTGACTTTCACAATAGGTGTAAACTGGTCAGCGATCCGATGACTATATTAAATGACAGGCCATTCATAACATTGGCCGAAGTGTTTCCGGCTTGACCTCGTCTGTCGCCGAACACGGCGGGGCTAGTAACTGGCCTCCCAAACTAAATCCTCAATCTTTTGCTCTTACATTGGAGCCGAGGTTTCATGATCATGCTTAGCATGACAACCCAAAGAAAGGAACCGATAGCGGGACTATTTTCTTTGGAAGACATTTCTTCTGTTAAACAACAATATAACATATCTCTCTGCGTACCTTTGTTTAGAAAGCCGTATGACCAGATTGCCTTGTTTGTCGTAAATCTTTGCCCTCATAAAGGCTTTATAAAGTAGGACAAACACTCCTCGGCTACCGGCCGAGGAGGTTAAAGCCCATGGTCGGTCAACAAAGTTTTGTACAATGCGGATCCGAGCATTAATGACATAAAGTACTTGGATACATTGAGTCATTACACATAATTTATGATTTTACTATGGATATTGATCCTTAATTCGGCCACCCGTGCCCACAGTAAGGCTCGGGGGCTACTGGGCTTCGGGCTTATTATTTACAAATATTAAAGGGGCACATTGATCCCCTGATCTGGTCTTGCCACCCGACCCGTGTCTCGGGGCTACTACATTGCTTGTTCTATGCGTAAAATCTTAAGTGCAATACAGTTTCGAGGAGATTTTGATCCTCGGGTTGGTCGGCTGCACCCAACCTGAGTCTCGAGGACCGAGCACGCCGCTTTTTGTGTCCGAAGTGTTCTGCTGAAGCTAGGACTTGATCCTCGGACCAATTTTGCAAATCAACCTTTGAGTCTCGTGCTCACGGGATCAGCGGTCTTATGTCATCCTTCGTGCATCTCGGTTTTAGACCGATACATACCTTGAGGGCTCTTGGCTGTACATCTCGTCGAGAATAAATTACATCAATAAAAACATTGACCAAAAATCAGCCCACGATCGAGGTGCTTAACCACCTCGAAGCGATTCGACATATAGCTCGGATGCAAGTGGCTGGCTCCTTAGAGGGCATTTCCGGCATTAAGCTCGGTTAAACTCCTTCAAACTTCTTTGAACCAAGGTGATTTATGACACCTCAGATAAAGTCCGGCGTTGGAGCTCGGATACATAGTCCGGCGTTGGAGCTCGGATATAGTCTGGCGTTGGAGCTCGGATACATAGTCTGGCGTTAGAGCTGGGAAGCAGTCCGGCATTGGTGCTCGGCTGCAAAAGATACCTCGAATGTGGTCCGGCGTTGGAGCTCGGACGCAAGAGGACCTTGCCACCCGGGAACAACTTCAAGCCCGAGGCATGGCCTAAAAATGACAAGGCATTGATAAAGGCTGTAAACTTAAAGGGGCTCCTCGGATACCCGACGTGTAAACTCGTCTAATGCATTTCGGCTATCCTCCAGATCGAAGATGAGAAGATTTGTTGAACCAGTTTTCAAGAACGGCAACCGAAGATGAAGAACAGTTCGAAAGAATCGAGGAGCGTCCCTAACTTGAAGACCGGTTCAGGGGGCTACTGACCATGTCCTGGACTAGGGGGTACTCACCACGTCGTCCCCCGATCAGTTAGATTGGGCCGAGGACCCCCGGGGCCGCATACTCATGGGCCAGTCCGGACAGTTGCCGTATACAAGGAAGATTCCACAAGACTTGGCGATCAAGACACGGACTCCTCCCCCACTGGCGTATTCGGCTAGGACTCTTGTTATCCTAGGCCTCTGGTGCATTATATAAACCAGGGTCAGGCTAGTCGACAGAGATACAATATACAACAACAATCAAACCATAGGCTAGCTTTTAGGGTTTAGCCTCTACGATCTCGTGGTAGATCTATTCTTGTACTACCCATATCATCAATATTAATCAAGCAGGACGTAAGGTTTTACCTCCATCGAGAGGGCCCGAACCTGGGTAAAACATCGTGTCCCTTGCCTCCTGTTACCATTGATCCTAAGACGCACTGCTTGGGACCCCCTACCCGAGATCCGCCGGTTTTGACAGCGACAGTCCTCATGACACCACCTATGAAGAAAAGGAACCCCAGATCAAACTCTTCATATGGACCAAATTCTTCATATGGATCCAAGTCCTCATACGGACCAAATTTCTCACGTGGATCAAATTCCTCAAAAGGATCAAAGTCCTCATATGATTATCATCGTGCTAACAACTCTGTTTTGCAAGGTAGAGCTAAGGGCTATGAATATGTGCATTATTCTTCAAACCAATATGTTCATAAGTCCTCGAAGAATTTCTCTGCTTATTCATATGCTTACCCTAACCCCTCTTATGTGAAACGAAATGGATTGGCCTCTATGCCACCATTCTCATATGGAGCTCATGGAGTGATGAACTCTTTGCCACCCCTTGAGATGTGGGTGGTGAAGAAAAGGACTAATCTCTTACGCAAGGTCAGGCCTCGCACGTGCTTTAGCATCTGAAAAATTTCTTTGGGGCTTGACAAAATGCCTGAAAGGACACAAAGCTAATCATGAAGAAATGAACTTTCATTTCACACGCCCTCATCTTGCTTATACATTATATCGCTGATGAAATTCATCGATGAATTTAATATCATATTCTTCATCGACGAAGTATATGAGATCGTAAGTTGCACTAATTCATCTGCAGGATGATCAACCAAAGCCAATGAGTGGGTCCTCGATAGTGGATGTACAAATCACATATTGGTGACAAGAATCTATTGATGGATGCTCCTTATCACCGTCACATCTGAAGCATATCATCTTTGCTGACAAAGGCAAAAGTCAGGTATTGGGTCTTGGTAAGGTTGCGATCTCTAAAGACATACACATGGACAAAGTCATGCTTGTTGAGTCCTTTAGATACAACCTCATGTCAGTCTCAATGCTTTGTGATCTTGATATGGTTGTTGTCTTTGGCAAGTATCGTTTTGTTGTGATCATGGAAGCTGACAATTCCAAAGTCTTCGAAGGCTTTAGGAGAGGAGACTTGTATATTGTTGATTTCTCTACAGACCACAACCAGCCGTGTGTCTACTTGCAAAAGCTTCAGAAGGCTGGCTATGGCATCGGCGACTTGGTCACGCAGCATGAGGAATTTGCACACGCTTGCGAAGAATAAGCATGTCATTGGCATTGAAAATGTCAAATTCCTCAAGGATCACTTGTGTGGAGCCGTGAAGCTGGAAAATGACCAAGGCCAAGCATCCAATGAAGACTATCATGACCACTACTCGTCCATTCGAATTGCTTCACATGGACCTCTTTGGTCCTAATCATTACTTAGCAAGTCACTAATGATGCATCTCTATATGGCTTTGTTATTGTTGATGATTACTCTCGTTACACATGGGTACACATTGTTACTTACAAAATGAAGTGCAGGAAGTCTTCAAACGATTTTCCTCGAGGGCTTCAACTAACTTTGGTGTGAAGATCGGACACATCGGGAGTGACAATGGAACTGAGTTCAAGAATTCGGTCTTGATGCCTATCTTGATGAACTTGGTATTACTCATGAGTTATCTGCCCCTATACTCCTCAGCAAAATGGCGTCGTGGAGCGCAAGAACAGAACTCTTGTTCAGATGGCTCGCACTATGCTTGATGAAATCAAAACGCCTCGTCGTTTTTGGATTGATGCAATTGATACCGCGTGCCACATCATCAACAGAGTATATCTTCACGAATTCTTCAAGATGACTGCCTATGAACTCCTCACTGACAAGAAACCCAATGTGAGTTATTTCAAAGTCTTCGGTGCTAAATGCTGGATTAGAGATGCTCATCACAATTCTAAATTTGCACCGAAAGCACATGAAGGTTTTATGCTTGGTTACGGAAAGGACTCGCACACCTACAGAGTCTTCAACATCGCTCTTCACAAGATTGTTGATACTGCAGATGTGCGGTTCGATGAAACTAATGGCTCGCAAAGAGAGCACCTACCTTCGTGTTAGATGAACCAGCACCGAGGAATCTATCAAGTTCAAGGCAACCGAGGATGTCATTCCTCATCAAGAATCTTTGAAGAATTCATTCTCAGACGCAAAGAACGCCGAGTGATGCACCGAGGATACTCATGAAGGAAATGGTACTAAAGAAAATGCTGATCAAATTCCTCGACGACAACCAGCTCATCCTCGCGTTGCAAAAGAAGTGCAAGTTGACAAGATCATCGATGACATTGAAGCACCAGGTCCTCTCACACGCTTAAAAGCTTCACATTTATCTAACTTTTGTGGGCACTATGCTTTTGTCTCTATCACAGAGCCCACTAAGGTAGATGAAGCATTTCTGGAGCCTGAGTGGATTCAGGCAATGCAAGAAGAATTACATCAGTTCAAGCTCAACAATGTCTGGGAACTGGTCAAACGTCCAGATCCTCGCAAGCATAATATCATTGGCACAAAGTGGATCTACCGCAACAAGCAAGATGAAAATGGCCTTGTGGTGAGGAATAAGGCACGACTTGTAGCTCAAGGCTACATACAGGTTGAAGGAATTGATTTCGATGAAACTTTTGCACCTGTTGCTAGACTTGAGGCTATTCGCATATTACTTGCTTATGCTAACCATCATAATATCACTTTATATCAAATGGATGTGAAAAGTGCATTCCTCAATGGTAAGCTTGAGGAAGAAGTATATGTTGCTCAACCCCTGTGTTACGAAGATCCAAAGAATCCCGACAAAGTCTTCAGACTCAACAAGGCCCTCTATGGCCTCAAACAGTTCCCCCAGGCGTGGTATGATACATTGAAGGAATTCTTCGTGAAGAATGGCTTCACACCGTTCACTCGACCCTACTCTCTTTACTAAATCATATGATGGTGAACTGTTTGTGTGCCAAATATATGTTGATGATATTATCTTTGGCTGATCTTGACCAACGTTATAGTGATGAATTTGCCTATATGATGAGTGAAGAATATCAAATGTCTATGATGGGAGAGTTGAAATTCTTCTTAGGTCTTCAAATTCGTCAACAACACAATGGCATATTCATATCTCAGAGAAATACCTCAAAGATTGCTCAAGAAATTCGCATGCAAGATTGCAAAGGCGTCAAAATTCCTATGCCCACAAATGGCCATCTATGCATCGATGAAAATGGTATTGACTTGATCACAAGGTATACCGCTCCATGATTGGTTCTCTATTGTACTTATGTGCATCTAGGCCAGATATAATGCTTAGTGTTTGCATGTGTGCCCGATTTCAAGCTACACCGAAGGAATCACACCATAAGGCTGTGAAGCATATTCTTTGATATCTAGCTCACACACCAACATTAGGATTATGGTACCCCAAGGGCTCTAATTTTGATCTCATTGGATATTCTGAATCTGACTATGCTGGTGATCATGTTGACCGCAAGTCAACATCTGGTACTTGTCATTTCCTCGGACGATCTTTGGTCTGTTGGTCCTCGATGAAACAGAACTGCGTATCACTGTCTACTGCGGAAGCTGAATACATTGCTGTTGGCTCTTGTTGTGCTCAATTGCTGTGGATGAAGCAAACTCTCAAGGAATACGGCATCAACATGAAGAATGTGCCTCTCTACTGTGACAATGAGAGTGCCATCAAGATTGCTCACAACCCAGTTCAGCACTCAAGACAAAGCACATTCAAATTCGTCATCATTTTCTTCGTGATCATGTGTTGAAGGCGACATCTCCATCGAGCATGTGAAGACCAAGAACAACTAGCCGATATCATCACAAAGCCCTTGTATGAGAAGAGATTTAGCAAGTTGCGGTGTGAGCTAAATATCTTAGAATCTTGAATGTTCTTTGAAAAGGACACACATCCTGACACTTATGCAAAATTGATGACTTAGATGTGCAACACATGAAGAAACGTTTTTCTTCAATCAATGAAGAATAACACTCTAAGTGTGAAGAAATTAATGAAGAATTTTATTCTCAGAACCCTACGACAATTGTACGCGGTGTCTGAAATCATCATTCTTATACGGTGGGTCACGCCACCACCAAAATTGAAAATCTTCAATTTGAGTTTTTCCTCAGTTTTTGAAATTCTTCAGTTTTTCAAATTCTTCAACTTTGCAAAATCTTCACTGTTTCCGTTGTCTTTCTTCATTGACTATATATATATATGGGTTTATGTCCTCTACAGCATTCACTTATGGCTATTTCTTCAAGTTGCTTTTTCTGCTAAGTGAATGTGATCGGACCCTTCCCCCTCTATGCTATACTCAAACCAATCTATTCACAAATTCTTCATGTGCGTTCTATTTGAAACTCGTTCAAAATCTTCACTGTGTCCTTGTGAGCTGAAGAAATTGCGAACGGAACTTTTAACTTATCTTATCCAAATTTTCGGTTTTGCCGCTCAAACCGTTCCGCATCCCACTATAAACTTATCTATTCACCCACGATCTAACACAATCTCCACTTTTCAGTACGTGGGTGACACATGTCAAGCGAATGAGAAGGGTCAGGGGCACGTTCGTCCAAAATCTTCGGGCGATCAGTTTTTCACCGTGGCTATATATACCCCCTCTCCCCTTCCTCACTTCCTCTACTCCGCTCGACCGCTCTCTCTCTCTCTCGCTCGAGCTTCTCAAACCCTAGCGCCGCCGCTACTCCATCGTCGCCGGTGAGGAAGAGCTTCACTGCCTCGACCTTGTCACCGTCGTACTCGCGCCGACCGCGGAAATCTTCACTCCGCCGCCGCCGTAGCTGTCTTCCTCCGCCGAGTTAGGGCGTGGGAGATCTGAACTGACGGACTTCTAATCTACACTTCTCAGTTTGTCGTGTTCTTCAGTTCGGGTAATTAAAAGTTACTTTTATTACTCGCTTTGATTCTCAAACCTTCCTGAAAATCTTCAAAGGTGTTTATTCTTCAAATCTTCACACATATGAACACCTCAAACAAAATATGCTCTTGATTTGTTTCTCTAAGCAATGATTTTTTCTTCAAGATTCCTCAATTGTGTGGATCTTCGATCTATACAACTCTGGAACCTAAGACAAAGATCGCTTAGTGAAATTCTTCAAGGCTCATCTGGTCAAATTCCTCAAACTAGTTTTTTTTAAAAACCTTATGAGAACGCATATGACCTCTCCAAATTCCTCGCAACTATACTCTGTTCACAGGTACTCATGTTCGCTGCTGAATCACTAGGTTCTCATCAACTTAACTCATTTGCAGCGTTCCTCGAAGAAAAGTTGCATACTTCTTCAGAGAATTCGATTGTTCAAATTCCTCAGTTGAAGAATATGGCAGAAGGAAAGAAGACACAGAAAGGAGGAAAGAGGCCTGAGGTCATGACTGCGTTTGAGATTCCTGAGGACATCTATGCTGATTATTGCACAACTGATGAAGCCGAGTTCGAAAAAGAAAACAAAAATCAGCGCAAGGTGCGCATTCAAAGGATTGAAAGGAGATGGGCAAGGGAATGGAGGGAGTACAGATATGTTACCCCAAAGTACATGAAGAAATTCGCTCTCAATCCTCCATGCCCAAGAGCTCCATTGGCACCTGGTCAAGAAGCTGACCCCACCAGCATCAAGCGTGGTGAGGATTTTCCTGAAGAATGGGCCAAGCGCCAAGCCAAATTGGCAAGACAAGCCAACAAGGCAGTGAGGAAATTTAATGAGGACTCTGCTACTGCTGCTGCCACTGAGGCCTCTGTCAAGCCAAGAAAATCTATGGCAAAGAAGCCCGCACACATGCCAAGTGCTTCACCAACAGTGCCCTCACGACCAAGTTCCTCAGCTGTGCCCTCACGGCCAATTCCTCATGATGCTCCTGCTCCTCCCAAATCCTCAGCTCCTACAAAGTCCTTAGCAGTTCCGACAAAGTCCTCAGCACCTGTGCATCTGGCCACGTGCCAAAGGACTGCTGGCATCTCCATTGCCTCTGGTGTCACAACAAGTTCCTCAGCTGCACCAAATTCTTCATCTGGCCCAACTCTGCTGAAGACTAAGGCCACAGCTGGACGAGGTCCTCGGCCAAGTCCCAAGAAGAAACAGGTCGCCTTCCAAGAGCCACCTGAAGATGATGAGGCTGATGATGATGAACTTGCGGAAATCATCAGAGACCGACAAGAAAGGGCCGCTAGAGCCAAAGGCACACCTATGCCACTGCTGTTGGATCCAAGAGCGATCCTAGACTACATTGATCTCTGGCACAAGGACCCAAACACTCCTATGCCTGACTTCAAGTTGACACTTGGCCAAAGTCACATGCTGACTCATTTCATCCAAGAGGAGAAATGGAAATTTGATACGGCCAGAGAGATCAAGAAATCGCAGTACAGAAAAGAGAAACTGCTGAAGAAAAATGTTGTCAAGATGACAACTGAAGAACTTATCAAGATGCAGGCTAACATCAAAGCCCTCAGTGACAAATTTGACTCATATTATGCTGATTGGCAGGAGCCAAAGTCAGATTTGTCAATCGACAAAGAAGTTCTCAAATGTTGCAGCCCCAACGCAACAAGAAATTCCTCAGTGGAGCCTCCGCTCACCGATCGAAGAACATGCCAAGACCACCGATGAAGTTCAGGCTCTTTGAAGACAATGCTAGTTCCAGGCTGATGATTCCATTCCACCCGCCGAAGAAATTGCGTGGCATCCACTAGTGGTGCGCTCAAGAAATCGAAGAAGTCAGGGCGATCTGCATCGATTGCGCTGAGGAAATTCAACCAGATTCCTCAGCTCCTCCTGCGCCTACACCAACTCCAATCCTTCCATCTGCATCTGATGTGAAGAAGACCAAGGCTGCAGAATGAGCTGCATTGAAGAAAAGGAAAGCATCTGCTGGTTCAAATTCTTCAGCCCCGAAGAAGATGAAGACAATGACCAACTCATTTGAAAATCCCATTGATGCTGTTCCAATTTCCTCCATGCCATCAGAGGACCTTGTTCCTTTTGGTGAAGATTATGAGATCCCAAGCGGATCTGATGAAGACAATCATTCTGCTGCTTCGTCAGAGCAGATTGATGAAGAAATTGAAGTGAAAGCAATCCCTTCAACCCCAATCATTTCTTCGCCTATGCCTCAGTTCAAAGCTGAAGAGGCTGGTGTTGAGGAAATTGAAGAAGATGTGGATATTGGAAGCACAACGCCAGTGATGAACGATGAGTTTTGGGAAAGTCAGCATCCAAATTCTCCACTCTTCACCCAATCCAACAGATTCCTCAGTCCCCTGCTCCAACAGTTCAAATGGGCTCAAGAAACTCATCCCACTTCATCTGACATGAAGAAATTCCAGCCACTAGCGCCGATGAACCTCTTCTTGCTGATCCTCGACCGCACATGTAGAGGAACCAGAAATTCCTCAGCCTGAAGAACCTGAGATTGCGATTCCAGAGGTCGTGATGCAACTCACTGACACTCCATTGCCAAAGCCAAAGAATCCATTCTCAACTCAGCAAAAGTTCAAGGCTGAAGACTTCTTTGGCGAGCATGTTTTTCTTCATGACGTTTTTCTTCACGGATTACAACCCATACGACTCTGCTCGCATAAGGAAGAGGCGTTTCTGGACTGCTAGTCAAGCCAACTTCTATTCCTCTGTGCTCTTCAACAAAGACAAAGTCTTCGATCATGCACATATTCGTCATGTGGACATGGAATCTCCGCCAGCTTGAGCCGGTCCTCGGTGTTCTTCACGATGCGGGACTTCGAATTTCTGCTGCGACATCTGTGATTGGAATGAAGAACTCATTCTTCAATTCTATGCGACGCTGCACATCACCGGAGACGCGAAGATGTGAACTCATGGGTGTTGGACTGGATGTCCGAAAATACTCACTACAAGGCACCAAAGAACTGAATTGCTTCGTGCCCTACCACTCGATCCTCCCTTGATGGTGCTCGTTGTATCTACAATGAACTGAGCTTTCAAATCACTACATGCAAGTGCTGATGAAGCCTTGAAGCCCGGACAGGCACCTCGAACCAAATTCCTCGTCAAGGAATTGCTATATGTGCCTCGAACTGTCTATCGGATTCTGATGAAGACAATGAGTCCTATCAAAGGCCACGACTCAAATGATGAAGAAATCGTTGGCATCATGAAGAATATGCTTTTCAATATTATTCATGGCATTCCCGTCAACTTCCATGATTTCTTCATGAGGACTCTGGCAAACATTGCTATGTCACCTTTTGAGTTGAAGCCTTATGCACCATGGATTATGAGGTTCATCAGGACAAGGTCTTCACTCAATTACAAGGCTGATACTCTGAACCACTGCAGCTACTTGCCTCCAATTGAAGTCCTCAAACGGACATTTTCCTCAGCTGATGACAAAGGCAAGGCAAGTGCTGTTATAGATGAAGGCATTCGTCCATTGGATGGTCAATTTCGCAAAGCTGCAACCTACTCCACCAATGATGACTCTGCCACACATGACTCGCCGCCAATACCTCACCAAGCAAACTCCTCAAGCCCAAGACACTGTGGTGATGGTGATCGTGAGTTACTCCTCAGTCTTCATCAGAAGGTTGATCACAATCATAAATGGGTCAAGCGTCAGTTTGGTTCAATTCTTCACAACATGACCTCTACACACAATGCAGTGAAGAAAACCCAATACTACCTCCATGAAACCTTCAACCGCACCTGGGCTGTTCTTTCTAATGTCTACAGCGCAGAAGAACTGAAGACAATGGGTCTCAAGGAAGAATTTGACTGGTCTGCACCTCTTCCGAAGAAATACAAGAAGGTCAAAGTTCCTTACTTGGTGGCCAGCTCCTTTTCTTCATCGTGAGAAACTGATGAAAATGAAGACTTGGACGACACTGCGGCAGGCTCTACTACGACAACCGACCACAACAACGCTGGCGCTCCTTCATCGACTTGAAATGCTTCAGGGGCGTTAGTCCTCAGTTTCGATCCTTTTGGTCATTCGATGACAAAGGGGGAGAAATGTGAGTTAGTCTTCAAGCGGGTCTACTATATGGGCAATTTTTTTTGCTAAGTTACAACTCTCGTTCTTCTGAAACTTTTATTGGATCGAGTTGGAATCTTAAACCCGATGGTGCTCTGATACTTTTGATGTGTTCCTTTGCATGCTTATTCCTCGTTTTATGTTAATACACGCATGCTGAATTACATCAGTCACCATATTTCATCATGCATTTCAAATTCTTCATATTATATGTCAAATGCATGTATGAATTACAAGATATAGGGGGAGATCTCCATGATTCAACTCTTCAAATGTGCATTGCCTCAAAAGCAAATTCCTCACTATGCACATCTTCAAGGGGAGTTCTTCTATATCTTGCAATCAAACTCCTCAATATCAGTATTTACACTTCATATGTTTATCCCGTTGAAAACTTAACCTATATTGTCATCAATCACCAAAAGGGGAGATTGTAAGTGCATCTAGTGCCCTTAGTGATTTTGGTGTATTGAAGACTTATAGGTTAAGGGACTAATGTGTTTATGAGTGTACACAGGTCTATAAGTCTATGAGGAGTTTGATATTTACAGAGAAAGTCGACCCTAAAATGAAGTTCTTCGATCAAGACTTTCATATTCGAAGACTTTTCAAGACTTTGAAAGTGAAGAAATTGGTGTGACCTTGAAGACTTGGTATTCGTTTGAGGAACATGAAGCGTGAAGACTTTTGTTTTCGTAGTTTCGTTTTCTCTTTCTTGAGTCATAGGAAACACCGTCATTGTTAAAGGGGTCGAGGAAATACTAAGGAAAAATTTCCATGTGATGCTCAACTCAAAATCCTACACCTACCAATCCCTTCGAGTGAAGCCTTTGAAATCTCATACAGTTCAGTCAATTTCTTGATGGATGAGATGAAGTTCTTCAGTCACGAGAATTTGTTTCGACCGAGGAGTTAGGAATTCGCCAGGCGGATTGCCTACGATGAGGAACATGATAGCCCCGAGGAACGACCGTTGATGTGTTGCGCCACCTGTCCCAAAATATCTTATCCACCTAACGGTCATATCATTGAAGGGCATTCATGTCTTATCATGTCGGGCTGCTCCTAGGCTATAAATAGCCGCCCCTACAACCACTAGCTGGTTGGCTGCTCGAGAGAACTTGACACTTGTCATTTGAGAGCAACCCATCCTCCGAGGACTTTGAGCGAAAATCATCGAGTGAGGAAAACCCAAAACCAAACCCTACAAACCCAAAGTGATTGAGCATCATGAAGAGATTGATCCTGCGTGGATCCGACGCTTGTTACCTTTGAAGACTCGCTTCTTCCAGACGGTTAGGCGTCATGGTCTAGAGCATCCAAGAGGAATTGTGGATCACCGAGTGACCAAATCTGTGAAGGTTTGGAAGTCGCTCAAGACTTACCACGAGTGATTGGACGAGGTCTGTGTGACCTTAGTTCAAGGAGAATACGGTGAGGACTTGGTGTCCTGAGCTGCGTGCTCAGCGACTGGGTGTCCGAGACTGTGTGTCCTCGAGTTTAAATACTCAGCCGCTCCAACCAGACGTACAACTGAGACAGCAGTTGGAACAGGTCTACCAAATCATTGTCTTCACCAACCTAACTGGTTCTATTTCCTCAACTCTTTCATTTCCTCATTACTGTGTTGAGTGTTTGTTCATATCTGTGTTTGAAGAATTTGACTGAAGACTTTCTCAATTTCCTCAATTCAATTTCTTCAGTCTGTTTGTCTTCATCTTGTGCTATCCTGTGTTTACGCTTTCTATACTCTATGATTGTCTTCCTTTCATCATGATGACCATGCCCGCATCCTCTTATGCTTACTTCTGAGTACTTATTCCGCTGCAAGTAGTTCTTCACTTAGGAATTTCCTCACCGGAAAACTCCTCATTGAAGAATTCATAAAAATCGCCTATTCACCCCCCTGTAGTCGATATAACACACTTTCACAATGGAGGGGTTTCGTCGGAATGCCGTTGGTCCACCGAATGGGAGTACGAGGCCATGGATTCCGTGGTGTGGGTACAGTGCGCTACCTCTGCAGAGTGTATTGAATCTATCGATAGCCGAGTCCACGGTCGAAAGTAGGTCACACCATGGGTCAATGTTTAAATAATCTTGCACACTAAAGCTAATAACTTTGCACTATTGGAAAGAGGATGGTTGAGAAACCATTTTGGTGATGGAGACCAAGTTGTTGGTCAGTTTGTGATCCGAGAGAGTCACCGTTTGGTTATGAGGTAACCCATTTAAAGACCAAGATGTTGGTCCGTTTGTGATTCGAGAAAGATCACCGTTTGGTTACGAGGTAACCCGTATGGTAAGCAAGTCCGAGGGGCTTGAGGCACGAGATCTTATTCACTTCATCCCTAGTATGTTCTTGCATTGATGATAATATGCTTAAGATCATGATTTTTCTTGTCATTATGTTTATGCTTGTTGTGAGCTTGCAAGTACATTCAATGTACTGACCTGGCGTGTCATGCCAGATTTCAGGAAAGTATCGTTGGAACGGAGTGCTATCTGAGTCTAGATCATGTCCACATTGGTGTCCCTGTGCTATGGAGTTCCACTACGTCATCGTTCCGCTGTCGCGTAGTTGTCGTGATCAAGGCCCCCTTTATATTCACACAATAATGTACATATTGTTCAGCCGCGCCGTGTGTGCCGCTTGAACTCGCAACTTGTTGTAATATGAACTATGTTCCGCTAGCATCAATAAAGCGGTTGTTTTCTGTACCAAGATGTTGTGTATTGCCAGAAGACAAGATTTCTGGGCTGGCAATGCAAGGTAAACCGGTTGCTCTGAGTCGGGGTGCCACATCCAGCCTCCACCGCTCCCCCATCGTCTACTGTTCAACCAGACCTCTCCACGAGGTCCTGTTCAACCACCCCTCCACGGGCTAGTGTTCACCCAGCCCTCCACCGGGTACTGTTTAACAAGCCCTCCATGGGGTCCTGTTCGTCCAGCCCTCCACGGGGCCCTGTTCATCCACCCCCAACCGGCTCAATCGATCGGGGTCCTGTTCATCTAGCGGCAACGACCTCTGCTACCACGGGGTCCTGTTCATCCAACCCCCCACCGGGAACTGTTCATCCAACCCCCCCAACAACGCTCACTGTTCATCAAGAGGCAGCGGGTTCAATCGGCTTCAGTTAGCAGCAGTAGCAAAGGAATCACTCAATCGGGTTCAGTTAACAGCCAGGGATTGATCGATCGCTCGGGTTTAGTAACGCGTAGCCTGCAGTGCAATCGCTTGGGTTCAGTAGGCGAACGCCTCGCTCGGGTCAGTTAGAGCCCAATGCCTCGCACCCACGTGCATATGTGTATGAGAGAAACGCGCATCGCTCGGCCCCCGACCAGCCACCGTAACCGGGAACTCCCCAATATTTTCCTCGCCCTCGCTTCTACCATGATTTTTTCCATCATGGACGGCCCAAAGAATGTCATGCAGCTGCAGCTCCGGCCCGCCCTGGACGAAAAGCCCATTTTCTGTCATGATTTTGTGTCATATAAGTAGGATCCCACCACATCTATGATGATACCGAGTTTTGTCACAATTATCGTCATAGAAGTGTCATAAGCATGAGAGGAAAAAATTCGTTCGGCCCAAAATTTCACGAATGTGTCGTATTTTTGTAGTGACAACTACGGTAAGTATTTCCCTCACTTATGAAATCAAGGTTATCAATCCAGTAGGAGAACCATGCAACAATATGTAAATGGTACCTGCACACAAAGAAAAAATACTTGCAACCCAACACGAAAGAGGGGTTGTCAATCCCTCTACGGTAAAAAGATAAATTAAATTGTATGATATTGGATAAATAGATCTAGCAAAAACACACACATAAAATAAGTAACGAAAAAGTGCAACAAGGTATTTTTGGGTTTTTGGAATAATAGACCTGAAACAGTATGATAAAAGATAGACCCCGGGGGCGTAGATTTCACTAGTGGCTTCTCTCGAGAGAAAAAATACGGTGGGTAAACAAATTACTGTTTGGCAATTGATAGAAGAGCAAATAATTATGACGATATCCAAGGCAATGATCATGTATATAGGCATCACGTCCAAGATTAGTAGACCGACTCCTGCCTGCATATACTACTATTACTCCACACATCGACTGCTATCCAGCATGCATCTAGTGTATGAAGTTCATGGAGAAACAGAGTAATGAAGTAAGAATGATGATATGATGTAGGCAAGATATATTCATGTAGGAATAGACCCCATCTTTTTTTAATAGCAACGATACATGCGTGCCTTGCTACCCCTTCTGTGACTGGGTGAGGACACCGCAAGATCAAACCCATCACAAAGCACCTATTCCCATTGCAAGAAAAATCAATCTAGTTGGCCAAACCAAACCAAAGTTTCAAAGAAGAAATACGAGGCTATAAAAATCATGCATATAAGAGATTAAAGAAAACACAAATAATATTCATAGATAGATCTAATCATAAACTCACACTTCATCGGATCCCAACAAACACACTGCAAAAAGTCATTGCATCAACTAGATCTCCAAGAACATCGAGGAGAACATTGTATTGAGAATCAAAAAGAGAGAAGAAGCCATCTAGCTACTTCGTACGGACCTGTTGGTCTATGGTGAACTACTCACTCATTGGAGGAGCACCAATGAGGATGATAAACCCCTCCGTGATCGTGTTCCCCTCCGGCAGAGTGCCGGAATAGGGCTCTAGATTGGATCTCCTGGTTCTGGAACTTGCGGCAGCTAGAATTGTGTTTCGATCGCTCCCCTAGGTTTCTTGAATATCTAAGTATTTATAGAGCCGAGAGGCGGTGGATAGGACCTCCATGGTCCCAACCACCCTTCAGGGACCACCAGGAGCCTCTGACGCGCCTAGGTGGGTGGTGGGCCCCATGGGCCTCCCCTCCGGTGCTTCCTTGGCTCCCAAGTTGTCTCCTGGTCCAAAAAACTCTCTAAAAAGTTCCATGGCACTTGGACTTCGTTTGGTGCTGATATTCAGCAAAGTAAAAAAACAAGCAAAAACAACAACTGGCACTGGGCACTATGTCGATAGGTTAGTCCCAAAAAATGATATAAAGTTGCCATAAAATGAATGTAAAACATCCAAGAATGATAGTATAACAGCATGGAACAATCAAAAATTATAGATACGTTGGAGACGTATCATCCACCCATCGACCGCTATCAGCATGCATCTATGGTATTATGTTAATGAAAACAGAGTAACACCTTAAGCAAGATGACATGATGTAGACAAAGTAAACCCAATAAATATGAATAAACCCTATCTTTTTATCCTTAATGGCAACAATACAAATATGCGTCATGTCCCTTTCTGTCACTGGGATTGAGCATCGCAAGATTGAACCCATCACAAAGCACCTCTCCCATTGCAAGAAAATCAATCTAGTTGGCCAAACTAAATAGATAGACCGGAGAGAAATACAATGCTATAATAATCATGCATAAAAGAATTCACAAAATACTCAATTAATATTCATGAACAACCCGATCATAAACCCACAATTCATCGGTTCCCAACAAACACACCGCAAAAGAAGGTTACATCGAATAGAACTCCAAGAACATCGAGGAGAACATTGTATTGAAGATCTAAGAGAGATAAGAAGCCATCTAGCTACTAGAGCTATGGAATCGTACGTCTATGGTGAACTACTCACGCATCATTGGAAGGCAGCAAGGATGATGTAGAAGCCCTCCGTGATCGATTCCCCCTCTGGCAGAGTACCGGAAAAGGCCTCGAGATGGGATCGCGGAAGAACAAAAACTTGCCGCCGGGGAAAAAGTGTTTGGGGTGGCCCTTTGTTGGTTTCCCAATTTTAGAGAATTTATAGAGGTGGAATTAGGTTAGACAGAGCCACGTGGGGCCCACAATGCATCAGGGCATGCCTACCCCCTGGGCGTGCTCTGTTACATTGTCGTCTCCTTGCTTCTCGTCTGGTCTCCTCCCAAAGCTTCTAGGGTCTCTCTTGTCCAGAAAAAAATCGTTGAGAAGTTTCATAGTGTTTGGACTCCGTTTGGTACTGATTTCCTGGAAAACCAAAAACAAGTAGAATACATCAACTGGCCCTTGGCACTAGGTTAATAGATTAGTCCCAAAAAATGATATATAATAGCACAAAAAGTTATATAAAACATCCAAGATTGATACTATAATAGCATGGAACAATAAAACATTATAGATACGTTGGAGACGTATCAAGCATCCCAAGCTTAAGTCCTGCTCGTCGTCGAGTAGGTAAATTGTAAAAATAGAATTTTTGATGTGGAATGCTACCTAACATGTTCATCATGTAATCTTTCTTTTATGGTATGAATATTAAGATCCAACTGATTCAAGGCAATAATCTATAATTTGACATAAAGACATCAATACTCAGGCATACCAACAAACAGTCATGCATTCCAAAATATAAATGCTAAAGAACATTATCACTACAAAATCATATAGCCTTGTCATGCTCCATCTTCTTAACACAAAATATAAATCATGCACTAACCCGATGTCAGCCAAGCAATTGGTTCATACTTCTTAACGCGTTTCAGCTTTTTCAACCCCCATGCAATACATGAGCGCAAGCCATGGATATAGCACTATGGGTGGAATAGAATGCATTGGTAGAGATTAATATGGAGAAGACAAAAAGAAGAAAGTCTCACATCGACACGGCTAATCAACAGGCTACGGAGATGCCCATCAATTGATGTCAATGCGAGGAGTAGGGATTGCCATGCAACAGATGCACTAAGATCTATAAGTGGGTGTGCATCTAACTTGCTTGCTCTAGAAGGCCTCAGGCATTTGAGGAAGCTCGCCATCAGAATATACAAGCCAGGTTCTATAATGAAAAATTCCCACTAGTATATGAAAGTGACAACATAGGAGACTCTCTATATGAAAAACTTGGTGCTACTTTGAAGCACAAGTGTGGAAAAGGATAGTAACATTGCCCCTTCTCTCTTTTTTCTCTCTTTTTTTGTTGGTCTCTTTTTGGCCTCTTTTTCTCCCTCACTGGGACAATGCTCTAATAATGATTATCATCACACTTATATTTACTTACAACTCAATATTACAACTTGATAAAACTTAAACATATGACTCTATATGAATGCCTCTGGCAGTGTACCAGGATATGTGCAATGATACTAGCGTAACATGTATGATAATGATGAACGGTAGCTGAGACACAAATACTATGTTACCTATATGATCATGCAAAGCAATATGACAATGATGATGTGTGTCATAATAACGGAATGGTGGAAATTGCATGGCAATATATCTCGGAATGGCTATGGAAATGCCATGATAGGTAGGCATGGTGACTGTTTTGTGGAAGATATAAGGAGGCTTATGTTTGATAGAGTGTATCATATCACGAGGTTTGGATGCACCGGTGAAGTTTGCACCAACTCTCGAGGTGAGAAATGGCTGTGCACGGTGCCGAAGAGGCTAGCAAACTGCGGAAAGGTGAGAGTGCGTATAATCCATGGACTCACATTAGTCATAAAGAAGTCACATACTTATTGTGAAAGTTTATTAGCCCTCCAAGCAAAGTACTACTACACATGCCCCTAGGGGGAGGTTGGTAGGAGTTAACCATCGCACGCCTCGAGCTTCACGCAAAGGAAGACACTTAATAATAAATCGTTCTCCAACTTCTTAGCATAACAGGACACTATACATGCATGCTTCGGGAATCACAAACTTTAACACCAATATTCTTACTAAACCACAATTATTCACTAGTACAACCCACATATCACCATCTCTATATCATAAAATTATTGCAAGGAATCAAACTTATCATATTCAGTGATGTACATGAAAGTTTTTATTATATTCCTCTTGAATGCCTATCACATTAGGACCAATATCACAACTCGTGCATATTGCCATTGCTATTTACTAGTTGATAACCCGTGCATTGCCACGGGCTGCCAATGCTGATCCAACCTTGGTAGTTGTCTCACTGTTATCGATGAACCCACAATAAGCCCTCTTGTTGCCCTAACAACCCCTCCTTAAAGCGCTCATCCCATAAAATAGTATGATATCTTCTTCCCCATACAATGTATAGCTAAACCAAATAAATGTGACTCAAACTAGAATTCCAGATATACATATTTATCATCACGACTCAAAAAAGTATCCTCATGTTCTTAATCAAATTTTGTATAGCTTGAGGGATATTGGTCACCAAGATAAAAATGTGCTCATAGTGCCACATAACAATAAATTTAGGCATAGATATCTTGAGTTATAGGCATAGTTATAAAAATTTCTTGTACTCCACAAGGATGTGTCCCGCAGAAGAAAAAAATAGAATTTATGTGTTGTATGGTGCTTATTAATTACTACATTGTGACAAATATCAAATCACCAAACCACTGTACATAGCGAGCTTTCGAAAGGTTGACATATTAGAATTAAATCAAATTATCTCAACTATAATAATGCAATAGATATCTTTGGCCTGATGCTTCCTTGGTAGTCTTGTTCGAAGAAAAATTTCTCACTGCAATCTACCAACATAGCCTGATAGACAAGCAAGAAGCAAGTGAGGAAACATTAAAATAAACATATTATCCCCATCAAAGGAAGCATCACTACATCTATGTAACCAAATAAGCAACCTATATATCAAGCAGACACATCTGATATGCCCATCTTCAATCTATGTTTTCTTCCAACTAAATAGCTGCTATGACAAACTTACATTTCTAGGCATTTTCTGAGCATCACCTATATCCTTCATGGTAATTTTGATATATCTAATGTGTATATAATAAGACAAATGCTTAGTCCTTACTGTGCACATAGTAGTAGTGTAGATTACTGCCACCCATTGTTGACACCAATTGAACTATAAAATCATTTGATGGAAACCTCACCTCCTCGAGGGTTGCAGAATCACTAGAGCAAATCCACCTATTAAGTAAGAAAGACATAAATAAGCATACAAAAAATTGCTTATTGTGAAAATTTACTATTGTTCATGAGAAAGTGTCAGACTCATGCGTATAGAAAAGCAACATCATACAAAAGCTTGGTCAATCAAAATTTGACCCTACTCACAACAAGCAAAAATAACTTCTGATTCATCCCTGCTCTTCACAACCCTCCCCATGCTGCCACTCCCACCACGCCATGGGACCTCATCCTCGTCATGCAAAGGCTCTTCACCAACCTCTGCAACCACACCCCATGGCGGTGGCCATCGGCACGCTTGTGCTCCTTGCACTGCTTGTTGTGCTCGCCTTCCTCACTGCACACCATGCCACCATGGTGGCTGATAGGGGTGCATGAGTGAGTGTTGTGGGAGATCACGAGGAATAGTTCTTCCTTTAACCTAGGTACAGGGGGTTGGGAAGCAGATATGTTTGTGCGTGTGGATGTTTTTTTGCGCCACCATGAGTTTTTTGGGTGCATGAACATTGACATAACTATCAAGCTTCTTAAAAGCTTTCTCTCTAGCCTTTGAGAGAGAAAACATGGTTAGGAAAAGATAGTATGAGCCTTGAAATCACACATAAATTCCTAACTAAGGCATAAAAAGCTAACCATTAAATACTATGGTACATGCAACTCATTATTTATGGATTGTGAAGATGATCCTAGGGTCATTATTCTTACAGTTATCCATTATAGAAAATTATCTCACAAATATGGAACTTCCCTTGAATAGTAGTTAGCTTATAAGTTGGGTAGATATCAAAACCAAAATATTGAAGCCAGTCACACAAAAAAAGATGCGCTTACATTCCCAAGCTGGTCGATGATAGTAAAATTGAACATTGGTTCCTAGACTAATGATACTAACAATATAGAACACATGTTCTATGTCTTAAACATTGATACGTCCGTTTTGCATCATGTTTTTCTACTGTTATTTATAGTGTTTTTACGCAATATAACACTTTGTGGAGCAATTCTAATGTATTTTCTCTCATAATATGCAAGGTTTACACAAAGAGAGAGAATACCGGCAGCTGGAATTCTGGACCTGAAAAAGCTATGTCAGAGATACCTGTCCTACACATCTTCAAATGAGATGAAATTTTACAAAGAATTATTTTGGAATATATAAAAAATAATAGAGAAAAGAAATACCATAGGGGGGCACCCATGTGCCCACTAGGCCCCCCTGGCGCGCCCTGGTGGGAAGTGGGGGGCCGGGCCCACCTCCGTTGCCCATCTTCTGGTACATAAGGTCTTCTGACCTAGAAAAAATAAGGAGAGGATGTTTGGGACAAAGCGCCGCCGTCTCAAGGCGGAACTTGGGCAAGAGCACTTTTCCTCTCCGGGAGGGGGAAATCAAAGCTATCGTCATCACCAACAACCCTCTCATCATGGGAGGGCAAAATCTTCATCAACATCTTCAATGACACCATCTCATCTCAAAAACCTAGTTCATCTCTTGTGTTCAATCTTTGTATCAAAACCTCATATAGGTACCTATGGGTGACTAGTAGTGTTGATTACATCTTGTAGTTGATGCTAGCCGGTTATTTGGTGGAATATTATATGTTCAGATATATTATGATATTCAATACCCCTCTGATCTTGAGCATGAATATGTTTTGTGAGTAGTTACTTTTATTCTTGAGGACATGGGAGAAGTCTTGTCATAAATAATCATGTGAATTTGATATTCGTTTGATATTTTGATGATATGTATGTTGTGATTCCCTTGGTGGTGTTATGTGAACGTCGACTACATGACACTTCACCATCTTTGGGCCTAAGGGAATGCATTGTGGATTAGTTATTAGATGATGGGTTGCTAGAGTGACAGAAGTTTAAACCCTAGTTTATGCGTTATTCCGTAAGGGGCTGATTTGGATCCATATGTTTAATGTTATGATTAGATTTATCTTAATTCTTCTTTCGTAGTTGGGGATGCTTGCGAGGGGGGTTAATCATAAATGGGACGCTTGTTCCACTGAGAACAGCACCCAAGCACCGGTCCACCCACATATCATATTATCAAAGTAGCGAACGCGAATCAAACCAACATGATCAAAGTGACTAAATGAAATTCATGTGTTTCCTCAAGAACGCTTTGCTTATTATAAGAGATTGTTTTCGCCTATATTTTGCTACAAAAAGGATTGGTCTACCTTGCTGCACCTATTGTTAATCTTGCTACTTATTACTTGTTACAAATTATCTTGCTATCAAACTATCTGTTACCGACAATTTCAGTTCTTGCAGAAATTACCTTGCTGGAAACCGCTTGTCATTTCCTTCTGCTCCTCGTTGGGTTTGACACTCTTACTTATTGAAAGGACTATGATTGATCCCCTATACTTATGGGTTATCAAGACTCTTTTTTTCTAGCGCCGTTCCTGGGGAGTGAAGTGCTCTTGGTAAGGAAAAATTTATATAACGTGCTGAAATTTACTATTACTCATTACTATGGAAAACATTCCTTTGAGGGGTTTGTTCGGGGTATCTTCACCTCGAACAGAAACACAAATAGATTGTTAACCTTACAGAGCATGAAGAAAATAGATTGTTAAAAACTCTGAGGAAGCACCGTGCTACTCTTGGATATACTCTTGATGATCTTAAGGGCATTAGTTCCACCTGATGCTAAACCCATCGTTGATCACCAACGACGATTGAATCCTAAGATGAAGGAAGTGGTAAGAACTAAAATACTAAAGCTTCTGGAAGCAGGTATAATCTATCCCATTGTTGATAGTATATGGGTAAGTCCTATTCATTGTGTCCCTAAGAAAGGAGGCATCATTGATAAAAATGAAATTATCCCACGAAGAACTGTTACTGGCTATAGAATGGTAATTGATTTTAGAAAATTAAATAAAGCTACTAGAAAAGATCATTACCCTTTGCCTTCTATTCATCAAATGTTATAAAGGTTGTCAAAGCACACACACTTTTGCTTTCCTGGTGGATATTCCGGTTTCTCTCAAATACCTCTATCACAACCTGATCAAGAGAAAACCACCTTTACTTGTCCTTTTGGAACTTATGCTTATAGACGTATGCCTTTTGATTTATGTAATCGATACGTCCATTTTGCATCATGCTTTTATATCGATATTTATTGCATTATGGGCTGTTACTACACATTATGTCACAATACTTATGCCTATTCTCTCTTATTTTACAAGGTTTACATAAGGAGGGAGAATGCCGGCAGCTGGAATTCTGGGTTGGAAAAGGAGCAAATATTAGAGACCTATTCTGCACAACTCCAAAAGTCCTGAAACTCCACGAAAGTTGTTTTTGAAAATAATAAAAAATACTGAGTGGTAGAAATACCAGAGGGGGCCCACACCCTGGCCACGAGGGTGGGGGCGCGCCCTACCCCCTGGGCGCGCCCTCCTGCCTCGTGGGCCCCCTGTTGGCCCTCCGGTGCCCATCTTCTGCTATATGAAGTCTTTCGTCTGAGAAAAAATCAGAAGCAAGCTTTCGGGACGAGACTCCGCCGCCACGAGGCGGAACCTTGGCGGAACCAATCTAGGGCTCCGGCAGAGCAGTTCTGCCGTGGACACTTCCCTCCGGGAGGGGGAAATCATCGCCATTGCCAACACCAATGCTCCTCTCATCGGGAGAGGGCCAATCTCCATCAACATCTTCACCAGCACCATCTCCTCTCAAACCCTAGTTCATCTCTTGTATCCAGTTCTTGTCTCCAAGTCTGGGATTGGTACCTGTAGGTTGCTAGTAGTATTGATTACTCTTTGTTGTTGATGCTAGTTGGTTTATTTGGTGGAAGATCATATGTTCAGATCCTTTATGCATATTAATACTCCTCTGATTATGAACATGAATATGCTTTGTGAGTAGTTACGTTTGTTCCTGAGGACATGGGAGAAGTCTTGCTATTAGTAGTCATGTGAATTTGGTATTCGTTCGATATTTTGATGAGATGTATGTTGTCTCTCCTCTAGTGGTGTTCTGTGAACGTCGACTACATGACACTTCACCATTATTTGGACCTAGAGGAAGGCATTGGGAAGTAATAAGTAGATGATGGGTTGCTAGAGAGACAGAAGCTTAAACCCTAGTTTATGCGTTGCTTCGTAAGGGGCTGATTTGGATCCATATGTTTCATGCTATGGTTAGGTTTACTTTAATACTTCTTTTGTAGTTGCGCATGCTTGCAATAGGAGTTAATCATAAATGGGATGCTTGTCCAAGTAAGGACAGCGCCCAAGCACCGGTCCACCCACATATCAAATTATCAAAGTATCGAACGCGAATCATATGAACGTGATGAAAACTAGCTTGACGATAATTCCCATGTGTCCTCGGGAGCGCTTTTCTCTATATAGGAGTTTGTCCAGGCTTGTCCTTTGCTACAAAAAGGATTGGGCCACCTTTCTGCACTTTATTTACTTTTGTTACTTGTTGCTCGTTACAAATTATCTTTTCACAAAACTATCTGTTACCTATAATTTCAGTGCTTGTAGAGAATACCTTGCTGAAAACCGCTTATCATTTCCTTCTGCTCCTCGTTGGGTTCGACACTCTTACTTATCGAAAGGACTACGATAGATCCCCTATACTTGTGGGTCATCAAGACTCTTTCCTGGTGCCGTTGCCGGGGAGTGAAGCGCCTTTGGTAGGTGGAATTTGGTAAGGAAAAATTTATATAGTGTGCTGAAATTTACTGTCACTTGTTACTATGGAAAGTAATCCTCTGAGGGGCTTGTTCGGGGTATCTTCACCCCGAACATTAGAGCAAAGAGTTGCTCCTCAACCTACTGAACCTACTAAAGATGAAAATGTCTACTTTGAAATTCCTTCGGGTATGGTAGAAAAGCTGCTAGCTAATCCTTTTGCAGGATATGGAACATTACATCCTGATGAGCACCTAATATATGTGGATGAAGTTTGTGGATTATTTAAGCTTGCAGGTATGCCCGATGATGTTATCAAGAAGAAGGTCTTCCCTTTATCTTTGAAGGGAGATGCATTGACATGGTATAGGCTATGTGATGATATGGGATCATGGAACTACAAGCGATTGAAATTGGAATTTCATCAGAAGTTTTATCCTATGCATCTTGTTCATCGTGATCGCAATTATATATATAATTTTTGGCCTCGCGAAGGAGAAAGCATTGCTCAAGCGTGGGGGAGGCTTAAATCAGTGTTATACTCATGCCCCAATCATGAGCTCTCAAGATAAATGATTATTAAAAAAAATTATGCTCGGCTCTCTGATAACAATCACACCATGCTCGATACTTCTTGTGCTGGCTCTTTTATGATGAAGAATATTGAATTCAAATGGGATTTATTGGAAAGAATTAAACGCAACTCTGAAGATTGGGACCTCGACGAAGGTAAGGAGTCAGGTATGACACCTAAGTTTGATTGTGTTAAATCTTTTATGGATACCGATGTTTTCCATAAATTTAGCACTAAATATGGACTTGACTCTGAGATAGTAGCTTCTTTCTATGAATCTTTTGCTACTCATGTTGATCTCCCTAAGGAGAAGTGGTTTAAATATCATCCTCCCATAGAAGTAAAAGTAGCTGCACCTATTAAAGTTGAAGAAAAGACTATCACTTATAGTGATCCTATTGTTCCTACTGCTTAAGTTGTGAAACGACCTTTCCCTGTTAGAATAAAGGATCATGCTAAAGCTTCAACTATGGTTCGTAAAAGCAATGTTATAACTTATACACCTCCTGAGCAAGTTAAAGTTGAACCTAATATTGCTATTGTTAAAGATCTCTTGGCTGATAATATTGATGGGCATGTTATTTATTTCTGTGATGAAACTGCTAGAATTGCTAAACCTTGTGCTAAAGATAAACATAGACCTGTGGTAGGCATGCCTGCTATTTTTGTTAAAATAGGAGATCATTGTTATCATGGCTTATGCGACATGGGTGCTAGTGCTAGTGCAATACCTATTGACTTATATAATGAAATTATGCATGATATTGCACCTGCTGAGTTAGAAGATATTGATGTCACAATTAAACTTGCCAATAGAGATACTATTTCACCAATTGGGATTGTGACAGATGTTGAAGTTTTGTGTGGGAAAACTAAATATCCTACTGATTTTCTTGTTCTTGGTTCCCCACAAGATAGCTTTTGTCCCATTATATTTGGTAGACCTTTCTTGAACACTGTTAATGCTAAGATAGACTGCAAAAAGGATGTTGTTACTATTGGTCTAGGTGATATGTCTCATGAGTTTAATTTCTCTAAATTTCGTAGACAACACCGTGAAGAGGAATTTCCTAGTAAAGATGAAATTATTGGTCTTGCTTCTATTGCCATACCTCCTAATGATCCTTTTGAACAATATTTGCTAGACCATGAAAATGATATGTTTATTAATGAAATAAGGGAAATAGATGAAGTGTTCTTTAAATAGGGTCCTATTCTGAAACCCAACTTGCCTGTTGAAATCTTAGGGGATCCTCCTCCACCCAAGGGTGATCCCGTGTTTGAGCTTAAACCATTGCCTGATACTCTTAAATATGCTTACCTTGATGAAAAGAAGATATATCATGTTATTATTAGTGCTAACCTTTCAAAGAAGGAGGAAGAAAAATTATTGAAAACTCTGAAGAAGCACCGTGCTGCTATTGGATATACTCTTGATGATCTTAAGGGCATTAGTCCCACTCTATGTCAACACAAAATAAATTTGGAGAAAGATGCCAAACCAGTTATTGATCATCAACGACGGCTGAATCCTAAAATGAAAGAAGTGGTAAGAAAGGAAATACTAAAGCTCCTCGAGGCAGGTATAATCTATCCCGTGGCTGATAGTCAGTGGGTAAGTCCTGTCCATTGTGTTCCTAAGAAGGGAGGTATTACTGTCGTTCCTAATGATAAAGATGAATTGATTCCGCAAAGAATTATTACAGGTTATAGGATGGTAATTGATTTCCGCAAATTAAATAAAGCTACTAAAAAGGATCATTACCCCTTACCTTTTATTGATCAAATGCTAGAAAGATTATCCAAACATACACACTTTTGCTTTCTAGATGGTTATTCTGGTTTCTCTCAAATACATGTGTCAGCTGATGATCAAGCTAAGACCACATTTACTTGCCCTTTCGGTACTTTTGCTTATAGATGTATGCATTTTGGTTTATGTAATGCACCTGCTACCTTTCAAAGATGCATGATGGCTATATTCTTTGTCTTTTGTGAAAATATTTGTGAGGTTTTCATGGACGATTTCTCCGTTTATGGATCCTCTTTAGATGATTGCTTGAGCAACCTTGATCGAGTTTTGCAGATATGTGAAGAAACTAATATTGTCTTGAATTGGGAAAAGTGCCACTTTATGGTTAATGAAGGTATTGTCTTGGGGCATAAAATTTCCGAAAGAGGTATTGAAGTTGATAAAGCTAAAGTTGATGCTATTGAAAAGATGCCATGTCCCAAGGACATCAAAGGTATAAGAAGTTTCCTTGGTCACGCCGGATTTTATAGGAGTTTCATTAAGGACTTCTCAAAAATTTCTCAGCCTCTGACTAATTTATTACAAAAATATATACCATTTTTCTTTGATGATTATTGTGTAGAAGCATTTGAAATACTTAAGAAAGCATTAATTTCTGCACCTATTGTTCAGCCACCTGATTGGAATTTACCCTTCGAAATTATGTGTGATGCTAGTGATTACGTTGTAGGTGTTGTTCTAGGGCAAAGAGTTGATAAGAAATTAAATGTTATTCAATATGCTAGTAAAACTCTAGACAATGCTTAGAGAAATTATGCTACTACTGAAAAAGAATTCTTAGCAGTTGTATTTGCTTGTGATAAGTTTAGACCTTATATTGTTGATTCTAAAGTAATTATTCACACGGATCATGCTGCTATTAAATATCTTATGGAAAAGAAAGATGCTAAACCTAGACTTATTAGATGAGTTCTCTTGCTACAAGAATTTTATTTGCATATTATTGATAGAAAGGGAGCTGAGAACCCCGTTGCAGACAACTTGTCTAGGTTAGAAAATGTTCTTGATGACCCACTACCTATTGATGATAGCTTTCCTGATGAACAATTAAATGTCATAAATGCCTTTCGTACTACTCCATGGTATGCTGATTTTGCTAATTACATCGTTGCTAAATTTATACCACCTAGTTTCACATACCAGCAAAAGAAAAAGTTTTTCTATGATTTGAGACATTACTTTTGGGATGACCCACATATTTATAAAGAAGGAGTAGATGGTGTTATTAGGCGTTGTGTACCGAGCATGAACAGAACAGATCCTCACGCAAGTGTCACTCCGAGGCTTATGGAGGACACCGCGCTGGAGATAGAACTGCACATAAGGTATTGCAATCCGGTTTTTATTGGCCTACTCTCTTCAAGGATGCCCGTATGTTTGTCTTATCTTGTGATGAATGTCAAAGAATTGGTAACATCAGTAGACATCAAGAAATGCCTATGAATTATTCACTTGTTATTGAACCATTTGATGTTTGGGGCTTTGATTATATGGGACCGTTTCCTGCCTCTAATGGATATACACATATTTTAGTTGATGTTGATTACGTTACTAAGTGGGTAGAAGCTATTCCAACTAGTAGTGCTGATCACAACACCTCTATTAAGATGATTAAAGAAGTTATTTTTCCGAGGTTTGGAGTCCCTAGATATTTAATGCCTGATGGTGGTTCACATTTTATTCATGGTGCTTTTCGTAAAATGCTTGCTAAGTATGATGTTAATCATAGAATTGCATCTCCTTATCACCCACAGTCTAGTGGGCAAGTAGAATTGAGTAATAGAGAACTCAAATTAATTTTGCAAAAGACTGTTAATAGATCTAGGAAGAATTGGTCCAAGAAACTTGATGATGCATTATGGGCCTATAGAACTGCATATAAAAATCCTATGGGTATGTCTCCGTATAAAATGGTTTATGGAAAAGCATGTCACTTACCTCTCGAACTAGAACATAAGGCTTATTGGGCTATTAAAGAGCTCAACTATGATTTCAAACTTGCTGGTGAGAAGAGGTTCTTGATGAATGGAGAACCCAAGCCTATGAGAATGCTAAATTGTTTAAAGAAAAGGTTAAAATATGGCATGACAAAAGAATACAAAAGCGTGAGTTTAATGTAGGTGATTATGTATTATTATACAACTCTCATTTAAGATTTTTTGCAGGAAAACTTCTCTCTAAATGGGAAGGTCCTTACGTTATCGAGGAGGTCTATCGTTCCTGTGCCATAAAAATCAACAACTTCCAAGGCACAAATTCGAAGGTGGTGAACGGTCAAAGAATCAAGCATTATATCTCAGGTAATCCCATAAATGTTGAAACCAATGTGATTAAAACCGTAACCCTGGAGGAATACATAAGGGACACTTTCCGGAATGTTTCAGACTCCAAAAAGGAATAGGTATGTGGTACGGTAAGTAAACCGACAGTTCTAATGGCAAACTTTCTCCGTTTTGGAATATTTAGAAAAATAGAAAAATAAGAAGCAGTCCGGGAAGGACACGAGGCCTCCATGAGGGTGGAGGGCGCGCCCTACCTCCCTGGGCGCGCCCCCTGCCTCGTGGGCACCTCGTGTGCCCTCTGGACTTTGTTTTCTTGCACTATACGTATTTTGGTCAGTAAAAACTCATTATATAATCTCCCGTAGGTTTTGACTCTTGTATCACGCAAATATCCTCTCTTTTCGTTTCAAGCTATTTTTCTGACACATCAAGATCATCATGATGTCTCCAAGCGCCCCCAAGGACAAGTTCTTCAAGAAGGTCATCAATCCTTACCTCACGGAGGTGCTGCAACACCCTCAAACCATTGAGATGCGTGATGGGTCGCTGCACATCCGCGATGTTGAGGGACCAAAGGGGACCGGAAGCGTGGAGACGAGGCTCGAAGCAATGGAGCAACAAGTTTTCAAGTGCCAGGGGATGGTGGAACATGGACTCAACTCCAACCACATGATGATCGTGGAGTTCACCAACAACCACAAGCTGGATGCCAAGAACATTGGGGGGACCATCTTCAAGCTTCACGAGAAGATCGAGCACCTCCAAGCCCAAATCTATGACCTGCAAAACCAAAACTGTGAGTATGAATATAGATTCAAGAGGATGAGTTTGGCTACAGATTTGAGGATCTTGGAGACTCGATCATCCTTCTATGATGGTGAGCCTATGCCTTGGAAGATGGACGACAAGCCCACATCATCAACAACTCCGCTACCTTCGTCACCAACAAAGGAGATATAATCATATGGGTATGGGCACTCCCCTTGGCAACTGCCAAGCTTCGGGGAGGTGCCCCGGTATCGTATCACCATCACATCTCTATCTTTACCATTTTTCTTAGTTCGATCCTTTTAGTAATATCTTGATCTAGTAGAATAAAGTTTTGGTATGATCTAGTTTTGAGTTTTTCTTTATGATACCTCTATGTAATCGTGTCCGTGAGTTATATAATAAAGATTAGTGTTCAGTCAGGGGCTTGATTATCTTGCTATGATCTTGAGGAAATAAAAGAAAAGAGAAAAAGTATAAAAAGAAACAAAGTGATCATATTGATCTTATGGAGAGTAATGACTTCACATAGAAAGAGTGTGATGATTAAAAGTTTTTGAGAGTTGACAAACATAGTTTTGGTCATCGTTGCAATTAATAGGAAGTAATAAAGAAAGAGAGGTTTCATATATAAATATACTATCTTGGACATCTTTTATGATTGGGAGCACTCATTAAAATATGACATGTTAAAGAGTTGATGTTGGACAAGGAAGACAACGTAATGGGTTATGTTTTCTTATATCTGACATAAAGTATATTGTCATGGATCATCCAACATGTTGAGCTTGCCTTTCCCCCTCATGCTAGCCAAATTCTTTGCACCAAGTAGAGAAACTACTTGTGCTTCCATATACCCTTAAACCAGTTTTGCCATGAGAGTCCACCATATCTACCTATGGATTGAGTAAGATCCTTCAAGTAAGTTGTCATCGGTGCAAGCAATAAAATTGCTCTCTAAATATGTATGATTGATTGGTGTGGAGGAAATAATCTTTATACGATCTTGTGATGTGGAAGAAATAAAAGCGACGGACTGCATAATAAAGGTCTATATCACAAGTGGAAATATAAAGTAACGTTCGTTCGCATTAAGATTTTGTGTATCCAACTTTGAAAGCGCATGGAAACCTCTGCTTCCCTCTGCGAAGGGCCTATCTTTTATTATTATCTTCTACCTTATGCAAGAGTCATGGTGATCTTCACCTTTCCTTTTTACATTTTATCCTTTGGCAAGCACAGGATGTTGGAAAGATCCTGATACATATATCTAATTGGATGTAAGTTAGCATGAACTATTATTGTTGACATAACCCTTGAGGTAAAAGGTTGGGAGGCGAAACTATAAGCCCCTATCTTTCTCTGTGTCCGATTGAAATTCCGTAACCACAAGTATTGCGTGAGTGTTAGCAATTGTGAAAGACTAAATGATAGTTGAGTATGTGGACTTGCTGAAAAGCTCTGACATAGACTCTTTCTGATGTTATGATAAATTGCAATCGCTTCAATGATTGAGATTATAGTTTGTTAGTTCTCAATAAAGTTTCTGATTCATACTTTGCATTGTGAATAGATTATTACTTGAGCATAAGAAATCATATGACAATATCCATATATGTTGCTGTTATAAGATTAACCATGATGCCCTCATGTCTGTATTTTATTTTATCGACACCTCTACCTCTAAACATGTGGACATACTTATCGTTATCGGCTTCCGCTTGAGGACAAGCGGGGTCTAAGCTTGGGGGAGTTGATATGTCCATTTTGCATCATGCTTTTATATCAATATTTATTGCATTATGGGTTGTTACTACACATTATGTCACAACACTTATGCCTATTCTCTCTTCTTTTACAAGGTTTACATAAGGAGGGAGAATGCCGGCAGCTGGAATTCTGGGCTGGAAAAGGAGCAAATATTAGAGACCTATTCTGCACAACTCCAAAAGTCCTGAAACTCCACGAAAGTTGTTTTTGGAAGTAATAAAAAATATTGAGTGGAAGAAATATCAGAGGGGGCCTACACGCTGGCCACGAGGGTGGGGGGCGCGCCCTACCCCCCTGGGCGCGCCCTCCTGCCTTGTGGGCCCCCTGTTGGCCCTCCGGTGCCCATCTTCTGCTATATGAAGTCTTTTGTCCGAGAAAAAAAATCAGAAGCAAGCTTTCGGGATGAGACTCCGCTGCCACGAGGCGGAACCTTGGCGGAACCAATCTAGGGTTCCGGCGGAGCTGTTCTGCCGGGGACACTTCCCTCTGGGAGGGGGAAATCATCGCCAACGTCATCACCAACGCTCCTCTCATCGGGAGAGGGCCAATCTCCATCAGCATCAGCACCATCTCCTCTCAAACCCTAGTTCATCTCTTGTATCCAATTCTTGTCTCCAAGTCTGGGATTGGTACCTGTAGGTTGTTAGTAGTGTTGATTACTCCTTGTAGTTGATGCTAGTTGGTTTATTTGGTGGGAGATCATATGTTCAGATCCTTTATGCATATTAATACTCCTCTGATTATGAACATGAACATGCTTTGTGAGTAGTTATGTTTGTTCCTGAGGACATGGGAGAAGTCTTGCTATTAGTAGTCATGTGAATTTGGTATTCGTTCGATATTTTGATGAGATGTGTGTTGTCTCTCCTCTAGTGGTGTTATGTGAACGTCGACTACATGACACTTCACCATTATTTGGGCCTAGAGGAAGGCATTGGGAAGTAATAAGTAGATGATGGGTTGCTAGAGTGACAGAAGCTTAAACCCTAGTTTATGCATTGCTTCGTAAGGGGCTGATTTGGATCCATATGTTTAATGCTATGGTTAGGTTTACCTTAATACTTCTTTTGTAGTTGCGCATGCTTGCAATAGGAGTTAATCATAAGTGGGATGCTTGTCCAAGTAAGGACAGCACCCAAGCACCAGTCCACCCACATATCAAATTATCAAAGTACCGAATGCGAATCATATGAAAACATGATGAAAACTAGCTTGACGATAATTCCCATGTGTCCTCGGTAGTGCTTTTATCTATATAAGAGTTTGTCCAGGCTTGTCCTTTGCTACAAAAAGGATTGGGCCACCTTTCTGCACTTTATTTACTTTTGTTACTTGTTGCTCGTTACAAATTATCTTATCACAAAACTATCTGTTACCTATAATTTCAGTGCTTGCAGAGAATACCTTGCTGAAAACCGCTTATCATTTCCTTACGCTCCTCGTTGAGTTCGACACTCTTACTTATCAAAAGGACTACGATAGATCCCCTATACTTGTGGGTCATCAGTAATGCACCTGCTACCTTTCGTAATGGGTTATGTTTTCTTATATCGACATAAAGTATATTGTCATGGATCATCCAACATGTTGAGCTTGCCTTTCCCCTCATGCTAGCCAAATTCTTTGCACCAAGTAGAGAAACTACTTGTGCTTCCATATACCCTTAAACCAGTTTTGCCATGAGAGTCCACCATATCTACCTATGGATTGAGTAAGATCCTTCAAGTAAGTTGTCATCGGTGCAAGCAATAAAAATTGCTCTCTAAATATGTATGATTGATTGGTGTGGAGGAAATAATCTTTATACGATCTTGTGATGTGGAAGAAATAAAAGCGACGGACTGCATAATAAAGGTCTATATCACAAGTGGAAATATAAAGTAACGTTCGTTCGCATTAAGATTTTGTGTATCCAACTTTGAAAGCGCATGGAAACCTCTGCTTCCCTCTGCGAAGGGCCTATCTTTTATTATTATCTTCTACCTTATGCAAGAGTCATGGTGATCTTCACCTTTCCTTTTTACATTTTATCCTTTGGCAAGCACAGGATGTTGGAAAGATCTGATACATATATCTAATTGGATGTAAGTTAGCATGAACTATTATTGTTGACATAACCCTTGAGGTAAAAGGTTGGGAGGCGAAACTATAAGCCCCTATCTTTCTCTGTGTCCGATTGAAATTCCGTAACCACAAGTATTGCGTGAGTGTTAGCAATTGTGAAAGACTAAATGATAGTTGAGTATGTGGACTTGCTGAAAAGCTCTGACATAGACTCTTTCTGATGTTATGATAAATTGCAATCGCTTCAATGATTGAGATTATAGTTTGTTAGTTCTCAATAAAGTTTCTGATTCATACTTTGCATTGTGAATAGATTATTACTTGAGCATAAGAAATCATATGACAATATCCATATATGTTGCTGTTATAAGATTAACCATGATGCCCTCATGTGCGTATTTTATTTTATCGACACCTCTACCTCTAAACATGTGGACATACTTATCGTTATCGGCTTCCGCTTGAGGACAAGCGGGGTCTAAGCTTGGGGGAGTTGATATGTCCATTTTGCATCATGCTTTTATATCAATATTTATTGCATTATGGGTTGTTACTACACATTATGTCACAACACTTATGCCTATTCTCTCTTCTTTTACAAGGTTTACATAAGGAGGGAGAATGCCGGCAGCTGGAATTCTGGGCTGGAAAAGGAGCAAATATTAGAGACCTATTCTGCACAACTCCAAAAGTCCTGAAACTCCACGAAAGTTGTTTTTGGAAGTAATAAAAAATATTGAGTGGAAGAAATATCAGAGGGGCCTACGCTGCGCCACGAGGGTGGGCGCGCCCTGGGCGCCCTCCGCCTTGTGGGCCCCTGTTGGCCCTCGGTGCCCATCTTCTGCTATATGAAGTCTTTTGTCCGAGAAAAAAAATCAGAAGCAAGCTTTCGGGATGAGACTCCGCTGCCACGAGGCGGAACCTTGGCGGAACCAATCTAGGGTTCCGGCGGAGCTGTTCTGCCGGGGACACTTCCCTCTGGGAGGGAAATCATCGCCATCGTCATCACCAACGCTCCTCTCATCGGGAGGGCCAATCTCCATCAACATCAGCACCATCTCCTCTCAAACCCTAGTTCATCTCTTGTATCAATTCTTGTCTCCAAGTCAGGATTGGTACTGTAGGTTGTTAGTAGTGTTGATTACTCCTTGTAGTTGATGCTAGTTGGTTTATTTGGTGGGAGATCATATGTTCAGATCCTTTATGCATATTAATACTCCTCGATTATGAACATGAACATGCTTTGTGAGTAGTTATGTTTGTTCCCGAGGACATGGGAGAAGTCTTGCTATTAGTAGTCATGTGAATTTGGTATTAGATTCGATATTTTGATGAGATGTGTGTTGTCTCTCCTCTAGTGGTGTTATGTGAGCGTCGACTACATGACACTTCACCATTATTTGGGCCTAGAGGAAGGCATTGGGAAGTAATAAGTAGATGATGGGTTGCTAGAGTGATGAAGCTTAAACCCTAGTTTATGCATTGCTTCGTAAGGGGCTGATTTGGATCCATATGTTTAATGCTATGGTTAGGTTTACCTTAATACTTCTTTTGTAGTTAGCATGCTTGCAATAGGAGTTAATCATAAGTGGGATGCTTGTCCAAGTAAGGACAGCACCCAAGCACCGATCCACCCACATATCAAATTATCAAAGTACCGAATGCGAATCATATGAAAACATGATGAAAACTAGCTTGACGATAATTCCCATGTGTCCTCGGTAGTGCTTTTATCTATATAAGAGTTTGTCCAGGCTTGTCCTTTGCTACAAAAGGATTGGGCCACCTTTCTGCACTTTATTTACTTTTGTTACTTGTTGCTCGTTACAAATTATCTTATCACAAAACTATCTGTTACCTATAATTTCAGTGCTTGCAGAGAATACCTTGCTGAAAACCGCTTATCATTTCCTTCTGCTCCTCGTTGAGTTCGACACTCTTACTTATCAAAAGGACTACGATAGATCCCCTATACTTGTGGGTCATCAGTAATGCACCTGCTACCTTTCAAAGATGTATCACTGCTATATTCTCTGAATTTTGTGAAAAGATTGTTGAGGTTTTCATGGATGATTTTTCCGTTAACGAAACTTCTTTTGATGATTGCTTAAGTAACCTTGATCGGTTTTTGCAGAGATGTGAACAGACTAACCTTGTCTTGAATTGGGAGAAGTGCCACTTTATGGTGAATGAAGGTATTGTCTTGGGGCATAAAATTTCTGAGCGGGGTATTGAGGTGGACAAAGCTCAAGTTGATACAATTGAGAAAATGCCATGTCCCAAAGATATTAAAGGTATTCGAAGTTTCCTTGGTCATGCTAGTTTGTATAGGAGGTTTATCAAGAGTTCACTAAAATTTCCAGGCCTCTTACTAATCTCTTTCAAAAGGATGTTCTATTTTTGTTTTGATGATGATTGTGTAGAAGCCTTTGAAACACTTAAGAAATCCTTAACTTCTGCACCCATTGTTCAACCACATGATTGGAACTTACATTTTGAAATTATGTGTGATGCTAGTGACTATGGTGTTTGTGTTGTTCTAGGACAAAGAGTTTATAAAAACTAAATGTGATACATTATGCTAGTAAACTCTAGACAGTGCCCATAGAAATTATGCTACTACTGAAAAATAATTCCTAGCAGTCGTGTTTGCTTGTGATAAATTCAGATCTTACGATTCTAAAGTAATTGTTCACATAGATCATGCTGCTATTAAATACCTTATGAAAAAAAGATGCTAAACCTAGACTTATTAGGTGGGTTCTTTTGCTACAAGAATTTGACTTGCATATTACTGATAGGAAGGGAGCTGAGAATCCCGTAGCTTATAACTTGTCTAGGTTAGAAAAACTTCTTGATGACCCACTTCCTATTGATGATAGCTTTCTAGATGAACAGCTACCTATCATAAATGCTTCTCATAATACTCCTTGGTATGCTAACTATGCTAATTATATTGTTGCTAAATTCATACCACCTAGTTTCACATACCAACAAAAGAAAAATTCTTCTTTGACTTAAGACATTACTTTTGGGATGACCCACATCTTTATAAAGAAGGAGTAGATGATTGATACGTCCATTTTGCATCATGTTTTCCTACTATTATTTACAATGTTTTTATGCATAATAATGCTTTATGGAGTAATTCTAATGCCTTTTCTCTCATAATATGCAAGGTTTACACAAAGAGGGAGAATGCTGACAGCTAGAATTCTGGACCTGAAAAAGCTATGTTAGAGTTACCTATTTTGCACATCTCCAAATAAGATGAAAATTTACGGAGAATTGTTTTGGAATATATAAAAAATATGGGAGAAAGTAACTAGTGGAGGGGGGCCACCTGGTGAGCACAAGACACCAGGGCGCGTCCTAGGCGTGCCCTGGTGGGTTGTGCTCAGCCCAGCCCACCTCCGGTGCCCACCTTCTTGTATATAGGTCCTTTTCACCTAGAAAAAAATAAGGAGAGGACTTTCGGGATGGAGCGCCGCTATCTCGAGGCGGAACTTGGGCAGGAGCACTTTTGCCTTCTGGCGGAGCGATCCCGCTGGGGGAACTTCCCTCCCTGAGGGGGAAATCGAAGCCATCGTTGTCACCAACAACCCTCTCATCTTTGGGAGGCCAATATCCATCAACATCTTCAACAACACAATCTCCTGTCAAACCCTAGTTCATCTCTTGTGTTCAATCTTTGTACCGGAACCTCAAATTGGTACCTGTGGGTGACTAGTAGTGTTGATTACATCTTGTAGTTGATTACTGTGTGGTTTATTTGGTGGATGATAATATGTTCAGATCCATTATGCTATTTAATACCCCTCTGGTTTGAGCATGATTATCATTTGTGAGTAGTTACTTTTGTTCTTGAGGTCACGGGAGAAATTTTGTTGCAAGTAATCATGTGAACTTGATATCTGTTCGATATTTTGATGATATGTATGTTGTGATTCCCGTAGTGGTGTCATGTGAACGTCGACTACATGGCACTTCACCATTTTCGGGCCTAAGGGAATGCATTATGGAGTACTTATTAGATGATGGGTTGCTAGAGTGACTGTCGGTGTCAAAACCGGCGGATCTCAGGTAGGGGGTCCCGAACTGTGCGTCTAGGCGGATGGTAACTGGAGACAAGGGACACGATGTTTTTACCCAGGTTTGGGCCCTCTCGATGGAGGTAAAACCCTACTTCTGCTTGATTAATATTGATGATATGGGTAGTACAAGACTAGATCTACCATGAGATCAGAGAGGCTAAAACCTAGAAGCGAGCCTATGGTATGATTGTTGTTCGTCCTAGGGACTAAACCCCTCCGGTTTATATAGGCACCGAAGAGGGTTAGGGTTACACAGAGTCGGTTACAATGGTAGGAGATCTACATATCCGCATCGCCAAGCTTGCCTTCCACGCCAAGGAAAGTCCCATCCGGACACGGGACGAAGTCTTCAATCTTGTATCTTCATAGTCCAGGAGTCCGGCCAAAGGCTATAGTCCGGCTATCCGGACACCCCCTAATCCAGGACTCCCTCGGTAGCCCCTGAACCAGGCTTCAATGATGACGAGTCCGGCGCGCATATTGTCTTCGACATTGCAAAGGCGGGTTCCTCCTCGAATACTTCATAAAAGATTTTGAACACAAGGATAGTGTCCGGCTCTGCAAAATAAGTTCCACATACCACCGTAGAGAATAATATTTACACAAGTTCAATCTGGCGGCGTATTTAGCGTGACATCACCTACGGCCAAGCCTTTATTGAATCGTTTTCTTGTCCCACCTCAGCGCGTTTAGCGGCGGTTTCCTTAGCACGTCTTGTCAAAGCAGAGATCGTGTCCCCTTATTCGGGATTCTCATCAATACAGGCGTGGGTAACCCAACTGCGCCATTGATTACGGCGCTTGGGTGATAGCGAGTTTTATCGGCCGGTGGGGCGGCTTTGTCCATCCATATAAGGGATAAGGATCCACTTTTTCACACACCTTCTTCCTCCTTTGCTTATCCATTTCCACGCTTTTCGAGCTCCAGCGCCCAAGTCGCGCAACCCACCTCAAGCTTCTCCAACTATGTCCGGAGCGGAGGCAGTGGGTGGCCTCCTCCATCACGGAGGGCATCAAAACCTGCGGAAGGCGGATACTTGTCCGGCGACATCGCGATCGGCTCTCCGACAAGGGCAGCTCATCCCACCCCAGGCCCCATGAGAGGGTGGTGTTCCTCCCCACTTCCTCCGCGGACTAGGGTTTCCACTTCACCCATATGTCAGGGATCATGTTCTATTACGGCCTAGATTTCCATGATCGGCCCGAATTTCATCCTCAACATCTCGGCGTTCATAAGTCGTGTGCGAGGCCTTCCTCTGCATCAGCCCCACTTGACTTATGACTGAAGACCTTCAATGTCAAGCCGAAGGTAGTCAAGCCGCCATAAGCAGTCGGAGGTGCCATGGTGGGCAAGATGGCCAGCGTCCTATGGCTCGAGGCTCCTTCATGGAGACCATAAAGGGGTAACAATCGGGTGGTTCTACATCACCGAAGTCGCCGACTCTAAATGGCGGCCCCCAAATTCGATCTGGCTTCCCTACATGGCTCACCTCATGGAAAGAGCGGGCTGACATGGGGTAGTCGGAAGAGCTGATTTGGACTCCAAACCTGCGTCCAAACACTGGTGGACAAGAAGCTCAAGCTTGTCAGCGTAGTCGAGTTATGCTCATCCGCCGGATCCTCCCATGCCAGCAACGGGCCTTCAACTTGTGGGAGTTTGATCGGCACAACACGAACCTTGAGCGGCTCTTGACACTACGCACGAAGATGCCTTGAAGGTGCTGTTCAAGGGCGCCGAGGCTCCCGTATCCGCTACCGAAGATCGCGGATTCAGCTCGCGGCATCAAGCCAGCGAGGTAAGCTATTTTACCCTTTACGGGACTCTTTTTCATAGTTTGACTTCATGCGGGATCTAAAACTCCCTCACCTTTGATAGGACTGGCAGAAGACGTCCGGACAGGTTGACTGTCCGGCTCCCTTGCCAGAAGACTCCAGCGGACGCCTTGATTGTGAGGCTGCTGGTTCCGGCACCTACGTGGTGCGGAGAATAAAACCAAGAAGAAGGCCATGGGGACTCGAAGGAGTTCCGGCGCCAGTGTTGTCAAACTCATCGTCCGATGACTCCGAGACGGACTCCTCCCGCCAAGACAAGGAGGAGGAAAAAGGCCTCTCCCCGGCGGGGAGAGAAGAAAGGAAGGCCACCCAAGCGGGAGGCGGAGGGTCAGAAGGAAGGACCCTCCTCCGGACTACACCACCAACGCCGACGGCGGCGGGAGGAGTGGCCACCAGGACCAAGCCTGGCGAAATCGTAAGTGTCCGGATACAGAATAACTCATTGTCGGTGTACTAGAGTAGGGGTACCTAGTATCCCTAACTTCGTGCCGCGGGCGATTCTGGCGTCCGCGGCAAGGCTTGCCTAGTGACCGCCAAGGTCCTCCATGGTTCTTTTGGAGCCATTCAAGAACAAAGTATTTAAGCCAAGGATACAAGGCCCGGCAAGAGGAGCTTGCCGGAAGGCCACTCAAGGCGCGAGAAGACAAGACCCGGCAAGAGGAGCTTGCCGGGAAGGCTCGATGGCGACAAACTTCGGCGCGACAAGGATTCAACGCGGCAAAGGCGCTTGCGCTGACAAGCAACCACTCTTCATCTCCGCTCCAGCTCATCCACCAGCGTGTCGCCATGGGACCATTCCAGCGGCGTGTCAAGAGGCCGTCGCGGCCGGTGGAAACAGCGGTGGCGGTATGACAAGCTTGCCATCGTGGCAGCGGTGGTGCCCTGACGGTCCTGTTACCTGTTTAGGCAACATGGGCGGGCATTTAATGTTTTGTCCCTTGCCGTCGAGTTAGGTAGAATACCTTTGTACAAGTAGCTGTACCAACCGCAACTCATTTTTTCCCTTTTTGCCCTCGTCTACGTTGCCACCTGTTGGTGACCCCTTGAGCATATAAAAGGAGGCCCATGCGCAACGTAGAAAGGGGTTCGACCCATTCAAAACCAGAGACACTCACGCTAGGTTTTGTAGCTCTCAGCGCTCCCTAGCAAGAACACAACATAATCAGACAAGCAGCAGAAGGAGTATTATCTCTCCGGAGAGCTCCGAAGCTGGGTAAACTGCTCGTGTGCTTCGCCTCGATCTGCTCTTCGTGCGACCTCCGCCTCCCACCGAACCGAAAGGGGCTCGGTCCGCCGGTCCCATACGTGTTCGTGGGTTACGATCAGCTTCCCCGACACTCATGGTGTTCCATTTGTCGCACATCATCTTCTAACGCCGAATATAACCATGCAGTCCGCCCAAGGGCCGGGCTCGGCAACCGTCGGCGGCTCCCTAGATTAAATCGGATGTGAATAGCACCTCACTTCCGACCGCCTCATCTCCTCCCACCGCGGATGACGCCGAGGTGGAGTCCCAAAAGGGGCCCAGCCAGGAGGAGGTGGCCCTAGAGGCGCCGCAAGGCGACCTCCCGGACTCCAGGCGCAAAGGGGATAAAACCCCAAAGGGCTTTAAGTCCGGCCCTGTGTCGGACTCTGTATCGGAACCTTCAGTGGTTCCGGAGTCCGACAGGCGACCCCTTTGTAAGAAGGGCAAGACCGCGACGCCGGTGACCTCCGTCCAACCGGAGGCACCGGATGATTTGATGGACGTGCTTAAAAGCGCTTCCATCGACGAGGAGCACCGCACTGTTATGAGTGTGGTGATCCAGAAAGTTCAGTCCGCCAAGAGCGGGCTGACCGAAGCCTGTGCCAGCCTTCCGACAGGCTTTGAGGTATGTATTTAAGATATGTAAAAATATTACCGCATAGACAGTAGCCTCGATGCTCGGTTTGGTGTTCGGAAAGAAATAGCCGGCGAGGATCTAAAAAGATATCTGCAGAGTCTAACATAAGTATGTCAATATGGGAATGCAGGCTGCGTTCTGACCTCTGCCGCCTTGACTGCGGAAGTTGATGCATTAAGCGAGCCTCGGCGGTCCGAGAACGAGCCGGACTTGCCAAAAAGCAGCTCGAGGACAAGGAAGGTAAGTAATACCTTATGGGAGTATTTAAAAGATGTGGTTGCAAAGATGACAAGAATAACTTGAATCTGCGGGGCCACGAGCGAGGTGGTGACCTGAAGGAAGCGGTGTCAAGGCGAAAGCAATGCGGCCGCTTGAGCGCACCGAGCGAGAGAAGCAGGAGGCGGGTGGCGGAGGTGCGGCAAGAGCTCAGTGCTCGTGAGAAAACACAAGAGTTTGGAGCGTGACTCAAAGACTCGAGAGTCCGAGCTCGCCTCGGCCCTTGAGAGCACCAAAGCCGCTAAGGCCGAAGCCCAAAAAGCCCTCCAGGAAATTGAGGCGATGAAGAAGATAGCGGCGGGTAAGGCATTCTATATGCAAAGCAAGCATGTGAAAGTGAATTATCTGTTACCCGAATCCGGAGCTCTCCAGGAGCATTCGCAGATCTGCCCCGCAGTGTGTCTGATGCTGCCGCGTTCTACCGAGATGAGGAGGGAAGCTCGACGGAGAAGGTGTTCTGGTCTCAGTATGCTGAGGCCCGACACCCGGTGCCCCTAAGCGACCAGTTGAAGCAGCTGGTCGAGCTCCATAAGGTGGCCGAACAGGCCATGAAAGGCCTCATAGTTCGGCTGTGGCCTAAGGAAGCCATGCCTAGGAGCTACTTGGGCTGGTGAGGCGGTGGTGGGCCTGTCCATGGGTTGAAGTCGTCAAGCGCTCCGTCCGCATCGAAGGTGCCCGTAGGGCCCTTGCCCGTGCTAAGGTGCACTGGGGCAAGATGGACGCTGAGAAGATTGTGACGGACGGACCACCACCGCGCAAGGAGCATCGCAAGCTTGAAATGTATTATGAGGGTGTCCTGAAGGGTGCCCGCCTTATAGCGGATGAATGCTCCAAAGATGTAATTTTTGAGTAGACTCGCATTTGTTATCCTGTACGCTGAAAACTTGTTCATATGCGCTAAGCAACACTTTTGAATTTAAAATATTACCTTTTGTGCGGCCGTGTATTAAATTTGAGAGATGGCGAAGTCGTCGGCTTGACCCCCATGCCACAGTCTTTGGGTGTTGGGATAAACTTGAGCGCTCTTGTTCCCATTCTTGGGTCCTTCAAGGAGGCGCTCAGCAACTAACAAGGCAACCGGACTATAATGCTTGAACACTCTCACTTAGCCATAGAATTCTATAATTTTAAATTTCATGAAGCCCCTGGTATTCGGAAGACCGAGTTGAGGCGCTATCACGCCTAGGCGGACAATGCCGACTCCTCGCTCTAAGCGGCATAAGTCTTTAGGGACTCGAAAACCTCTCGAACAGCGACCGGCTCTCGCCCTATCATGACAGTCAGTTTTAGCTTTCTCCGAGGTGCTTAACCCAGCTCAACAGGGGCACAATCGCAGTGGTTCTCCCAGCTACCTTAGCCGATATAACGGAACATAAGGTACCAAAACATGGGAGCGGGCAAACCCAACTATTGACCCAAGACATGATTGAACCGATGCATATAATGCTATAAGTTCGGGTGCCGCACTTGTGAAAGTGTTCGGACTTACAACACCATGTTGTGGGTACTTAAGCCCTGGTGTATTGCCGTACCAAAGTGTGCGGTTGCACAATGTCATAAATGAACATATATATATATATATATATATATATATATATATATATATATATATATATATATATATATATATATATATATATATATATATATATATATATATATATATATATGTAGAGAGAGAGAGAAAAAGGAATTTAATAATAGGCGAGAAGATATGTATTGTTTATTCAAAAGGGTTGCATAAGAGCGAACGATACAAATAGTCACGATAAGCAAGGGACGGACTTTTGACATGTCCCCTCCGTGGGTAAGCTGCGGGATGGTGTGTAAAACAGGTACCTTGCTCGTAATAGAGACCACTGGACACTCGGCGTAACTACGCTTCCACGGCTGTTGCATCATGTGTTGGCGATTCTCTTGCGGACAGGGCTTCGTGAGCGAGTCCTGTAAGTAAAAAAGAGAAGAAAATAAAAGGATGACACAATCGGGAGCCCCAGTGCGGTTGAGCCACATTCGGGCATGCCGTGGTCGTTCCCCTTCCCTATGCCCATGGTATTTCCAGGCGTAATTATGTACGCGAGTAATCTGGTTTCGCAATTTCGCGAGGGCTGGGGCTTGGGCGCATTACTATGCATGCTCGGAGCGTGCGGTCGGTCTTGTTGTTGGTTACTCGGGCGCAGCGGTGTCCGGACGTTTAATAGCCGGACTCAAGAATTGCCTTAAGAGGCTGCTTTGTACTTCCGCCGCGAGGGCCGCCGTATGCTCCTCCGTCCGGAGAGAGCGTTCGGTGTTTCCATTGACCGTAATGACACCTCGAGGACCTGGCATCTTGAGCTTGAGATATGTGTAGTGCGGCACCGCATTGAACTTTGCAAATGTGGTTCGTCCGAGCAGTGCGTGATAGCCGCTACGGAACGGGACTATGTCGAAGATTAACTCCTCGCTTCGGAAGTTACCCGGGGATCCGAAGACCACTTCATGTGTGGCGAGCCTGTCTGATTGGCCTCTACACTGGTATGGCGCCTTTAAAGGTCGTCTTCGTGGGTTTAATCCTTGATGGGTCTATGCCCATTTTATGACCGTGTGTCACGATAAAGTAGGTTCAGGCTGCTTGCGCCGTCCATTAGGACTCTAGTGAGATGAAATCCGTCAATGATTGGGTCTAGAACCAATGCGGCGAGTCCGCCATGGCGGATGCTAGTGGGGTGGTCCCTTCGATCAAAAGTGATAGGGCAGGAAGACCACGGGTTGAACTTTGGGGCGACTGGCTCCATCGCATATACGTCCCTTAGTGCACGCTTCCGCTCCCTTTTGGGTATGTGGGTTGCCTATATCATGTTCACCGTCCGCACTTGCGGGGGGAAGCCCTTCTGTCCTCTACTATTCGGCGGCCGGGGCTCCACCTCATCATCGCTATGCAGCCCCTTGTCATTGTTTTCGGCATTTAACTTGCCTGCCTGCTTGAACACCCAACAATCCATGTTGGTGTGATTGGCTGGTTTTTGAAGTGTCGTATATCGCACGGCGATCGAGTATTTGGTCCAAATTGGGCCGGGCCAGTATTTCTTTTAAATGGCTTTTTCACTGACGGGTTTAGAGCCTCTGAATCCGGCATTGACTGTCGTATCCTCAGCATTATCACCGTTAATGCGGCGCTTGTGCTTGTTGCGACGCGACCTGCCATTGCTGTCCTTGGTATCCGTACCAGGGCTCTTGGTCATGTTGTTACTACGAGCTAGCCAGCTGTCCTCTCCCACGCAAAAGCGGGTCATGAGTGTTGTGAGGGCTGCCATGGATTTCGGCTTTTCCTGTCCTAGGTGCCGGCCAAGCCACTCGTCGCGGATGTTGTGTTTGAAGGCTGCAAGGGCCTCTAGATCCGGACAATCGACGATTTGATTTTTCTTGGTTAGGAACCGTGTCCAGAATTGTCTGGCCGATTCCTCTGGCTGCTGAATTATGTGGCTTAGGTCATCGGTGTCTGGTGGTCGCACATATGTGCCCTGGAAATTGTCGAGGAATGTGGCTTCCAGGTCTTCCCAACAACCAATTGACTCTGCTGGCAAGCTGTTAAGCCAATGCCGGGCTGGTCCTTTAAGCTTGAGTGGGAGGTATTTGATGGCGTGTAGATCATCACCGCGGGCCATGTGGATGTGAAGGAGATAGTCCTCGATCCAAACCGCAGGATCTGTTGTCCCATCGTATGATTCAATGTTTACGGGTTTGAAACCCTTAGGGATTTGATGATCCATCACTTCATCTGTGAAGCATAGTGGGTGTGCGGCGCCTCTGTATTGGGCTATATCACGATGCAGCTCAAATGAGCTTTGTCTACTGTGTTCGGCCCGGTCGGAGTTGCCATATCGGCGTGGTGGTTATAAATCACGTGTCATGAGGCGCCCGCGATCCGTAGATCGATCTTGTTTGCCTTGCCTTGTCCTCCAATATATCTCGCAGTCGTGCATTTCCAGCGCCTTGGTATTTTTGGAGCGGCGCCGAGTGCGGCTTGAATTGAGGGCCGAGGCCTCTCTGTCGCGACCCACGGTGGTCGGTCAGCCATGTCATGCGCTGGTGATGTAGGTTTGGGTGCTTCCTCCTCTAATCGGGGTAGCAGCCTGCATTTCAGGTAGCTCTGGAGGCGCTCGAGTTCATACTCCTCGGCCGCAAGGACTTGATCCATCTGTCGACTAGCAAGTCTTGGTCAGCTCTAAGCTGTTGCTGCTTTTCTTGAGGCTGCTTGCCGTGGCCATGAGCCTGCGTTTGAAGCGCTCTTGTTCGACGGGATCCTCGGGCATGGCGAATTCATCGTCGTTGAGGCTTGCCTCATCTTAGGAGGAGGCATGTAATTATCGTCCTCTACCTCTCTTTACGCCGCTCTCTCATGAGGGCTGGCTTCTCCATCCTCCCACGCTGAATCCTGCTTTGGAGGGGTTGTCTTCGGTCTTGTCCGGGGTGTTATTGTCTCCGTGTCGGAATCACCATTTTTTTGTGGCGGGATTTAGGCGGCGCCACGGCCCGGGCGCTTAGGCTGTTTCTTGGAGGGTCATCCTCCGCTATTCCATCGCCATTCCCATCTTTTGGGATGTCCACCATGTATATGTCGTGTGTGAGGTGGCCTCTGAGTGCCACTGTGGGCGCTGGTTCTTGATCGTCTCTGCATCGTCGTCCATACCGTCGATGTCTTGGTCGAAGTCGAGCATGTCGGTTAAATCATCGGCGGTGGCTCTGAAGTGGGTGGTGGGTGGGCTTTGAATTTCTTCGTCGTCGCATCCCAACCTTCGACCATAATCCGGCCAGGGCTCTCGATAAAGAGAGAGACTTTAGTGGATTCAGGATGTCGCCAAAGGCGAGTCTTGAAAGATGTCATGGCAGTGAATTCCATGATCGGCGCCCAATTGGATTCGATTAGCGGGGCGCGGAAGGCTCGAGTCCGACGAGAGTCGGTACCTTGAGTCTGAGCCGCAAGGGCGGGGTAGGTGTATGGCTCAATTGCCGTAGAGATCGCAGCCCCGGCGGTGTCCAGCCACCCTTCCTCGTCGGCGTAGTCGGATCCAAGCTAAAGGTCGGGGCGGACTGCAGTGCGGCCTCGGGACCTGTCCGGCGGAGAGCTAGATCATGCCCCTCATGACAACTTTGGCGCGCTTGGCGTGGCTCGAACCCGTCGAAGATCAAGTCTCCATGACGTCGGCGGTGTAGTTCAAACTGCCAAATCTGACCTGGTGGCACAGGCGTAGCTTTCAATCTGCTCCGGATGGCCAGCGAATTAGCCGCATGATGCAAAACCGCCGAATCTGAAGATATGTCCGGGAAAAGCCTCACCACAGGAGGCGTATCGTCGTTGATGATCGGAGGAGCCGTCGGGCCTAAAGATGCAGCAGAGATGAACTCTCAATGAAAGCACCAATGTCGGTGTCAAAACCGGCGGATCTCGGGTAGGGGTCCCGAGCTGTGCGTCTAAGCGGATGGTAACAGGAGACAAGGGACACGATGTTTTTACCCAGGTTCGGGCCCTCTTGATGGAGGTAAAACCCTACTCCTGCTTGATTAATATTGATGATATGGGTAGTACAAGTAGATCTACCACGAGATGGAGGCTAAACCTAGAAGCTAGCCTATGGTATGATTGTTGTTAGTCCCTCTGGACTAAAACCCTCCGGTTTATATAGGCACCGAAGAGGGTTAGGGTTACACAGAGTCGGTTACAATGGTAGGAGATCTACATATCCGTATCGCCAAGTGAGGGAGTCCTGGATTAGGGGGTGTCCGGATAGCTGAACTATCACCGTTGGCTGGACTCCTGGACTATGAAGATACAAGATTGAAGACTTCGTCCCGTGTCCGGATGGGACTTTCCTTGGCGTGGAAGGTAAGCTTAGCGTCACGGATATGTAGATCTCCTACCATTGTAACCGACTCAGTGTAACCCTAACCCTATCCGGTGTCTATATAAACCGGAGAGTTTTAGTCCGCAGGACTAACAACAATCATACCATAGGCTAGCTTCTAGGGTTTAGCTCTCTCGATCTCGTGGTAGATCCACTCTTGTACTACCCATATCATCAATATTAATCAAGCAGGAGTAGGGTTTTACCTCCATCGAGAGGCCCAACTGGGTAAAAACATCGTGTCCCTTGTCTCCGTTACCATCCGCCTAGACGCATAGTTCGGGACCCCACCCGAGATCCGCGGTTTTGACACCGACATTGGTGCTTTCATTGAGAGTTCCTCCGTCGCCATCCTTAGGCCCGATGGCTCCTTCGATCATCAACAACGACGGCCTGTGGTGAGACTTTTCTCCCGGACAGATCTTCGTGATTCGTGGCTTTGCACTACGGGCCAATTCACTTAGCCATCCGGAGCAGATCAGAAGCTACGCCCGCCATGGTCAGATTTGGGAGTTTGAACTACACGGCCGACATCCGCGGAGACTTGATCTTCGACGGATTCGAGCCACACCAAGCGCCACCGCCTGTCTCGATGGGCATGATCTAGGCTCGAACTGCGAGGTCGCACGGAGCCAGCCCGCCCGACCCTTAGCTTCGAGCCGACTCCGCCGATCGAGGATGAGTGGTTGGACACCGCCTGGGGGCTACAATCTCTACGACGATTGAGCCGCTCCATCCTGTCGCTGCGAGACCGTGACTCCAAGGTGCGGACTCTCTCCGGACTCGAACCTCCGCGCCCGCCAATCGAATCCAATTGGGCGCGGTTATGGAGTTCACTGCCGCGGACATCTTTCAGCACTTGCCCTTGGCGACATCCTGAATTCACTAAAGTCTCTCTATCAGAGAGCCCGGCCGACTACGGGGAAGGTTGGGATGCGGACGAACAAGAAATTCAACGCCCACCCACCGCCCACTTTGTTGCCACTGTCGAAAGCTTAAACGACGTGCTCGATTTCGACTCCGAAGACATCGACGGTATGGACGATGATGTAGGAGACAACCATGAACCAGCACCTATAGGATACTGGACAGCCACCTCATCCCACGATGTATAAATGGTGGATACACCTAAAGGAAGTAACGACGAGGAACAACGGGACACTACGAAGGATAAATCCCTCGAAAAGCAGTCAAAACGGCAACGTAAATGCCGCACCAAGTCCCGCCTCGACAAAGACGGCAGCCACATAGACCCAACCATAGAGCAGGGCGAACCGGTGGACGACGAAAATGCTATCGAGCAACCGTCCGAACAGGACAACTTGGATAAACAACCCGTCCCCGATGAAGATAACAGTCTGGACGATCTCATGTCGGACAAATTGTTGGAGCAGAAGAACCTCCACAAAAGGCTCGTCGCCACTGCGCGTAGCCTGAAAAAGCAGAAGCGAAAGCTCAAAACAGCGGAAGATGCACTCAGAATCAGATGGAGCAAAGTACTCAACACCACAGAGAAATAAGGCGAGAGTCGCCAAACAAAGAGCTACCCGAAGCGCAAATTACTGCCCGAATTCGATGAGGAGGCCGTAGAGCCCCCTCAATCAAAGAACAAAGAGGCCGCCCGGTCGGACAGACGACCACACTGCAAACATGGAGCGGCAAGCGGCGCCGCACACAAGCCGGCACGCGATCCGCATAAGGAATCACATCAAAAGGATGGCCCAGTTAGGTCCATCTATGGGCCGAGAAAGCAAGCTCTTCCAAGCAATGCAATACGCCAAATATTGAACATCACGGCACACCCAAATACAGGTGCCGCACACCCCGTGTTTCACCGATGAGGTCTTGGATCACGAATTCCCAGTGAGATTCAAACCCGTAAACATAGAGGCATCTGACGGAACAGACCACAGAGTCTAGATTGAGGATTACATCCTCCACATACACATGGCTAGAGGAGATGATCTCACGCCATAAAATATTTACCCTCAAGCTCAAAGGGCCAGCCCGGCATTGGCTCAAAAGCCTCCTGAAAATACCATTGGAAGTTGGGAAGAGCTCGAGGATGCTTTTAGACAAATTTTCAAGGGACTTATGTCCGCCCTCCGGATCTGAGCGATTTATGTCACATAACTCAACAACCGGAGAGTCAGCCTGCAAATTCGGAACAGGTTCCTCACCAAAAGAACCAAATAGTCGACTGTCCGGACGCTTGAAGCCTTAGCAGATTTCAAACACAACGCCCGAGGCGAATGGCTACATGGACATCTCGGCCAGGAGAAGCCAAGAACAATGGCTGCATTAACAAGCCTCATGACCGCTTTTGCTGGGGAGAGGATAGTTAGCTGGCAAGATCGATACCAGCGACCCAAGTACATGCGAAGTCGGGGATGGAAATGGAAAACCACGGCGCAGAAAGGACCAGCGCCGGACAAAGGGAAACAACCGAAGAGCACGACGATCAGCGCGGATTCGAAGCTCCGGCAGAATCATAAAAACTGCCCCTCAAGGACAACAACGGCGAGCTATCCAACCTAAACAAAATCTTGGACATAATATGCCAAATCCACAGTACTCAGGAAGCGCAAACCATACCCACGAGATTGTTGGGTCTTCAAGCAGCCCGGCAAACTCAATGCCGAACACAAGGGGCTCGACACAGCAAGCGAGGACGATGACGAACCCCACAAGCGAGCACCGGAAAACAAAAGAATTTCCCACAAGAAGTCAAAACAGTGAACTCACTTCAAGTGACAAAAGGAAAAAGCAGAGGCGCCCATAGAAACACGGGCCATACGGTCTATCAAGCAGAGTCCCAACGATGGTTGTCAAAACCAATCACCTTCGATCATCAGGACTATTCGGAAGTATCCGGAGCAGGATGGACTGCCTTGATATTAGATCCTATAATCGACGGACTCCAATTTACACAAGTCCTAATGGATGGAGGTAGCGATCTAAACCTGCTATATCAGGACACAATCCGCAAAATGGGGATAGATCCAACCAAAATTCGCCATAGCAACACCTCCTTCAAAGGGGTAATGCCAGGCCTATATGCCCATTGTACGGGCTCCCTACTGCTAGAAGTTTTGTTCGGCGCATCCGACAACTTCCGCCGCGAAAAGTTGACCTTCCACATCGCCCTATTCGAAAGTAGCTATCAAGCACTACTGGGATGTGAAGCTTTCGCCCGCTTTAACGCAATACCGCATTATGCATCTCTTACACTTAAAATTCTCGGTCCACGCGGCATCATCTCATTAAAAGGGAGTATCAAGTGTTACTCGAGCATGGAAGAACGTGAGACTGCCTTGACAGCCCCACACTAATCCGGCTCCGCTAATCAAAGCACCTGAATAGGTCATTCAAACCCCAGACAAGGCTAGACGAGTCCGGCGTAAACATATAAATGCCTACTAGCGGCATACCCCCGTACAAGGGGCTGCACGCATGTACAACAAGAGACAATAAAGCTCAATTTTATTCACTTTTCGAACCGTACTCTGTTTATTTAATATAAAGTACATTTTTCGCACGATCTTTTTTTTTCTTTTCAACTAAGTTCTTCTCTTTTACAGATGAACACCGTGCTACACCGTCCGAGGAGACACGAGCGCAGGCGTGCGGTAGAGGACCCGTTGCAAGGATTCTTTTCAGATTAAGACCCTCGTAAACCTTTTTCTTGTCTCTGTTGATACACATCCCCTGGTTTCTTGCTATAACCGAGGAGGAGGCTAGCGTTTTGGCATTGGCTGCACCAGAATTTTTGCGCGTACCTGGACACCAGGGGCTTAGGGCATTATTCTGCCCGTTTTCATAAAGACCGAATACCTTAGGGAGTGTTCGGCGTCTCGAGTTAGGCCTTATATGCATCAACTCCGAATGATGTCTTTGGTCAAATGTTGGGTTTGCCCGGCTCCTGTGTTTTGCTGCCTTACGTTACATTCTATCGGCTAGCGCGGCACCGGAGAACTCTGCGATTGTGCCTGATTGACGGTGAGCACCTTAGTAGAAAGCGAAAACTGATCATCATGATATAGCGTGAGACTGGTTAACCACTCGATGACCCACCGAAATGTTTAGAATTCCCCCGCATTAACGAAGGACCGTTTCCCGGTCAGGCACATAAGCGCCCCGAATTCGGGAGAGCGCGGTGCCCCTAGGGGCTATATAGTAGCCCCACCGTCGAACTCCTATGGCTAAGTGAAAGTGATAAAGCATTATAGTCTGGTTGCCTAGTTTGCTACGCTATCACCTCCTTTACAGGACCAAGACATTGGATTAAGTGTGAAAATGCGCCTTTTTGCAAACACCCCCGCACTATGTGCATGGGGGATGAAGCCGAAGACTGCCATCTTTCAGGTTATATACACATATACATCAGCGGCCCTCAAGGGAGGTGTTTTAATACTTGAGCGCACAAGTATAAAAAGCTCTTATATTATATTGAAACATTGTTTTCACAAATCATACATGTCATTAAAACATAATATCCTTGAGCACTGCGTCTCTATTAAGCAGCGCCTGCGAGACTTCCTCAAAATAGTGTTGGCGGTACTAAACCCGTCGAATCTTGGGATGCAACGTCGGTGGCCTTCATCTCCGCCCAGTATGTCTTGACACGGGCAAGAGCCATCCACGCACCCTCTATGCATGTTGACCGCTTCATTGCATCGATATGCGGCACCGCACCAAGGAACTGTTGCACCAAGCCAAAATAACTCTTCGGCTCGGGCCTTTTCGGCCACAAATGAGTCACGACAGCCTTCATAGCAAGTCCGGACAACCTATTCAGCTCAGCCCATTCGGCCAAACGATCGGTTAATGAAAGTGGACGCTCCGGACTATGGAACTGCGACCAAAAAAGCTCTTCCATTCTATGATCCTTTTGACCTCGGAAGTGTTGGCGGCGTCTGCGGCTTTTCGCCGCCAAGTCGAGATAAGCATCCTCCGCACCCACAGCCGGTCCAATTGGCGTACTTAGGATCCGTGAATTTCCTCCGCGCCGAGAAAGGGCTTTCCAGCCGCAATATCTCGGCTTTGGCGTAGCTCCTCCTTCATAGCTCTCATCGTGAGCGAGTATCCTTAACCTCGGTGGCGGCCTTTTTTAGGTCGTCTTGTTTCGCTCGATCTTCTTTTTCAAGAAGCTCACAGCAGTCGATAGCATTCTTCAATTTCATGGCCATCTCGGCCATTTCTTTCTTCTTGGCGATGAGCAGCCTGTTCGCTTTTAGCTCTCTGCGGCGCCTTTAAGGCAACCGCATCACTTTTTCGGCTTGCTCCTTGGCTCGGGCGAGCTCCGCCTGAAGGCTCTCCATAGCAACGGCACCATCTGCATTAAGCATACATGTTGTAAGGCATGGGCGTCAAGCTCCCTTACCAGGTGTCCACGGAGAAGTTGCATACCTTGTGACTCGTCAAGCCGCTTATTAACAAGCGTGATGTCCGCATCCGCCACGTCAAGTTGCCACTCCAGTTCGGCAAATTCATTAGCCCGACTAGCCACCGGACACTTCGCCACCTACATAGGAAGAGCGCATATTATACCTGGGGTTACGATCCTCGGCGCGCCGTCATTTTTGACACCGCACCAAGTCTCAGGGGCTACTATCTATACAGGGCGCATTTTATATGCAAAACTGTCAAAAGTTACATCATTTTGCGTACCTCAAAACCCGTGAGTAAACTTACGACGACTTCACGCAATCCGCTCTCAGCGGATGAAATCCTTTCAATCACCGTACCCATTAACGTACAGTGATCTTCCAAGATAGACGCTCGCCCGAGCAGATCCTTCAGCTCCTCCGACCGTACACCCGTTGGTGTCGGACTCGTCCGGTGGCCTTTTTTGAAGGCCAGACACGGAGGGCTTTGAGGGGACATACGGCTGCCTGCTGGCCCTGCAGGATTCGGAGAAGCCCTCCACGACGACACCTCAGGGTCGTCCACCTCGCATAACGGTATGACAGACGGAGGCGTTTTGCTCTCCATCATCTCGACCAAGATCCTCAAGACGAGCTCTGCTTTGTGAAGGGCTGAGACCGAACTACAAGGTAACCTTTGGTTACCTTGAAATAAAACGGGATGTCTCTCTTAAAAAGCGCCCCCTTTACTTACGGCTCGCTGGAGGGCTGATCTCCTTGGGGAAATAGTGCGGCCGGGGCATCTCCCGCCGCAGGACCCTCTGGTGAAGATTTCTTCCCCCGCTTCGAGGCTTTGGTCTCCGGATCTTCAGAAGCGGTCCTCTTCTCCCCTTGGAGGGAGGGATTCTCGATCCCCCCTTTCTTGATAGCCTCCTTCACGGAGGTAGTAGTTCCCTTGTTCCCCCCTTCGCCTTCTTCAAAAGGCACAACCTCTAACATCTTAGTTAATCAGGATCCGGCGTGGTCTCGGGGAGGGGCGGACACTGATCAGTTTTGCTTTTCCTATCCCTCCTGTTTAAGGATAGCTCTTTCAAGGGCAAGTTTATGATAAATATGCGGATAGCATGTCCGGTCTGGATTACTTACTTGAGTATCGAGGCGATTGCAGCTCAGACCTGCGTCCTCGGTTAAGTCCGGACACATTGCTTGTGATCCGAAGAACAGTTGGTACATCTCCACGGGCCTTACGCCCATAAAATGTTGGAGAGCTCGTGGTCCCTCAGTTAAACTCCCACAGGCGGAGGCGGCGTTTGCGGTGGCAAGGTGCGGCGAGTCGGCATGACTGTGCTACTACGACCAGATTGATCTCTCTCTCGAAGGTGTCGAATCGGCCCCACCAGAGAGTACGTCCTTGGGCGGTCCCAGTCGAGCCCTTTATTGACCCATGGCGCCCGCGCGATGGAGGACCCGGCGGAAGGCAGGTGGCGCCGCCCATTTGGTGCCCACAGGGCGGTGATATAAAACCACTCTGTTGCCATAAATCGAGCTCCGCTTGAAAAGCCCTCGGGCCATGGAGCATCCGCATTCTTGCTTATAACAGCCCCTCGCACTCTGCTGATGCCCCTTGATCATCTTTGGCTCCACTTTGAAGGTCTTGAGTCACAATCCGAAGTGAGGGTAATGCGGAGGAAGGCTTCACATCGACAATGAGCAGCGAGATGTGGAGGATGGACTCGGATCCAAGTCATGGAATTTCAGCCCATAATAAAACATGAGCCCCCTCACAAAGGGGTCCGTTGGGAAGCCTAAACCCCGAAGGAAGTGAGACACGAATACCATGCTCTCACCAGGCTCGGGAGTGGGAATAACCTGCCCTTGGGGAGGCAACCTATGCGAAATTTCGCCGGTTAGATACAGCGTCTCTCAGCTTTAGCACATCTTCTTCCGTGTGGAGGAAGACATCCACCGGCCGTGCAGGTCGGGCGGACATCGTTGAAGGTCAAAGCGCCTAAATCTGGAGCTTTGGGTGTTGGAACTTCGAGGCGTATTCGATTGAGATTGAAAGAAAGGGCGGGCCTTGGGCTCATTATAAAGAGGTTGAATACCAAGAGCCCTCCCGTGACCGTTCGGGACTCGCCGATGGAGGAAGCGTGCCAGCGAACGCTTTGTCGGTGTCAAAACCGGCGGATCTCGAGTAGGGGTCCCGAACTATGCGTCTAGGCGGATGGTAACAGGAGACAAGGGACACGATGTTTTTACCCAGGTTTGGGCCCTCTCGATGGAGGTAATACCCTACTCCTGCTTGATTAATATTGATGATATGGGTAGTACAAGAGTAGATCTACCACGAGATCAAGGAGGCTAAACCCTAGAAGCTAGCCTATGGTATGATTGTTGTTAGTCCTCGGACTAAAACCCTCCGGTTTATATAGACACGGATAGGTTAGGGTTACAGTCGGTTACAATGGTAGGAGATCTACATATCCGTATCGCCAAGCTTGCCTTCCACGCCAAGGAAAGTCCCATCCGGACTTTGGGCGAAGTCTTCAATCTTGTATCTTCATAGTCCGAGTCCGGCCAATGGTGATAGTTGGCTATCCGGACACCCCTAATTCGGGACTCCTCGGTAGCCCCGAACCAGGCTTCAATGACGATGAGTCCGCGCGTTGATTGTCTTGGCATTGCGGCGGGTTCTTCTCCAAATTCCATATACTTGTCGAATAGTGTCCGGCTTACGATAAATGCTGCGCTCCTTGGTTTCTCGCCCAATAATGGCCATCTTCCACGTGTTTGAATGAATCGAAAAGCCAGGGTATTTTACACTTACCCCCTAGCTGCGCAAATGAGCCGCCTATAAAGGTGAGGATCTAGATCTGAGTCACACCATCCCTCTTCATGAGCTTTCATCGGGCGCCTCGACCAAAACCCATTCCATCATGGACGGTCGATCGGCTCCTCCTCTCGCGCTCCCAGCCCTCGGCCTGAAATTGGGAGAGATGCTCGAGTCCCGCATAGTGAGCTAGTTATACTCCAAACCAAAGGTTTCTTCCCGGCCTTTATGGTTCGGTTTGAGCGGACTTGCCACCTACAAGGCGGAAAGCAAGCGGAGAGTGTCCCGATCCCTCTAAAGGAGGCGGGTGTGCTTTATCTCTTATCTAGTAAGAGGACTCGGATTTCCAATCCATCCGTTTCTCGGGGCTCTGGAGTTCTATGGCCTCAATTGCACCACCTTCGCTGCCTCCATTTTGCACATCGCGGGCCGTGGCCCTTTGCGAACTGTTCTTGGGCATTGAGGCTCATTTTGCGTTGTGGAAGAGATTATTCTGCCTAGTACCCTGTTCTCATGAGGGTCAATATATCAAGTGGGCGGAGCGAACTATGGCGCATCGCTGGGACGGATATCTATCCGGAACCCTAAGAAAGCGTCCGAAGACTGGTCTTGAATGGTTTTATGGAGGACATCCGCTGCGGACCTTGTTGGATCGGCCTTCGGAGTTTAGCGCTCCTATGAAGAAGCGCCTAAGCTGGCGCCTTGAGCCCCGGAGGAAAATGATCGGGATGTCCTTTACTTGATGGGCGAATAAGATTCTTGGCTCATGCGGATTGACCATGATTGGAGTCATGGCAATCTGCATTATGAGGGAGTGCAGCCGCTCAATATAGGGGCCACCCATGTGGGACTTCAGCGGGAGGGCGATGCCACCGCCATGGCATAAAGGGCGGGATCGGTCACCGAGCTGGTGAAGACCTTGTCTCGCCATGTATAAAGGGAGGAGGAGGATTTTCTCGCGTCAACCCATTGAGCGAGTTTTCTTGAATAATCCTCGAAGTTGGGTAAGCAAACATCTTTGTGGCCTGTCGATCCATGTTCCCATGGTTAAATATCTCATTTCATGGTTTATCTGTGAGGCTGCGCCGGACTATGGAGAAGATACAGCCCGCCCCACAACCCGAGGATCCGGAGCGGTCCCTCGATCCGGCCTCCAAGAGGATCCGGATATAAAGGTGGAGTTGATCGGCGGGGTGTTCCACCAACTTAGCATCGACAATGCTTTGGTTGCCATTACGGACGATTACCGGAATACTTCCAGCCTCACAGTGGTGAGACCGAGGTCCCAATACCCTAATAATGACCCATCCGTGCTTATTTGTTGATCACCGTATACCAATGGTGTTTGCGGGGTACCTTGAGGCAGGAAGCCGAGACCCGGCGGCTGGCCAACAAAGGGCGTCTGGCCCATGAGCTGAAAAAAAGTGCGGTCGGATCGAACCTCCGCCACAGCGGTATGGCATGTCACCATATTCCCAGGATTGATTCGGGAGGTGTACTAACGCTGGTGCTCCTTTCGGGAAAAAGCGCTCGCGGACTAAGTCCGGAGAGGTTATAATCGAACCTCCATGGCCGGGCTCCAAAGCCGGGTCCGGAAGCGGAGGCGAGCACCGGCGTCGTCGGATGCTCCTCCGACAAAGGATGCCGACAGATTGTCCGCCACCAACTCCGAGGTGGAGGCGCCATGAATCACGAGCGCCGCCGGACAGTTCTTCGTGGCGCATGTTTCTCCCAAGAGGCCTTGAATGCCTTCAATTGGAGATCGCACCTCCGTGCCGCTCAAGATGGTCTAGCGAGCCACGGAGCGGTATGTAAAGGACATACGGGTAAGGAAATTTGTGATTATATATGCGGTGGCCCCGAGACTTAAAATAGTTAGAATAACTGATTTAAGGATCATTTGTTATCTGAGGATCTTACAAAAAGAATACCCGACTGTCAGGGGCTTGAAGAATGCAAGGCCCAACTTGAGGCCGCACTAGCCGCTCTGGGGAGCCACGAGACCCCTACGTTAATATATGCTTCAAAAGATAAATAGATTAGGAAGTGCGGCGTGTGTGTAAATCGACAATAATATTGCGAGATGGCGCGGACTAGATCCGGACAAGCAACAGCTCTGCGCCAGCTAAAGGCTGGCGAGCGTGCTTACAAGGGTGCGGCGGAGAAAAATAACCTCAAGATGCCAACACCCAAGCTGGGTGAGGAACTAAAGGATGTTCGTGCCCGGTTATGCGACTCCGTAAAGGAGAATCGATGGCAACCTTCACGGCATTTTCAGTAAGTGCTTGAGCGAACTTTGAAAGAGTTGGCGAGGAAGGCGACTAACATAAACATGTATGTAGGTTTGCTCACAGTCGTCATGAAGAGGAGATGCCCAGTTCTTGGTGATCTTCTTCCCGAACTGCGTCGGCTACGAACGAGTTCGGCGGTGATGAAAGGCGTCGGCCAGGCCTTGTGGCCATCTATCTCCCTGCCGAAGGCATTGGAGAGCTGGCGGAAGCGGCTTCAAGGAGCAATGGCGCTTCCGACTATGGAAGATATCGGCCTGCCGTCGAGGCGCCGAGGAGGCTGGGCCATGGTGAAGACCAGTACGGTACGAAGTGACCCAAACCACATGGCGAGGTCGGACTGTGGGGCTGATGGGAAGGAGATCCTGTAAGCAGTGTGCGGCCAAGTAGAATTGGCGCCAAGTATTCCAACAAGATTGTAAATTAGATAGCCTATTAGATGGCATTGAGGAGGAATACAATGAGTCGAGTTGACTATGTAATTAAATATGACATGAAAAATGTCTTCTAGCGGATTGTAGATCGTTTGTCATAGCGGACCTTTTAAGCCGACCTCGGGACCCAATAGTCCGGAGTGTGTCGAATACCTTCGTGGTTATATAAGATCCGGGGTATGCATGGAGACAAGGCGTGGGGTCATTATTGCTGTATCGGACAAGTGCCCAACTAGTTATGTTATATTACATGGATAGTAAGAAACATCTTCTAGGGAGAATAGTTCCGTTAAGGGTTCCTTTATTTGGGATGCATGCCCTAAAGTGCATGTCAAACTGCTAAGAAAGCAGAAAATCATCTGGGGCAGATGGATAAATAGTTAAAATCATCTTTCAGTTCACCGACCGAATATTCCCTTAAAACGCTAGCTTTCGGCTTCACCCAGTCGAGGTACACATCCGGTGACCAGCGATAACAATCGCAGAGGTGCTCCTTTACCACCTAGCCGAACAATCGGGAGCGTAGGGGTAAGCACAGAGCGAGCAACCCAGCTTGGCCAAAACTTAAGTCATATCGATGCATATAATGGTGAATAAAAGGTACATGCGGAAGTTTGACACATGTGTTGGGCATGAAGCCCGTATAAATAAGCACATTAAAGAAGCCCCGGTATAATGGTAGCGGACAGCGCGTCAAGTATGTCTTGAACAAAGCGTAAACGAGCCTCTAAAGGCTTTAAAAAGAAAGGAGGAAGAGAGAAATAAAAGACAGCAAAAATAGAAAATGTGGGCGGAGGAAGGAGGCGAACTTGGAGTCCGGCGCTTAAGCGTAGAATCTTCGTAGGCGGGCTGCGTTCCATGGGTTCGGCTCGAGTCGGTTATCCGATGCGCGCGCATGAGCGGTATGCTCACCGGTCAGGACCTGGTCGATGATGAAGGACCTTCCCATTTGGGCTTGAGTTTGTCCTTTTTCTTGTCCGGCGAGCGTAGAACTAGTTCGCCAGCGTTATAAGCTTTGGCCGTGCTTCCCTGCTTTGATATCTTGAGCCTGCTGTTGATAAAATGCGGAGCGAGCCTTTGCCGTCGTCGCTCCTCCTCCAATGCGTCCAAACTGTCCTGCCGATCGAGCTCGGCTTCTCTTTCTTCATACATGCGCCGCGAGATGAGTCATGAATTATGTCATGAGGCAAGACTGCCTCTGCGCCGTACACCATAAAAATGGTGTGAATCCGGTAGTGCGATGGGTCCGCAGCCCCAGTCTGGTCGAGCTCCTCAACCTAAGCGTGTTAGATTCCTTGAGGACCGCACTAGTGCGGGTTTAATGCCGCTCATGATTAGACCATTTGCTTGTTCGACTTGACCGTTGGTTTGAGGGTGATAGGCGAGGCGTGTCGAGCTTGATGCCCATGTTTTTGCACCATAATTTGACCTCATCGGCCGTGAAGTTGGTGCCGTTATCGGTGATGAATCTGTGGGGGACACCGTAGCGGTGCACTACCCCGATATGAAGTCTATCACGGTCCGGATTGGCCGTTTTAACGAGCTTGGCCTCTATCCATTTGGTGAATTTATCCACCATGACCAATAGGTATTTTTGCTTGTGGGTTCCTCCTTAAGGGTCCAACCATGTCAAGCCCCGGACATGACGGCCGGTGATGGGTATAGTTTTGAGGCGGTGGGTGGCATGTGGCTTTAGTTAGCAAAAAGCTGGCAACCGGCGCATCGTTGGACTAAATCCTGCGCATCTGCCGGGCCGTTGGCCAATAAAATCCTGTCTGGAAGGCCTTGCCTACAAGGGCCGGGCTGCGGCGTGGTGCCCACCAGTCCGGCATGAATTTCAGCCGGAGGTTTCGCCCTTCCTCTTGAGATACACCTTTGAAGGACTCGGTAGTGCTTTTCTTATAAAGCTCTCCCTCATGGACTTTATAGGCTTTCGATCGCCGTACTATGCAGCGAGCCTCATTTTGGTCTTCGGGAGTTCCTACCTAGTTAGGTAGGCTAGGAATGGTTCCGTCCATGGGGCGATAACCGCCATTATTTAAGTGGGCGGAGGTGTTATCTCGGTGGCGAGCCTCCGATTGTGTCGAGTGTTGGCGTCGAGGCGGTGCGGTTGGGTCGGATTATTGTGCGGACTCCCTTCCCATAATGCGGATGGCTTGAACAGCCGGTCCAAAAAGATGTTAGGCGGGGCGGCATCGCGTTTTGCACCGATGCGTGCCAATATGTCCGCCGCCTGGTTGTTATCCGGGCTATATGATGAAATTGAGCCCTTGAACCGTCTGACATTTTAGGACCGCATTGCGGTATGCTGCCATTTTGGATCTTTGGCATCAAAGTCTCCGTTTATTTGAGATATCGCGAGGTTGAATCCGCGCACCTCTAGGCGTTTAATGCCCATGGAGACTGCCATCCGGAGGCCGTGCGAAGGGCCTCGTATTGGCTGCGTTGTTGGAGTCCGTATACATTATCGAAGGGCGTATTGGGTGTGTCCCGGTTGGGGGCGTCGGGACAACGCCAGACCCATGCCAGCCAACATTTTGGAGCCGTCAAAGTGCATGATCAATTGGAGTATGCGCCGTACTCTTTAGGGAGTTCGGATTCGGTCCATTCGGCCACGAAGTCGGCCAAAACCTGCAACTTGATAGCTCGCCGTGGCTTATAGGTTATGTCGAATGGAAGGAGCTCTATGGCCCATTTAGCAATCCGGCCCGTCGCGTCGCGGTTGTTTATAATGTCGTTAAGAGGTACTTCGGAGGCTACCGTTATCGAACACTCTTGAAAGTAGTGTCGCAGCTTCGGGATGCCATGAACACGCGTATGCTATCTTTTGATAATGTGGGTACGGGACTTGCATGGAGTGAGGGCGGTGGACACGTAATAAACCGTTCTTTGAAGAGGAACGGTGTCCGTCCGTTTCTCGTTCGACAACGAGCACCGCGCTGACAACTTGATGTGTTGCGGCGATATATAATAGCATTGGTTCGCCCATGTTGGGCGCGGCCAGGACCGGATTTGTTGCCAATATGGCTTTTATCTCTTCGAGTCCGGCCGTTGCGGCATCAAATCCACTCGAAGTGTTGGTGCGGCGGAGGAGGCGGTAAAGGGTAACGCCTTTTCTCCCAAGGGAAATAAAGCGGCTTAGAGCCGCTCGCATCGATCAATTTTGTATTTGTTTGAGGTCTTTTGGAATATCAATTGTGTGAGCTCGGATCTTGGCTGGGTTTGCTTCAATTCCTCTACGGACACAATGAAGCCGGGAGCTTTCGGTTTGGAGCGCGAAGCGCATTTTCGGATTGAGCTTGATGTCATATTTTGAAGATTGTCGAATGTGAGCCTCAAATCGTCTACTAGGGTTTCGACATGCTTGGTTTTGGCGACCACGTCATCTACATATGCTTCCATTGTTTTGCCGATCTGGTTTGCGGACATGTACGAATCATGCGCTGATATGTTGCGCTTGGCGTTTTTGAGCCGAAGGGCATTGTGTTGAAGCAGAATGGGCCGTATGGAGTGATGAATCTGTTGCATCTTGGTGCAGCTCCGCCATCTTGATTTGGTGGTAGCTAGAGATGCAGCGTCGAGGAAGCACAATGAGTCGTGTCCTGCTGTAGCGTCGATAATTTGATCAATTCGAGGGAGGGAATGGATCCTTTGGGCAAGCCTTATTAAGGTCTTTGAAATCAACACATAGGCGCCGAGGATTTATCCTTCTTTGGTACCATCACCAGGTTTGCTAGCCAGTCCGGATGTTTAATATCTCGATGAATCCGGCTTCCGAAGTTTGGCTAGCTCCTCTCCATGGCTTTGTCTCTTGGGTTGGGAAAAGCGCCGAAGAGCCTGTTTGGTAGCTTGAATCCTTTTAGGATATTTAGGCTGTGCTCGGCCAGCCGGCGTGGGATTCTGGCATGTCTGAAGGGTGCCAGGCAAAAATGTCCCAGTTTTCTCTTAGAAATTCTCGTAGTGCGGCGTCTACATCAGGGTTTAATTGTGCCCCAATGGAGGCCGTCTTTGCAGGGTCCGTTTAGCCAACCCACCAGTATGGTTCTGTACCCTTTAGGGGTTTTTTGTTTTTTGATGTTTAATCTAGGTGCTTGGTGATGATGCACCCTTTTATTCCGGACTAGGGATGTATTCGGGGCCGGATTATCCCAAAATTGACTTTCGGTTTTCCAAGCACTCTACATCGCACAGTACTTTTGTACTATGGTTACCAAGTCATCAAAGCGTGTAATTTCGCGATGACTTATGGTGTTTAGGATTCCTTTGTCCGTGCAATTATTGCAAAAAAGTGAGATTGCGTCGTCCTCTCGGCAGCCCTTTATCCTGTCCATAACCAGGAGGAATCGGCCCGATAATGATGCCTTTATTTGATTGTCTCTTGCGGTCGGGATACATCGCTAATGTTTGGGTGGGTAGGTGGAACTAGATCCGGAACCCGTCAATTTAAGACTCGGGGCGAAGTTTCGAACTTCGGAAGTTTGGATTTTGAATGCTATCAATGAGTCCAACCCGCCGCCTGACTTTAAGTTCGGGGCTTGATCGACATCTGTCCCTCTCGGGAATCCGGCATGGAGGATCGGGAATCCGGACATAGCTAGTCCTTAAGATAGAAGAAGAATCGCCGCATTGCTCCTCTACCACAGCAACATGATGGGTAGCTTGGGAGAGTTGATCTCTCTCAGATCAGTTTTAGGCCCAATCTGGTTGTGATGCATGGCGACTCCGAGGCAGCGATGCGATCCAAGAGCTCGTTCTGGAGGAGAGCTCGATCGGATCTAACTATTGCAAGTTCAAATTACGGTCAAGATTGGTTTCGATGACTCGAGAAGTCATAAATCGGCGGCGGCGGGCGGTCATAAGAAAACCACATAGCGGAGAGTGCGGCTAGTGGCCAAGGCTCCTTTGGCGATAGTATAAATCTTTAAAGGCGGGATGAGGCATCCTTCGGCGGCGACGACGCGGAGGAACTCTCAATGAAAGCACCAATGTCGGTGTCAAAACCGGCGGATCTCGGGTAGGGGTCCCGAAGCTGTGCGTCTAGGCGGATGGTAACGGAGACAAGGGACACGATGTTTTTACCCAGGTTGGGCCCTCTCGATGGAGGTAATACCCTACTCCTGCTTGATTAATATTGATGATATGGGTAGTACAAGACTAGATCTACCACGAGATCAAGGAGGCTAAACCCTAGAAGCTAGCCTATGGTATGATTGTTGTTAGTCCTATGGACTAAAACCCTCCGGTTTATATAGACACCGGATAGGTTAGGGTTACCTGAGTTGTCGGATTGTACTAGAGTAGGGGTACCCTAGTACCCCGAACTTCGTCTGCAGGCGATTCTGCGCCCCATGGCAGAGGCTGGCCTGATGGCCGCCAAGGTCTCAGCGGCTCCTTTGGAGCCATTCAAGAACAAAGTAGTCAAGACCCGGCAAGAGGAGCTTGCGGGAAGGCCACCCCAGGCGTGAAGGAAACAAGGCCCGGCAAGAGGAGCTTTGCAGGGAAGGCTTGGCAGCGCTGTATACCCCAAAGCGCGACAAGGTTCTGCCTGCATGCAAGGCGCTTGCCGGGGTGGGCGACTCTCTTCATCTCGCTCCAGCTCACCCGCCAGCGTGTCACCACAGGGCTCTCCCAATCACGTGTGTCGGCGGGCTGTGTAGCCAGCGGGAATAGCGGCAGCGGCGTGACAAGCCACCATCGTGGCGACGGAGGCGCCTTGAGCGGTCCTGTTACCTCTGTTCGGGCGGCCGAGGCGGGCATTGATGACCCTTGTCCCTTGCCGTCGAGTTAGGTACAGATTCTGTACCTTTGTACAAAGCGGTGTACCAACCTATGTTTTACCATTGTAACCTTGTCTACTTGCCACTGTGGTAACCCCTTGTGCCTATAAAAGGAGGCCCAAAGGCAGCGTGAAAAAGGTTCGGTTGATTCGGCTGGTTTCGGTCCGGCTCCAGCTTAGTTCATCACATTCATACAAAACCACACTCAGGCTAGGTCTTGTAGCTCCCATTTTGCTCCCTAGCAAGAACACAAGATAATCCACAAAGCAGCAGTAGGAGTATTATCTCTCCGGAGAGCTCCGAAGCTGGGTAAATCCGCTCGTGTGCATCACCTCGATCCGCTCTTTGTGCAATCTCCGCCCCCCTCCGAACCACAAGGGACCCTCCCAGGTCCCATAGGTGCTCGTGGGGCACGATCAGTTCTCCCCCGACATCTTTGGCGCGCCAGGTAGGGGGCGTCGAGGCTGTGTGAACCCGATCCGGCGGTCGCACGAGAAACTCCATCGACATCCTCGTCGACATGGCGCCAAAGAAGAAGCCTTCGGCAGCAGCTGAGCCGTCGCGTCGAACCCACCACCACCGGAGCCGTCGGTGGTGGGGGCTGATGGCGGAGGACCGGCCGTCGAGAGCCACGATGCCGCCAGGTCCAAGGACAACGCGACGCGCGGCCGTCGGCGTCGAATCTGCACCGCGTCCATCGCAGGAGGCCGGGACGGAACAACGTCATGATACCAGCGGCACCATCGATCTTTGGATCAAGGCCAAGCTGGAGGATCCCGAGGCCCTCGAGACCGCATGCACCTCGGCATGCCGATGCGAGTGAGTACGGTCGCTTAGGCGGGATGCTGCTCCTCTAACATGGTTAGGAGTCCGAGCACATCCGTTCTTCGCTCCGTCGCCGTTGCCGCCAACCACACCAGCGGAAGCCTTGGCGAGCTCGATTACTACTAGATTACCCTCCGGCGGCCGATAAAGGTCGGCGAATGGAAAACCACAATCAAAGTCTCATCGGCCGCCAGCGGTGGCGTCCCGGCAACGAAAGTGCTTCACAGCCAGCGGCGGCGACAAGCGCGAGCCAATGGCGGCAGACTTGCGGGGTGCACCACCGTACACTCCCCTTCCGAAGGCCAAGATCGCCGACTCGCGGATCCATCTCGACAGCGACTCCACGGCGTCGTCGGATCCATGGCTCGTCGCGACCAACGCCAAGTTCTTGGGAGCGACAAGAAGAGGCGCTCGAACCCATATCGGCGCCCGAAGAAAGCGCCGTCAATCGACCAACGTGCGGGCCTTGTCGATATGCATGCGCCGAAGAACCGGCGACTTGCGTCTGACGATGGGTTGCCCTGCGTTCACTCGTGAGCTGCGGCAAGTCCGGTGGCCCGACAAGAAAAACTTCAAACCAGGCGTGCGGAGAAATGCGGCGGCAGGACACACCATCGAGTTCCTCGGCATCTACACCATCGTGGTGCAAGCTGCGGGGGCGAGACGACAAGATCCTCGCCAACTACTTCCCTTGGTGCTCAAGCCAAGCGTCAGATCTTGGCTCATGCACTTGCCGGATGGCTCTATTTCTTCTTAGGCAGATTTGTGCCACCGGTTTGTCGGCGCCTTCACCGCGGCCACAAGCCTCATGGCGGAGAGTGATCTCCACCTGCTTGCCCGAAGGAGGGGAGTCTCTGCGCAAATTCATCCGAGATTCAGTCGAGTGCACTACAACATCCGGGCGTCCACCCTGCTGCGGTGATCGGTCGTTCCATCGGAATGTCGCGCAATCGCAGGATGAGGAGGAGATGGCGATGTGCAAAGTGAAAGACGTCGCGAGCTATCGCCCTGGCCGACAAGTGTGCAGCGCTGAAGAAGGAAGAAGACTCGAGGAGAGAATGTGGGGCGAGTGCGGCGGTGAGGGATCGCCCGGCAAGGAATAGCGGTGGCGGAACAACAGGAGGAAGAAAAACCAAGAAGTACTAGTTGTCGAGCAGTCCGGCAAGGATGGTGCCGCCAACCAAGCCAAGGCGGTGGCTCACGGCAAGGAGGTTGCCGTTAGCGCCGACCGCCAAGCTGTGGCGCCGCCGACAAGCCCGGCAACTCCAACAAGCGATATTGTAAAATCCACCGCACCAAGGGCCACGATCTCGAGCTGCAAGAAAGTCGAGCAGCTTGTTGAGCTCTGAAAGCTGAATCTGGCGGCGAGACAAGGAGAAAGCCCAAGAAGGTGCAGGTGCGGCAAGTAAGAAGAGACCTGGTCGGGGAGGACGCCGCGACAAGGCCAAGCAGCGGCAAGGAGACAGACCTCCCCGTGGCCGCGACAAGGAAGAAGATGAAGATGAGGATGACGAGGACGATGAAGACGATGAGACTGATGAGCATGAGTTTCAAAAGGCAACAGAGATCCTTTGCATCGATGGTGGTGCGTCTCTGCATACCTCGCACCGCCAACTCAAGCAATGGATGCGTGAGGTCAATGCAGCAGAACCGTCCACAGAGTCACGCAAACCTCTGAAGTGGTCCAGCACGCCCATCATCTTTGACATTGAGGATCACCTTGATCGCATCACTGCGGTCGGGTGTTTGCCGATGTTGGTCTCACCAACCATCCGCAACCTCAAGGTCACAAAGATGCTGGTTGATGGCGGGGCCGGCCTGAATTTGATCTCCTCTGCAGTGCTCCAGAAACTTCAAATCCCTGACAGCGAGCTCGAAGAAACTGGTACTTTCCAAGGAATCAACCCAGGAAGGAGCAAGCCCAAAGGGAAGATCACGTTGCGGTAACATTGACAGCGAGCTCAACTTCAGAACTGAGAGGTCACGTTTGGCGTCGCCGATTTCCCATTGCCCTACAATGGCATACTTGGCGTCCGGCACTCGCCAAGTTCATGGCGCCTCTCATTATGTATACAACCTACTCAAGATGCCCGGCCCGATAAGCGTCATTTCTGTCCATGGCGACAAGAAAAGCGCACTTATCTCTTGCCGACAAGATTTACCGGGATGCAGCAGCGCGACAGATAGCAAACCACTTACCGCTGAAGCTCCCGGGCGAAGAAGAAGACCACTAGGTCCGGCAAAACACTTTGCCCACTCCGGCAAGCGCACCTCTTGGTGCTGCGCTACCGTCGAGGGCGCACCATCGAGCTCCACCGGCAAATGCAACAAGGCGATGGCAGCTCCGGCAAAGACCAAGAAGGTGCCGCCAAGGAGGGCGGCTTGGTGGTACCTTCACCATCGGTGCCACGCTTGATCCTAAATAGGAAGGCGAGCTCGTTGCTTTTCTGCGGGCGAATGTCGATGTGTTTGCATGGCAACCATCGACATCCCCAGCGTTCTGGAAAGTAATTGAGCACCACCTAGCTGTTTGTCCTCACGCCGCGCCCGTCAAGCAAAGAATTAGGAAGCAGCGTTGGGCGCCAAGAGTTCATAGCGAAGAAATCAAGAAATTGGAAGCGGCGGGGCTTGTCGGAGAGTCCTCCACCCCGTGGTTGGCCAATCCGGTAGTGCTACGCAAGGATAATGGGAAATGGAGACTTTGTATTGACTTCACGGATGTTAATAAAGCTTGTCCACGGGACCCATTTCCCTTGCAGCGTGTCGACCAGATTGTTGACTCCACGGTGGATGCAATCTGCTTTCATTTCTTGATGCATATTCAGGATATCATCGGATCTTCATGGCGAAGAGGATGAAGAAAACCGCATTCATCACACCATGTGGCACGTCTTGCTTTATCACGGATGCCTTTCGGTTTGAGGAATGCTGGTTCAACCTTTGCAAGGGTAGTCCATGATGCCTTTGGACCTCAGATACACGAAACATAGAAGCTTACATGGATGACATAGTGGTCAAGAGCAAATCTGGGCAACCTTGGTTCAAGATTTGGATGAGGCGTTTGCAAACCTGCGCAAGATCAACCTCAAGCTCAACCCGAGAAGTGCGTGTTTGGAGTCCCTTCCGGCAAGCTTCTCGGGTTCTTTGTATCTCAGCGGGGAATTGAAGCCAATCCCGACAAGATCAAGGCCATTGAGCAGATCGAAGCACCAAAGCGCGTCAAGGATGTCAGAAGGCTTGCCGGTTGCGTGGCTGCTCTCAGCAGGTTCATCTCTAAATCTGCTGAACGCGCCCTACCCTTTTTCAAGATTTTGAAAAAGGCAAGTCCAATGAAATGGACTCCCGAAGCGGAGGCTGCGCTGCAGGACTTGAAGAGATACCTGTCCTCCGCTCCAATACTTGTCACACTTAAGCCACGAGAGAAGTTGCTGTTGTATATAGCGGCGACCAATCAAGTGGTTAGTGCTGCGTTAGTAGCGGAGAGGGAGGCAGATGATGAGCCGGCAACCGAGGCAGGCGCATCCAGCGACAAGCAAGATGCTTCGCCGTCAAGCTCTGGTCCCGACAAGGACGGATCAGCCTGAGGTTGCGACAAGATACGGAAGAAGATGGTGCAGCGCCCGGTATACTTTGTCGGTTCCCTTACTGCGGGGGCTAGATCGAGGTACTACGGTGTGCGAAGCTGCTTTTCGGCCTCCTCATGGCCTCGAAAGCTCGCCATTACTTCCAAGCACATGAGATAACAGTTGTCACTCGCTTTCCGCTGAAGAGGATTTTGCAAAATCCGAAGCAAGGTAGGATTGTTGAGTGGTATTTGGGCTATCAAGCTTTGGTCTCAAGTTGAAAGCACTTCAACTATCGAGCAGGGCATTGGCAGAATTCATAGCAGAGTGGGCGTAGCGCAGGATGAAGAGATTCGAGCGAGCATCCCGTCAAGGAGGCAAATAAAGAATGGCTGATGTACTTTGGCGGTGCCTTCTCGCTCCAAGCGCCGGTGCCGGCGTCTTGCTTATCGCACCCACCGGGAACACCTCAAATACATAGTCCAAATGCACTTTCCCAAGGAACAAGCAACAAATAATACTCGAGTATGAAGGCTTGCTTGCGGTCTCGTGGATTCGGTAGACCTTGGGATTAAGAAGCTCATTGTCGGGAGACTCACAACTTGTCGTCCGTCAAGTAAATAAAGATTACGAGTCCGTTGATGGAAGCGTCGTCGATGAAGTGAGGAAGCTGGAAGAGCACTTTGAAGGCTCGCAAATGGAACCGTTCCAAAGCACAGAATGATATAGCTGGTGGCCTCTCCAAATGTGCCGCACTTAAGTTACAATGGAACCAGGGATTTTTGTGCTCAAGCTGACTCAGCCAACCGTGACACCATCAATAGGACAGAGCAAGAAGAAAATTGGTTTCGGCGACTACTTTCCGCAGAGCTCTCTCGAAACCGCCGCCAAGAAGATCCCTAAAACCAGCGCAAATATCAGCGAGGAGCGTCTGCTCCGACAAACCATGCAGTTTCTAGCGTTGAAGCAAGCGCTCCCGACAAGCTTAGCTCGGCAACCTTGACGGGATCATCGACTCCGGCGGATCCGCAGAGTCCTTGCCGTAGAAGCTGATGGTCCCTTGATGATAGATGTGCCTTTAGTCCTTGTTGTCGAGCCACGAGGCTCCAACATGGGCACAACAGATCATCCATTTCCTTGAACGGGAGAACTTCCGAAGAGCAAGAAGAAGCGGAAAAAAGTAGCCCGGCAGTCAAGTATGTACCAGTTTGTTGAGAACATCCGATGTGAGAAGAAGACTCAGCGGAGTGAAATAGAAGTGTATTTGCGGGAAGATGGGCCGAAGCTGTTGGCGGAGATACGGAGGCATATGTGGTCACCACATTGGCGCAAAGCACTTGCTAAGCAAAGCTTTCGGCAAGGTTTCTTCGGCGAAGCCCTCGAGATGCAAGCGCACAAGTAACCAAGTGTGAAGCGCAAGTTCCATTCAACACAGATACACCAGCTAGCTCAAGCTCTCCAGGCGATCCCTTTATCCTGGCCCTTCTCGGTGCTGGGGCTCGACATCCTCGGCCCCTTCCCGAGCTGTCGGGGCTTTGAATACTTATGCGTCGCAATCGACAAGTTCAAAAAGTGGCGGAAGTGGAACCGATGAGGAAGGTGACAGCACGATCAGCCGTCAAGTTCTTCAGTCAATTGTTTGCCGTTTTGGGATTCCTAACGGATCATCACCGACAACGGCACACAGTTCACGAAGTCGCCCTTCATGCGAGACGCCCAAGATCTTGGCGCCAAGATCTGCTTTGCTTCGTTGCTCATCCGAGAAGCAGCGGTCAGCGAAGAGGGCAAGCGCTGAAGTGCTGCGAGGACTCAAGACCAGAACTTTCGACAGGCTGCACAAGTGCGGAAGGAACTGGATCGAGCTGCCGTGGTTCTTTGGTCGATCAGACGACGCCAAATCGAGCCGCGGCGACACCCTTTGCTCTAGTCTATGGAGCAGAGGCAGTTCTCCCCACGGAACTTCGTATCGGGTCACCTCGAGTGCTCGCTTATGATGAGCTTGAGCAAGAGCAGCTGCGACAAAATGACGCGCTGCTCCTCGAGGAAGATCGTCTTCGAGCTGCTTTGTCTGAGCTGCTCGTTACCAACAAGCTTTGCGTCGCTACCATAGCCGCAAAGTTAATGCCAGAAGTTTCGAGGAAGGCGACCTTGTTCTTGGCGCGTTCAATCCGCCAAGAATTCCAACAAGTTGGCTTGAAGTGGGAAGGCCCTTATCGGGTAAAGCGAGTCACTAGGCCCGCGCTGTCCGCCTTTGAGACCGAAGATGGCTTTCCGGTGAGCAATTCTGGAACATAGAGCATCTTCGCAAGTTTTACCCATGGTATGATTGTCGGAACCCGTTAAGCAACCACCCAATACAAGTCTTGCCGTTGTTGCATGTAATCCTTTGTACAAAGCGGGCGCAGACCCCGTGCATCAGTAAAGCCTATGGTTATGCACATTTTTGTTAATAAATGCTTTCATAATCAAATATGCATGTGTTTACTAACATCTTGTGCAGCACCCGCACCCGGTAAGCGATGATAAGCCATTAGGCTCCATAACTTTATTTTTCTCTTCTTTCTTCTCAAACAAGGAGAAGGTTCATCCACCCACAAGTTAACCGAGGGGGGGGAGGAGGAGATAATGATGTGCGATAATGATGTGGGCCGACGAGCGTCGCTCGAGGAACTGTCGCCTTGCCGGAAAATGGACAACAGAAAAGCTAAGTTGTTAAGTTTAAACGGCCAGTTTTAAGTTTTTAAGTTATCTTCCTCGAACGATAGTACTTTGTATGGAAAACCTGTGCGCGGAGGAACCAAATCGTGACTGGTCGCGCCCTTACTTTGTTTCGAGTCCGCTCAACAACTTAAGTGAGCTGCGACTAGTCCGCGACGAGGTTGCTTGTCGGTAGCGACCCGCCAAAGAGGCTGCTGAAGTTCCTTTTCGGCGCTTCATGGCAAGGGTGCCTGCACCGGCAAGTTTCCCTGAAAGCGTAGGGTAAAAACATACAAGGGAAGAAATCGAGTAAAGGAAATAACATTGCATTCGATGGCCTAAGATAGTGTATATTACATAACAACTTGTCGCAGATCTAGTAGGTTTTTCTCCTAAAACATGATCTCAAACGACAAGAGAAAGATAGACTTGGCGGCCTAGTCCACGGTGGTCGCCCTCGAGCCTCTTAACTCCGCTCACCCTGTCCACAATGGGTGCGACAAGGGTCTTGGCGCTTCAACATCGGCGGATGGGGCAGGGACTTGAGGGCCTTGGAAAAGTCGGCGCTTTGGGTTGCGAAGGCCACCTTCATCAACACCTTACGGAGAGCCTCGGCACAGACTTGGCGTGACTCCTCGCCCGATTGCTTTGAACCTCATCCGGAGCCGCGGATACCCGCCAACACGCCTTTGAAGAATAGGCTGAGCTTGACGCTGGGTTGGAGGTTCTCGTCGGTGGAATATCCAAGATCTGTCATCCCAGCTCTATCAGCTCATTATGGATGCGGCGGCGGTGTCCACAAGACCTTGTCCAATGCATTATGCTGTCGAAGATTATTCAGGCGGTCACGGCATTCGATAGCAACTCCTCGGTGGCCTTGATTTTCTCCGGCAGGCCGTCTCCGCTCCTGGCGCCGTTCAACGTCTCCGCCCGGGTGGTCAATTCAGCTCGAGATCCGCCTTGGCGTCCTTGGCGGCATCGATCTCCTTGATCTTTTCAGCAAAAGCGACCCTGCAGCTCGCCGAGGGTGTAAGCGTCCTTCTCACGCTCGCGCTTCAACCCGGCGACCTCCTCGGCACTCTTCTGGAGGGTGGACTCCAGCTGAGCCACCCTCGTCTCCAATTCCCTTTTGGCGGCCTCGGCAGCCGCGGCAGCATCTTTTGCCTCCTGGAGTGGCCCGCCAATCGTTTGCTCGCGCGCGGCGAGATCTTCCTCAAAGCTGTCGAGGTTGATCTTCCGCTGCGCCAGCTCACCTTCTCGAGCGGAGAGTTTCTCACCGGCAAGCCTCTGCTGCTCCTCAACCTCGCCCTTCTCCAAGATGAAGGCCGTGCGCTCCTCAGCAAGCTGCTCCCGAGCCTCTGCTATGTCCCGGAGAGTCTCTTTGTTGGCGCGTCGGAGTTCTTCCGCACGTTTCTCCAAGTCAGCTCCCGTCCTCGCGACAAGCGCCTCCACATACTCAGTTTGGCTTGCCGAGGCGCGTAGAGCGGCAGCAACCTCCTTAGCAGCTGCTCCTCCTCGGGTTCACCACTGCTGCTGCTCGGGGCATCAACCAGCGACAGCCCGGCGGAGGCAAGCAGCTCCGCATCGAAGGTCTCCCCTTGGTGGAGCCACAGAGCTTGATGCCCATGGGAGCTTGATGAAGACACCCTCGCCGGCTTTGGTAGGCGCGGGGCTGGGGCTCCTGAGTCTGCAGTGCGGCATCGGTGGCGGGGGATCGGCGGTCGGCACGGCGCTGGTGCTCCTGCGGCCTCCGGGCCGTCGATCGATCGCGGATTCCTCCCGGCCTCTGCGCCCGCCGCCTCGGCAACCTCCTCGCCGGCGGGCTGTCGGCGCCAGCCCCTCCTCCTCCATGTTAGCGGCGTCGACATTGTCGCCGCCTAGCGTCTTCCTCGCCCGGCAGCCTCGGTTTCCATCGGGTCTCCGGCAGATGGATCGATGGTCGGAAGAAGGAAGCACAAATCAAGCAGATATTCAAAAGAGAAAGCGGAAGAAGCGAACACAAGGAAACTATCAAGACAAGAAGATTACTGCGGTATGGTGCGTGGCGCGATCTCCGCCACCGGAGGGTCGTCGGCGCCAGCCCTTGTCGGAGAGGCTCCCCTTGTCGGAGAAGCCTCCCTTGCCGGAGAGCGCTCCCTTGGCGGAGAATTCTCCCTTGGTGGCGTAGTTGAAGCAAGCAAAAATTCGGGAGTAACCTCCGGGGCCTCCTGATGAGGCTGGACCTCAGGGGTAGCCTCCGGTGCTCCATGATGTGGCTGCTCTGCTCCTACAAAAATCCAACAAATCAGATATCAGTAACAAAAAAGCACCCAAGCGCGCCTAACCACGTGAAGCATACCAGATACTTCGTTGGGGGCTATCTTTGGGGGCTGCTCTGTTGAAGGTTGCGGATCCGGCAAGGAGTCGGGACGTGCCCCTGTTGCTCTGGGGGAATCATCGAGGCGACAACCACGGCGTCTTGGCCCTCTTGGCGCCCTCGGTGGCATACGAAGAAGAAAATTCAGTGGAACTAGTCGGATATAAGATAAAGCAATAAATTGGAAGATTACAAATAGCAGCGGCAAGATCTTACTCTTCCTCTTCTTCCTCGGGCTGAGGCGGAGAGATCAAACTCTGCTCAGTGACGGATTGGGAGAGGACTCCCTCTGGCGCTTGGCGGGTGCGGGGCCGCAACTCCGAGGGCCCTGCTCCGTCGCCGTGGCGAAATGAGGCGCTCCCACGGCAATGATGATTTGTCGCGGTGGAGCGCGTCCAGGCGGCGAGGCGGCTCTTGGACCGTATGCTCCCCGCCACTTCTCCGGTCCTCGGAGGCGTCTCCTTAGCGGGGCAGCGGCGCCCCTGTGGCAAGCTACTTGGCCAGCGGAGGAGGCGCCCGTCGAGGCTCACTTGGGTCGTCGTCGGGCTCGGTCTGCTCCTCCTCACCGACGAACTCTTCTTGGTCGGCAAGGCTTGCCGCCTCGGCCCTCTCCGCCTCCTCGACGGTAAACCCAAACGCGCCGGTGGCAGCAGCCTCTGCAGCCTCCTCCAACCTTGTGGCGTCGCGCCATCTCTGAGCGATGGTGTCGCGGGTGAGCCGCCTCTTCTCGTCGGCGCGGATCGGCACTTCAACCAAGTTGTCGAAGAACTGCTGCACTATGACATCGGCGGGCTCTGCCAAGTTGGAATGATCCATGGGAATCGCTGGCGGCATTATTGCGCGGATGCTATCAAGCGACGAGTTGTTGCACAAGGGCACAACTCCCTCGGCAACATGCACCATCCGGGGTTATCCGCTTGAGCTTGAACAGCTCCGCGGCATGCCGTCAAGCTCGGGGTAGTGAAATTCCAATTCAGACGGGCGCAGCCTCATGATATCCGCCGCGTTCGGAATTCCCAAGCAGGCCTCCCTTTCTCCTGCAAAGGCGCAATGCGCGGCGAAGGAAGTCGCGCCAACTGCTCCTACGGTAAGCCCTGCTTGCGGAGGCATAAATCTAGTCGTGGCAATCCTCAACTTGTCGTCCTCCAGCGCCAAGTTGCTCCGATCATTCCCTTGAACTATGGGGGTCTTGCGAGGCAGTAAAAGGCTGTGGCTCCTCCTCTAAGATCCAGCACCAGTCAGCCCTCCACTCCTCCCACTTGTTGTGCAACTCTCCGTCAAGATCGCTTCCTTCTTGCCGATCCTAGAGGTCCATGCAATTCCTCCGACAGCGGCTCTCCTCTCTCTCTGGGGTGAGAAGTAGTGGCGGAAGAGTGCGACGTTTAGGTGGACCCGACAAAGTTCTTGCGGAGATGTGCAGCGGCCATGGTAAGGATGGCGTTGGGGTAAAGTCAAGGAGGCGGAGGCCATATGTGTTCATGACATCACAGAAGAATTCAGAAAAGCGGGCAGAGCCCGCACTGTAAGAAAATCGCAAAGAAGGGGTACCCGATGGAGACCTTAGCAGATGTGGCGGCGGAGATGACCCTCGTCTTGCGGATCGCCGGGTCACCGTCGACCGAAGAGGTAGTACAGCTCCGCAGCTCGTTCTGTTGAGCAGGGGTGAAGAGGGCCGCTCCTACGCAGCGCCCGAGCAGCTGCGCGCCTCGGATTTCACGCCCTTCCCTTATCGGCCTTGAGCCATAGGGAGTCGTGGTGGAGAAGCCGACGGCGTGGGTGGCACCGGTGGCAATGGAGGCGGGCGTCGCTCTCTGTGGGCTCAAGAAGGAAGGGAAAGCGGCGGGAGTTTTACGATGTGACGGCGAGGGCAAGTGGGCGTCCTGCCTGGTTCCCCGCTTATAAAGGGAGAGAGGACAGGCGTTCGATTTTCCCATTAAAAAAGCCCCACGATCTCTCCCACGACGCCACGTCCGGCGCATGCCGTTCGTGGGAGGCGTGGTGGGTCCAAGGCAAATAACGGCGTAATCAAGACCACGCAGCGCCCGTGCCTTTGTTTGGGCTGGCCCAATGAGCTTGGCGCCGTGTGTGGCCCGAGCCGGGGCTCTGTCGGTGTACTTGGTAGGGGTACCCTAGTACCCGAAGTCGCACTGCAGGCGATTCAGCGCCCAGCGGCGAGGCTGGCCTGATGGCCGCCAAGGTCCTCAGCGGCTCCTTTGGAGCCATTCAAGAACAAAGTAGTCAAGACCCGGCAAGAGGAGCTTGCGGGAAGGCTGGCGCTACCCCAAGCGCGCCAAGGTTCTGCCGCGGCAAGGCGCTTGCCGGGGTGGCGACCTCTCTTCATCTCGCTCCAGCTCACCCGCCAGCGTGTCACCAGGGCTCTCCCAAGCACGGCGTGTCGACGGGCTGTGCAGCCAGCGGGGAATAGCGACAAGCGGCGCTGACAAGCCACCATCGTGGCGAACGGAGGTGCACAGCGGTCCCTGTTACCATTGTTCGAGGCGATCGAGGCGGGCATTGACTACCCTTGTCCCTTGCCGTCAGAGTTAGGTACAGATTACTGTACACTGTACAAAGCGGTGTACCAACCTATGTTTTTACCATTGTAACCTTGTCTACTTGCCACCTGTGGTAACCCCTTGTGCCTATAAAAGGATGCCCAAGGGCAACGTAGAAAAGGTTCGGTTCGGTTCGGCTGGTTTCGGTCCTGCTCCAGCTTAGTTCATCACATTCATACAAAACCACACTCAGGCTAGGTCTTGTAGCTCCCATTTTGCTCCCTAGCAAGAACACAAGATAATCCACAAAGCAGCAGTAGGAGTATTATCTCTCCGGAGAGCTCCGAAGCTGGGTAAATCCGCTCGTGTGCATCGCCTCGATCCGCTCTTTGTGCAATCTCCGCCCCCTCCGAACCACAAGGGACCCTCCCATGTCCCATAGGTGCTCGTGGGGCACGATCAGTTCTCCCCCGACAAGAGTCGGTTACAATGGTAGGAGATCTACATATCCGTATCGCCAAGCTTGCCTTCCACGCCAAGGAAAGTCCCATCCGGACACGGGACGAAGTCTTCAATCTTGTATCCTCATAGTCCAGGAGTCCGGCCAACGGTGATAGTTCGGCTATCCGGACACCCCCTAATCCGGGACTCCCTCAGGCACGACTGGGTTACCCACGCCCATATTAATGAGGATCCCAGAATAAGGCGGGTACGATCTCTGCTCTGATAAGACGTGCCGAAGAAACCGCCTCGCAAAACGCGTTGAGGTGGGACAGTAAAAATGATTCGTATAAAGGCCTGGCCATGGTGTGATGTCACGCCGCGGAATACATCAGCAGATCTGTGCAAAGGTTATTCTCTCTACGGTGGTATGTGGAACTTGTTTTGCTTAGCCGGACACTATCCTTGTGTTCAAAATCTTCTATGAAGTATTCGGAGGAGGAACCCGCCTTGCAATGCGAAGACAATATCGCGCCGCATTAAATCGTCATTGAAGCCTGGTTCAGAGACTCTTGAGGAGTCTGGATTAGGGGTGTCCGGATAGCGAACTATCCTGTTGGCGGACTCTGGACTATGAAGATACAAGATTGAAGACTTCGTCCGTGTCCGGATGGGGCTTTCCTTGGCGTGGAAGGCAAGCTTGGCGTCTGGATATGTAGATCTCCTACCATTGTAACCGACTCTATGTAACCCTAACCCTATCCAGTGTCTATATAAACCGGAGGGTTTTAGTCCGTAGGACGAACAACAATCATACCATAGGCTAGCTTCTAGGGTTTAGCCTCTCTGATCTAGTGGTAGATCCACTCTTGTACTACCCATATCATCAATATTAATCAAACAGGAGTAGGGTTTTACCTCCATCGAGAGGGCCCGAACCTGGGCAAAAACATCGTGTCCCTTGTCTCCTGTTACCATCCGCCTAGACGCACAGTTCGGGACCCCCTACCTGAGATCCGCCGGTTTTGACACCGACACCAAGCTTGCCTTCCACGCCAAGGAAAGTCCCATCCGGACACGGGACGAAGTCTTCAATCTTGTATCTTCATAGTCCAGGAGTCTGGCCAAAGGCTATAGTCCGGCTATCCGGACACCCCCTAATCCAGGACTCCCTCAGTGACAGAAGCTTAAACCCTAGTTTATGCGCTACTTCGTAAGGGACCGATTTGTATCCAGATGTTTAATGCTATGGTCAGATTTTATTTTAATACTTTTCTCGTAGTTGTAGGTGCTTGTGTGGATGTTAATCATAAGTGGGAGGTTTGTTCAAGTAAGAACAACACCCAAGCACCGGTCCACCCACATATCAAATTATCAAAGTAGCGAACATGAATCAAACCAACATGATGAAAGTGACTAGATGAAATTCCCGTGTACCCTCAAGAATGCTTTGCCTATTATAAGAGAATGTTTTGGCCTGTCCTTTTCCACAAAAGGATTGGGCTACCTTGCTGCACTTTATTTACCGTTACCGTTAATTTCTCATTACAAATTATCTTGCTATCAAACTACCTGTTACCGACAATTTCAGTGCTTGCAGAAAATACCTTGCTAAAAACCACTTAACATTTCCTTCTGCTCCTCGTTGGGTTCAACACTCTCACTTATATAAAGGACTAAAATAAATCCCCTATACTTTTGGGTCATCAAGACTCTTTTCTGGCACCGTTCCTGGGGAGTGAAGCGCTCTTGGTAAGTGGAAATTGGTAAGGAAAAATTATTACTACGTGTAGAAATTTATTGTCACTTGCTACGATGGAAAACCATCCTTCGAGGTGTTTGTTCGGGTTATATTTCATGACCCACAAGTATATGGGATCAACCGTAGTCCTTTTGATAAGTAATAGTGTCGAACCCAACGAGGAGCAGAAAGAAATGACAAGTAGTTTTCAGCAAGGTATTCTCTGCAAGCACTGAAATTATAAGTAATGAGTAGTTTGATAGCAAGATAATTTGTAATGAGCAAGTAACGGTAATGGTAAAAAAAAGTGCAGCAAGGTAGCCCAATCCTTTTGTGGCAAAGGACAGGCCAAAATGGTCTCTTATGATAAGCAAAGCATTCTTGAGGGTACACGGGAATTTCATCTAGTCACTTTCATCATATTGGTCTGATTCGTGTTCGCTACTTTGATAATTTGATATGTGGGTGGACCGGTGCTTAGGTGTTGTTCTTATTTGAACAAACCTCCAATTTATGATTAACCCCCTCGCAAGCATCCGCAACTATGAGAAAAGTATTAAGATAAAATCTAACCATAGCATTAAACTTTTGGATCCAAACAGTCCCTTACGAAGTAGCGCATAAACTAGGGTTTAAGCTTCTGTCACTTTCGCAACCCATCATCTAATAACTACTCCACAATGCATTCCCTTAGGCCCTAATAAGGTGAAGTGCCATGTATTCGACATTCACATGACACCACTAAGGGAAACACAACATACATACCATCAAAATATCGAACACATATCAAGTTCACATGATTACTTGCAACAAGATTTCTCCCGTGGCCTCAAGAACAAAAGTAACTACTCACAAATGATAATCATGCTCAAGATCAGAGAGGTATTAAATAGCATAATGGATCTGAACATATAATCTTCCACCAAATAAACCATATAGTAATCTACAACAAGATGTAATCAACACTACTAGTCACCCACAAGCACCAATCTAAGGTTCTAGTACAAAGATTGAACACAAGAGATGAATTAGGATTTCAGAGGAGATGGTGTTGTTGAATATGTTGATGGGTATTACCCTCCCCAAGATGGGAGAGTTGTTGGTGATGATGATGACGATGATTTCCCCCTACAGGAGAGAAGTTCCCCCGGCGAAATCGCTCCACCGGAGGGAAAAAGTGCTTGATAATCCCCAAGTGAAGGGAATCATCATAGCAATTTCCAAAGGTGGAAGTGATAAGCATGGAGTGTCGAACCCACAAGGAGCTAAAGGTAAGATCAATATTCTCTCAAGCCCTATCTGCCATTGATACAACTCTACGTACACAGAACATTTGCTTCCAACGAGAAACAAGAAATAAAACTACGTTGTGGGTACCAAGAGGATAACTTTGCATGGTGTCGGAGAGCTAAAATATAAAAGTAGGTGTTGTTATCATAAAGTTATAATATATTTCTAAATATTATAAATAGCGAGTGTGGAATAATGATGGATCGGTGTGCGGAATTGTCCTAGGCAATTGTTAAAAAGACCGGTAGTCGTCATTGCAATTTCATATGAGGGAGAGGCATAAGCTAACATACTTTCCCTTCTTGGATCATATGCACTTATGATTGGAACTCTAGCAAGCATCCGCAACTACTAAAGATCATTAAGGTAAAACCCAACCATAGCATTAAAGCAGCAAGTCCTCTTTATTCCCATACGCGACAACCCCCTTACTCGGGTTTGTGTTTCAGTCACTCACCAACCCACTATAAGCGAATCATGAACGTATGGCAACACCCTACAGCGGGAATCGCTCACACTTGCGCGACACGGAGGGCACCATAGGACAGCACCAAAATAAAACATACAACTCGTACCAATCTAGATCATCAATCAACCCAAAGACAAAGGATATCTACTCAAAACATCATAGGATGGCAACACATCATTGGATCATAATATGTTGCATAAAGCACCATGTTCAAATAGGGATTACAGCGGGGTGCGGGAGAGTGGACCGTGTTTTCTGGAGGTTTCTGTATATATAAGAGGTTTTGGCGTCGAGAACAAGTCAGGGAGTCTTCGGGCTGTCCATGAGGTAGGGGGCGCGCCCAGGGGGTGGGCGCGCCTCCCACCCTCGTGGGCAGCCCGGGACTCTTCTGGCCCAACTCTTTTACTCCATGGCCTTCTTCTGGTCCAAAAATAAGCTCCGTCAAGTTTCAGGTCAATTGGACTCCGTTTGGTTTTCCTTTTCTGCGATATTCTAAAACAAGGAAAAAACAGAAACTGGCACTGTCACTGGGCTCTAGGTTAATAGGTTAGTCCCAAAAACCATATAAAATAGCATATAAATGCATATAAAACATCCAAGGTTGATAATATAATAGGATGAATACTTAATAAATTATAGATATGTTGGAGACGTATCAGTGCTCCTGCCCAAGTTCCGCCTCGAGACGGTGGCGCTTCGTCCCGAAAGTCCTCCCCTTTTTTTTCTAGGTCAAAAGGACTTATATACCAGAAGAGGGGCACCAGAGGTGGGCCATGGAGGGCACAACCCACCAGGGCGCGCCCGGGCTCCCTGGCACGCCCAGGTGCGTTGTGCCCGCCTAGTGGGCCCCCTCTCTTAGTTATTTGCTCCAATAATTCATATATATTCCTTAAAAAACTCCGTGAAGTTTCAGCTTATTTGGAGTTGTGCAGGATAGGTGTCCTGACGTAGCTTTTTCATGTCTAGAATTCCAGCTGCCGGTATTCTCCCTCCTTGTGTGAACCTTGCATATTATGAGAGAAAAGGCATTAGAATTACTCCAAAAGCATTATTATGCATAAAAACAATATAAATAACAGTAGGAAAACATGATGCAAAATGGACGTATCAACTCCCCCAAGCTTAGACCTTGCTTGTCCTCAAGCGAAAATATAAATCAAAAAACATGTCCACATGCTTAGAGAGAGAGGTGTCGATAAAAACAAAATACGGACATAGAAGCATCATGTATATTATTATAATGGCAACAAACCGGACACATAGAAAGATAAAACTTTTATCATGTAACTTTTATCATAGACTTCTCATGAATAAGTAACACTTCATCACAACATCAAAGTATAAAGCATAAACTCTATTGAAAACCAACATACTATGTTCTCAGTCAACTTTGCAACTACAATGCATCATCTTTTCAGGAAGGGTCGCGTATCGGAGCCTTTTGGAAAGTCCACATACTCAACCATCATATAGTCTTCTATGATCGCTAACCCTCACCGCATACATATGAGCAAAAAGTTTCAACCAGGCACATAGAAAGATAGGGGTTTATAGTTTTGCCTCCCAACGTATTCACCTCAAGGGTGATGTCAACAATAATAACTCATGCCCACCCATATCCAACTGGATATATGTGCCTAGATCTTTCCTCACCACATGGTGCTTGCCAAAAGAGAAAATAAAAAGGAATAGAGAGAAAAACTTTGACTCTTGCAAAAAAGTAAATACATAAAAGTAAAGGATAGGTCCTTTGCAGAGGGAAGCAGAGGTTGCCATGCGCTTTTTGGTTGTATGCTCAATCTCTTAGTGCAAAAGAATGTCAGGTTATATTGCCCCTTATGATAGCAACCTTTATTATGCAGTCTGCCGCCTTTATTATTTTGCCATCACAAGTTCGTACAACTCTCAATTTTCTCTTACACTAAATGATCTAACACATTTAGAAGCAATTTTTATTACCTTATTGCACCGATGACAACTTACTTGAAGGATCTTACTCAATCCATAGGTAGTTAAAGTGGACTCTCAAAACAAGATTTGGGCAAGCCAAGGGGAGTACCTCCCCCAAGCTTAGCACAAGCCAAGGGGAGTACCCATACCCGATACTCAAGTCTCCTTTGGGGATGAAGAAGGAGGTGGTGATGATGCAGTAGAGGGTTTATCCTTCTCCTTTTCCAGCTTACGTCGGAGGGTAAAATTATCTATCCTCAACTCATCGTTCTCCATCTCGAGCTTTATTATCCTCTTGCAAAATGCCTCCATGCTTTCGTGTTTGAAACGAGGAGTTACTGGTTCGTCTTCATTTTCCTCATCGGAGAACCATATGTAGGGATAGGTGTCCTTGAAGATATTTTTATCTAAAGGCTCATAAGGAACTAGACACTCCTCGGAATTTTTAGACGACATATTTTCAGATCTGTCGGGAAAACAACGAGAAAAGAAAATAGAAGATTTCTTCGTGATACGGTGGTCAATAGGTTCGGGGGGTATATAAAGATTTTTTATCGTGGGAAACAAGCAAATGGGAGAAAAACGGAGTTCGGAAGGTACCAGAGCTGGGCACAACCCACTTGGGCGAGGCACGCCCTAGTGTCTTATGCCCACTAGGGTTGCCTTCTTGGTTCTTTCTTATTTTCCTAATTTTCAATATATTCAAAAACTGAGAGAGAATATTTTTGCGGATTTTTTGGAGTACGTTTACTTACGTATCACATACCTCCTCATTTTTCACAATTCTGGAGTATTTCGGAAGGTTTCTTTTATGTGTTCTTCCGGTGTCATAGTTTGGATAATATTGCTTTCCACATTAATGAGCGTACTTGAGAAATAAGGTTTTGTTCTTTGCCCATTGACAACCTTCGGATTAGTACCTTCGACATTATTTATTTTGATGGCTCCAGATCGATAAACCTCCTTGATAACATAGGGTCCTTCCCATTTGGAGAGAAGTTTTCCAGCAATGAATCTGAAATGAGAGGTGTACAAAAGAATATATTCTCCAACTTTGAACTCATGCTTTTGGATTCTTTTATCATGCCATCTTTTAACTTTTTCTTTAAATAATTTGGCATTTTCATAGGCTTGGGTTCTCCATTCATCTAGTCAGCTAATACCAAATAACCTCTTTTCACCGGCAAGTTTGAAATCATAGTTGAGTTCTTTAATTGCCCAATATGCTTTATGTTCTACTCAAGAGGGAAATGGCAAGCCTTTCCATAAACCATATTGTAAGGAGACATACCCATGGTATTTTTATAAGCTGTTCTGTAAGCCCAAAGTGCACCGTCTAATTTCTTAAACCAATTCTTTCGGGACCTATTGACAGTTTTTTGTAAAATTAATTTCATTTCTCTATTGCTAAGTTCAACTTGACCAATAGACTGAGGATGATAGGGTGATGCAATCCTATGGTTAATATCATACTTAGAAAGCATTTTACAGAAAGCACCATGAATAAAATGTGAACCACCATTAGTCATTAAATATCTTGGGACTCCAAACCATGAGATAATAACTTTCTTAAGCATTTTAATAGAGGTGTTGTGATCAGCACTACTAGTTGGAATAGCTTCTACCCACTTAGTAACATTATCAACAGCAACCAAAATATGTGTATACCCATTAGAGGAAGGAAAAGGTCCCATGTAATCAAAACCCCAACATCAAATGGTTCAACAACAAGTGAATAATTCATAGGCATTTCTTGATGCTTACCAATATTACCAATCCATTGCCATTCATCACAAGATAAAACAAACTTACGGGCATCCTTGAAGAGGGTAGTCCAATAAAACCCAGATTGCAATACCTTGTGAGCAGTTATGTCTCCCGCATGGTGCCCTGTGTAAGCTTTGGAGTGACATTTCCATAGGTTTGTCCCTAGTCATGCTCAGGTACACAACGTCTAATAATACCATCTACTCCTTCTTTATAAAGATGTGGGTCATGCCAAAAGTAATGTCTTAAATCATAGAAGAATTGTTTTCTTTTGTTGGTATGTGAAGCTAGGTGATATATATTTAGCAATAATGTAGTTAACATAGTCGCCATACCAAGGAGTGTAATGAGAAACATTTATTGCAGATAATTTCTCATTAGGAAAACTATCATTAATAGGTTGTGGGTCATCAAGAATATTTTCTAGCCTAGACAAGTTATCAGCTACGGGGTTCTCAGCTCCTTTTCTATCAGTGATATGTAAGTCAAATTCTTGTAGCAAGAGAACCCACCTAATGAGTCTAGGTTTAGCATCTTTCTTTTCCATAAGATATTTTATAGCAGCACGATCAGTGTGAACAATCACTTTAGAATCAACAATGTAAGATCTGAATTTATCACAAGCAAACACCAATGCTAAAAATTCTTTTTCAGTAGTAGCATAATTTCTTTGGGCGATGTCTAGAGTTTTACTAGCATAATGGATAACATTTAGTTTCTTATCAACTCTTTGTCCTAGAACAGCACCAACAGCATAATAACTAGCATCACACATAATTTCAAAAGGCAAGTTCCAATCAGGTGGTTGAACAATAGGTGCAGAAATTAAGGTTTTCTTAAGTGTTTCAAATGCTTCTACACAATCATCTTCAAAAACAAATGGAACATCCTTTTGTAAAAGATTTGTAAGAGGCCTAGAAATTTTATAGAAGTCTATAATAAATCTCTGATAGAAACCAGCATGACCGAGGAAAGTACGAATACATTTAATATCTCTGGGACGTGGCATTTTCTCAATTGCATCAACTTTAGCTTTATTCACCTCAATACCTCATTCAGAAATTTTATGTCCCACGACTATACCTTCATTAACCATAAGTGGCACTTCTCCCAATTCAAGACAAGATTAGTTTGCTCGCATCTATGCAAAACTCGATCAAGGTTGCTTAAGAAATCATCAAAAGAAGTTCCGTAGATGGAAAAATCATCCATGAAAACCTCAACAATCTTTTCACAAAAATCAGAGAATGTAGCAGTCATACATCTCTGAAAGGTAGCAGGTGCATTGCATAAACCAAAAGGCATATGTCTATAAGCATAAGTTCCAAAAGGACAAGTAAAGGTGGTTTTCTCTTGATCAGGTTGTGAAACAGGTATTTGAGAAAAACCAGAATATCCATCAAGGAAACAAAAGTGTGTGTTCTTAGATAGCCTTTCTAGCATTTGATCAATGAAAGGCAGATGGTAATGATCTTTTCTAGTTGCTTTATTTAATTTTCTAAAATCAATTACCGTTCTATAGCTAGTGACAATTCTTTGTGGAATAAGTTCATTTTTATCATTAGGAACAACGGTAATACCTCCCTTCTTAGGGACACAATGAATGGGGCTTATCCATCTACTATCAGCTATATGATAGATTATACCTGCTTCCTGAAGCTTTAGTATTTCAGTTCTTACCACTTCTTTCATTTTAGGATTTAAACGTCTTTGGTGATCAACAACGGGTTTAGCATCCGGTTCCTTATTAATCTTGTGCTGACAGAGAGTGGGACTAACACCCTTAAGATCATCAAGAGTATATCCAATAGCACCTCGGTGCTTCTTCAGAATATTCAATAATGTTACTTCCTCATGTTCTGAAAGGTTAGCACTAACAATAACAGGATATATCTTTTATCATCAAGATAAGAATATTTCAAATTGTCCGGCAATTGTTTTAAGTCAAACACAGGATCACCTTTAGGTGGAGGAGGACCTCCTAGAGTTTCAATAGGCAAATTGTGTTTAAGTGGAGGTCGTTGTTCAAAGAGAATTTTATCTATCTCATTTCTTTCATGCATATGCATATCATTTTCACGGTCTAGCAAATACTGTTCTACTGCATCAGTAGGAGGCACGGCAATAGAAGCAAGACCAATTACTTCATCCATACTAGGCAATTATTTCTTATGATGTTTTCTATTTAACTTAGAAAAAATAAACTCATGAAACTCATCACCCAAACTAACACCGATGGATTGTTTCTTACAATATATTTTAGCATTAACGGTGTTCAACAAAGGTCTACCGAAAATAATGGGACAAAAGTCATCTTCTGGGGAAACAAGAACTAGAAAATCAGTAGGGTATTTTATTTCCCCACACAATACTTCAACATCTCTAACAATCCCAAGTGGTGTGATGGTGTTTGATGTCTGCTAGGACTACGTCGGTATTTCCCCAAAGAGGAAGGGATGATGCAGCACGGCGACGGTAGGTATTTCTTTCAGTGATGAAACCGAGGTTATCGAAGCAGTAGGAGAAAGAAGCAACACAACGTAAACAGCCCCTGCACACAAATAACAACTACTCGCAACCCGACGTGTTAAAGGGGTTGTCAATCCCTTTCGGGCAACGGCGCCAGAAATTGGCAAACAGACATGAATAAAATTCTATAAGATTGATAGATTGAACGCCAAATAAAATAAATAAGAATAAAATGCAGCAAGGTATTTTTGTATTTTTGATTTAATAGATCTGGAAATAAAAGCAAAGGAGAAGTAGATCGCAAAGGCAAATATGTGAGAAAGAGACCCGGGGGCCGTAAGTTTCACTGGTGGCTTCTCTTGAGAAAAATAGCAAACGGTGGGTAAACAAATTACTGTTGGGCAATTGATAGAACTTCAAATAATCATGACGATATCCAAGCAATGATCATTATATAGGCATCACGTCCAAGATTAGTAGACCGACTCCTGCCTGCATCTACTACTATTACTCCACACATCGACCGCTATCTAGCATGCATCTAGTGTATTAAGTTCATGGAGAAACAGAGTAATGGAATTAGAACGATGACATGATGTAGACAAGATCTATCTATGTAGAGATAAAACCCAAATATCGGAGAAGAAACACGAGGCTATATGAGATCATGCATATAAGATATCAAAGAAACTCAAATAACTTTCATGGATATAAAAAGATAGATCTGATCATAAACTCAAACTTCATCCGATCCCAACAAACACACTGCAAAAAGAGTTACATCATATGGAACTCCAAGAGACCATTGTATTGAGAATTTAGCGAGAGAGAGGAAGCCATGTAGCTACTAACTATAGAACCAAAGGTCTACAAAGAACTACTCACGCATCATCGGAGAGGCACCAATGGAAGTGGTGAACCCCTATGTGATGGTGTCTAGATTGGATCTGGTGGTTCTGGACTCTGCGGCGGCTGGAATTTATTTTCGTTCACTCCGTTAGGGTTTCTGGAATATTGGGGTATTTATAGAGCAAAGAGGCGGTCCGGGGGGCTCCCGAGGTGGGCACAACCCACCAGGGCACGCCGGGGCCTCCTGGCGCGCCCTGGTGGGTTGTGCCCTTCTCGGAGCACCCCCCAGGCGTAGCCATGGCCCATTAGGTGTCTTCTGGTCCATAAAAAAATCTTCGTGAAGTTTCCTTGCATTTGGACTCCGTTTGGTATTGATTTCCTGCGATGTAAAAAACATGCAGAAAACAACAACTGGCACTTGGCACTATGTCAATAGGTTAGTACCAACAAATGATATAAAATGATTATAAAACATCCAAGATTGATAATATAACAGCATGGAACCATCAAAAATTATAGATACATTGGAGACGTATCAGCATCCCCAAGCCTAACTCCTGCTCGTCCTCGAGTAGGTAAGTGATAAAAACAGAATTTTTGATGTGGAATGCTGCCTAACATGTCATATCGTATTCTTTTCTTTATAGCATGGACATTTGGACTTTTATGTGATTCAAAGCAATAGTCTAGTTTTGACATGATAACTTAAATACTCAAGCATATCAACAAGCAACCATGTCTTTCAAAATATCAACGCTAAAATAAGTTATCCCTAGCCCATCATGCTCAATCATTGATCCATTCATGAAACACACTCACATATTAGCTACACCCCATACTCAAGTACGATCATATTGCCTCCTAGTTGGTGCTTTTTATAAGAGAAGATGGAGACTCAACTTCAAAATAAAAATTTCATAAAGTAAAATAAAGGCCCTTCACAGAGGGAAGTAGGGATTTGTAGAGGTGCCAGGGCTCAAAGCGAAAAAACTTAGAGATAAAATATTTTGGGAGGTGTGTCTTTCCCACCAATAAAATTGACTTAGAGTTCCCAACACTTTCCATGCTAAACATATCATAGGCAATTCCCAAACAGAAAATAAAGTTTATTCCTTTTTCCACCATACTTTCACTTTCCATGGCCAGCCGAATCCATGGTTGCCTTCCATACCAACACTTTCCAAGGAATTTATTATTTCACAACATAAAGTAAATTCATTATTCATTTCGGGACTGGGCATCCCTAATACCTTTGCCATACCTCGTGCAATGACAAGTGAATAGACACTCATCGTGAGAATAACACATCTAGCATGGAAAATATTAGCCACCCCTCACCGCTCCGCGAGCAGTACGAACACACACAAGAGAATATTATTTTGAAAATTAGAGATGGCACATACAAATTTGCTTAGAACGGCAAAAAAATACCACATATAGGTAGATATAGTGGATTTATGTGGCAAAACTGGTTTAAAGGTTTTTGGGTGCACAAGTAGAGATCATACTTAGTGCAAAATGAAGGCTAACAAAAGATTGAGAAGCGACCAACTAAGAAACGAATAATCTCATAAGCGATTGCCCTTTGGAGTCGGATGGACTCGCTTTATCTTCTACGCTTCCGCAGCATTAGTAGTTTATTTCTCATGAGTTGGCCTTGAGCCGAACTTATTCTCTTGTAATAAAGACTCTATATGAGAATCGTGTAATAAATTCAGGTGTGATTGAACTTTGATTATTTCATCGATGTACTGTGAGTACCAGCATGATCTTGGGATGGTACAGACACAGAGATTTGATCGATTTTGGGTCAGGTCGCTACAAAACTATTACAAGGAATCAAGTTTATTTTGTCCAGTGATCTTCATGAAAGTTTTTATCATATCCTTCTTGGATATCCATCACTTTGGGACTAATTTTCATGTGTTGCTTTTGATAAGCTCAAACAAATATAAGTGAAGATCATGAGCATAATTTTTCTTTCTCTCAAAATAATTTAAGTGAATCAAGAGAGAATTTCTTGAAAATTATACTAACTATCAAATAAATCTAAGTGAAGCAAGAGAGCATTTCTTCAAAAATACTAAAGCACACCCTGGTCAAAAAGATATAAGTGAAGGACTAGAGCATGTCCATAGCTCATAAAAATTTAAGTGAAGCATAGAGAGCAATTCTAACAAGTCATGACACAATTTTGGCTCTCTCAAATAGGTGTGTCCAGCAACGAATCAAGACTTTAAAACAAAAAATGAAACAAGGAAAGACTCATATCATACAAGACGCTCCAAGCAAAACACATAGTATGTGACGAATAAAAATATTAGCTTCGAGTAAAATACTGATGGTCATTAGAAGAAAGAGGGGATGCCACTCGGGGCATCCCCAAGCTTAGTTGCTTGCTCTCTTTTGGACAATAGCTTGGGATGCCGGGGCATCCCCAAGCTTAGGCTATTCTTAATCCTTATTCCTTCATCCATCGTAATATCACCCAAATTTGAAAACTTCAATCACACAAAACTCAACAAAACCTTCGTGACAAGTGAATAAACACTCATCGTGAGAATAACACATCTAGCATGGAAAATATTAGCCACCCCTCACCGCTCCGCGAGCAGTACGAACACACACAAGAGAAGTTTATTTTGAAAATTAGAGATGGCACATACAAATTTGCTTAGAACGGCAAAAAAATACCACATATAGGTAGATATAGTGGACTTATGTGGCAAAACTGGTTTAAAGGTTAATGGGTGCACAAGTAGAGATCATACTTAGTGCAAAATGAAGGCTAACAAAAGATTGAGAAGCAACCAACCAAGAAACGAATAATCTCATAAGCGAGCATTAAGCATAATTAACACCGAATAATGCACCATAAGTAGGATATAATTTCATTGCATAATTATTGACTTTCGTGCTGGCATAGGGAATCACAAACCTTAACACAAATATTTTTACTAAAGCATAATTACTCATCAACATGACTCACATATCACATCATCATATCTCAAAACTTGTAATATCCCAAATTTCCTATTTGGAATGTTTTACAATTATAGCTAAGCATCTATGCATCCTGTTTGAATTTGAATGCCATTTGAAGTTTCAGAAGAGTTTTGAGTTTTCAAATTTGAATTCAAACTATGGCAAGTGGGAATCATTTCAAAAACTATGCCTGATAAATACTTGATCAAAAGTATGAGAGGAGTAAACATGACACTCCAAAAATATCAGAGGAAACAATGCCAAAAGTTTTGAATTCAAATTTGGGTTTTATTTGAATATTGGAAAAAATGAATTTTTATAAAGTTTGGATTTTGCCTTTGGAAAAATGTTCAAATGATAGGGAATATTCCCCTGATCATTTTGGTATATATATGTCCTATATAAAATATTTATATTTATTAAGTTATCCCTGTTTTTGTTTTTATTAAAAAATAAACTTTAAAAAAAAACCCCCCCAGCGCCAGCCCAGCATGGCCCAGCCAGCGCCAAGACTGAGCCCACCAGCGGCCCAGCCAGCCAGACCAATGAGCAATGAGCAGCCAGCCACCACCCAGCGCCAGCGTTTGGCTCGGTCGCCCGACCGAGACCGCGCCTCTTCCCCACTGCCGGCGGACCCCACCCTCCTTCAACCCCCCCCCATGCACGCGCTTGCGCGCCGCCGATCGCCGGGATCCGTGAGATCCGGGATCCGATCCCCTCCCGATCGCCTCCTTGCCACGCCGAGGCCCCTATTTATACCCTCCCCCACCCCATTCCCCCTCGCCCCTCGCGGAACCCCCTCCTCCTCTCTCACGCCGTCGCGGAGCCCGAGCTCATCGCCGCCATTTCCCTCGCCGCCGTCGCCCTAGACCTCCCCGACCCTCGCCGACTCCACCAAGACCCCCCCGAGCTCGTTCAAGACCCGGAGCCCTCCGCCGACCTCCCGGCGACCGGAGAGGCCAACGCACTCGCCACCGCCGCCGCCGCCGCCGTCTAACTCCGGTAAGTCGCCGGAGATCACCTCCCCCGTCCGATTCGTGCTCGACGGTTAGGATTAGATCACCCCCGAAGTGGTATCCTCTTTTTAATAAAAACCGGTTCGCTCCGGTTTAGTCCGGTTTAGTTTTTAAGTTAGGGTTTTATTTTAGCCCGGCCCGATTCAGTTTAACCCTAGGGCCCGTTTAGCTTATATTACGCTCAGTGCGTAGGTTAGGCCCATTAGGCCATTTTTCTTTTATTTTCATTTTCTGTTTTAACAGAATAGTTCCTGATTTGGAAAATTCATATCTTTTATTCTGTTTAATATTTTTTGGTGATTCTTTTTTTGTTGGTTTGAAAATTTTCTATAGTTTCTGTAGAAAATATTATTAGCTATGTTAAAATTATTTTAAATTGCTTTAATTTAGTTTTAGTCAGAATAGTAAATCTGTTATAACATGAGTTAGGAAAATTATTTTTAAATGATTCTTTTTGTTCCAACTTTATTTTGACATTACCAAACCATAGAAATTAATTTGGGCATTTTAGGATTTATAAAAAAATAGTTTTAAGAAGAATCTTGTTAATCCTAATTAATTAACTAGCTACTATTTTCCTATTATTTTAATTAGTAAATAAATTTATTTTTAACATGTGATTGATTATTCTAGGATAGTTTCTGTCACTTTAAGGGATGAAATTTTATTTATAATAAATAAAAGTTTTATTTTATTTTTCTTAATAGAAATTGAATTAGGCCTAATAGGAGTTTCTAGGATAGTAATTGTATTATTGTTTTCTCTTCATGACTTGCCAGCTTATTCAAAAAGCTGACCTACACGGCTGCAACGTCTTATGTTGCAGAGATTTATTCCGATCAGGAGTGAGGCTACGCTCCGCGCTTGGCGATTGCCCTTTGGAGTCGGATGGACTCGCTTTATCTTCTACGCTTCCGCAGCATTAGTAGTTTATTTCTCATGAGTTGGCCTTGAGCGAATTTATTCTCTTGTAATAAAGACTCTATATGAGAATCGTGTAATAAATTCAGGTGTGATTGAACTTTGATTATTTCATCGATGTCTTGTGAGTACCGGCATGATCTTGGGATGGAATACAGACCACGAGATTTGACCGATTTTGGGCCAGGTCGCTCACAGAGATGGTATCGAGCACACGCTGACCGTAGGATCGTAACCCCTAGGATCGGAAAGCCATAGGAAGAGACCATTTACTTTATATCCTTATCATTCCGTAATTCTCCCTATTCATTTCTAACTCCTCTCCGATTTTCAACATTCTAGATGGCCGTCGAGTTCACCCAGTTTGCTACGGAGTTTTGCCGGCCGGTGAGGCGATGCCCTTGGCAGAAGCTGGTCCAGATGGTGAAGAAGCTGAAGATTGCTCTACCCTCGATCACCGGAAGCCAACTAATGCACCGGCGGACACCGCTACAGGATTGAAGTGCATATCCCAGGGAGAACCTTCGGAGGACATACGGAGCCTATTGACTTTGAGTTCACCGACTTCAACTGGATCATCGGAAGGGACATGGCGATCTATCGTGCACTTGGACATCTCCGAGAGGATCTGAGGCGAGCTCGATCCCTCGGACCTCGCCATGGTTTCTCGTAGGGCAAGGAATGGAGATATCATCCGCACTGTGGAGGGCGACTCCATTCTCTCTTATGTCCAGGACTTGGAGTGTCTCCTCAGAAGCGGGAGATTCAGACTCGCCCGTAACTTCGAAGGCACATAGGAGGCTTTTGTTCCGTGAACTGGAACTGGAGGAGAAGGCACACACAGACTTCCTTAACCATGAGGAAGAAGTCACGGACTTCATGGAGACAGTCGACGACCTGAAGATGAAGCTTGCCGCGATAGAGGAAAAGATGGACTTGGGAGAGGACCTTTTTCCAAGTGGAGATGACGGACCGCTCGTGAGCAATGATCAGGATTATGAAGGGAGTTCCACTGGAGGAAGCCGCAAGAGGAGGCGCCACAACAGAGGACATCGCACCAGAGGACGCAAGGATTATTGATGAAGACTTTTAGTCGACCACCATGTTATTTTACTTTTCGTCGATCAGTTAGGCCGATATTTCCTTCGATTAGTCATGAGCTTTTGTAATCGAGATTGAACCATGCTTGAGTGGAATGAATAAATGATTGGTGTGTTTTATGATTGTGCATTAATATGGGTAGTGTTATTTCTCATAGACCATTGTTCTATTCTAATTTTCTCATCCACTCCAAAACACCAGATGCCTCCGAGACGTGACACCGTTTTTCCGCCAGAGCTCACCCAACTGCTCCAGCAGCAGAATGCCCTCATGCAGCTACTCATCCAGAATCAGAACAACAACACCAACAATCCACCGCCACCACCACATGTGGACAACTTGACTCGATTCCTGAGGCTGAATCCATGATGTTCTCTAGTAGCACTGAGCCGATTGTGGCTGATGATTGGCTCCGCAAAGTCGGAAGAGAGCTAATCACTGTTGGATGCACTGATGCAGAGAAGGTGCGCTTTGCCGCGCATCAACTTGATGGACCTGCAGCTTCTTGGTGGGAGAACTACATCGCCACTTATCCCATCGGTGCCATCACGTGGGATCATTTCCAGCAGAGCTTTCCGCACCGCTCATGTTTCATTTGGAGCCATGAGTGCGAAGAAGCGTGAGTTCCGCAACTTACGCCAGGGAACCGTCTTGTGGCGCGAGACGTGGATGAGTTCAGCAAGCTAGCTCGCTATGCCCCGGATGATGTGGCCACAGATGCATAAGCAGGAGAAGTTCCTTGAGGGACTCAATGACGAGCTGAGTATGCAGCTTATTGTGGCTACCTTCAACAACTACCGGGAGCTGGTAGACAAGGCCACCATACTTGAAGGCAAGCAGCAGATTGAAAGCATAGCGGAAGTACAGCCGGGGAAGCATAACTCAGAGCTCAGCGAAGCCCGTTATGCCCTATACTCGGGAGGGCATATCCATCACAACCATGGAGGACATAACCATGGAGGCAATGGGAACAATCGCAACCAGGAGAACAGGTCTGGCAATGGCAATGGCAATGGAAACGGTAATGGTAATCAGCATCGTCCTGCCCCGGCTCCGAAGGATCTGAGCCACATCACCTGCTTCAAGTGCCAGAAGACAGGGCACTATGCCACCGACTGCCCGGAGGCTAAGAGGAATGGAAAGCGGCAATGGAGGCTCAGCGAAGAAGCCCAATCCGTTCCCTCGTGCTCGGGTGAACCACATTGGCGTGGAGGGCGTCTATGATCAGCCGAATAATCGTGGTTGGTAAGTTTTATTGAATTCACGTTCAGTTTTGGTACTCTTTGATTACGGTGCAACGCATTCATTCATATCAAGGGTAGTTGTGGAAAAATGCGGGTTGCCCACTAAAACCCTTAGAAGCCCCTTGGCGTCGGTTCGCAGGAGGAGAAATGATGGCAGGTTTAGGCTGTCATGCAACCCTCAACATCGGGAACCATAAATTTCCCGCAGACCTCATAGTGTTGGAAACCCGGACCTTGGATGTAATCCTAGGCATGGATTGGTTGACGAGTTCGAAGGAAACATAGACGTGTTCCGAAGTCTATTACGCTCACCACCCCGGAGCGAGAAGAGGATCAAGTATGTATCCGAGGCGTAGCGGATGAAGAATCGGTGAATTCCCTCACGGGAGTTGTTGGGAGGAAGTGCCGATGGTGCAAGATTTTCCCGATGTGTTTCGGAGGAATTACCAGAATGCCACCGGACGAGGACATTGAATTTCTGATTGAGTTATTGCGGCACAACCCCAATATCCAAGAGACCTTATCGGATGCCCCGAATGAGTTGAAAGAGATCAAGGATCAAATTAATGAGTTATTGGAGAAAGGATATATTCGCCAAGCTCATCACCTTGGGGAGCCCAGTTCTTTTGGTAGAGAAGAAGGATGGAAGCTTGAGGATGGTTGTGGATTATCGTCGTTGAGCGAAGTAACCATCAAGAACAAGTACCCTCTGCCGATGATTAATGATCTGTTTGATCAGCTAGTTGGAGCCAAGGTATTCTCTAAGATCGATCTTGATCGAGGTATCATCGATTGAAGATCCGTGAAAAGGATATACCCAAAACAGCATTCACTACCAGGTATGGTTTATATGAGTATACCGTCATGTCATTTGGATTGACTAATGCTCCTGCATACTTCATGAATTTGATGAACAAGGTGTTTATGGAATATCTGGACAAGTTTGTCGTGGTGTTCATCGATGATATACTGATTTTCTCCAAGAGCGAGGAAGAGCATAAGGAACATTTGCGTCTAGTTCGGAGAAACTTGAGAACATCAGTTGTATGCCAAGTTCAGCAAATGTGAATTTTGGCTGAAGGAAGTTGGATTCCTCGGACATGTTATTTCAGGAGAAGGAATAGCAGTTGATCCCGCCAAGGTTGAATCAGTCACCGATTGGCAGTCACCCACCTCGATCAAGGAGATCCGATTTTCTCGGACTCGCAGGATATTATCGGAGGTTTATTGAGAACTTCTCGAAGATTGCCAAGCCCATGACTGAGCTGTTGAAGAAGGAAGCCAAGTATGTTTGGACCGAGGAATGTGAAGCCAGTTTTCAGGAATTGAAGAAACGGTTGGTTACAGCCCCAGTGTTGATTTTGCCGGACATACACAAGGAATACCAGGTTTATTGTGACGCTTCTCGTCAAGGACTCGGAGGAGTACTAATGCAGGAAGGAAAAGTTGTAGCTTATGCCTCCAGACAGCTACGACCTCATGAAATGAATTATGCCACACATGATTTGGAGTTAGCAGCCGTGGTGCATGCACTCAAGACCTGGAGACATTTCCTCATCGAAAACCGTTGCGATGTTTACACAGATCACAAGAGCTTGAAGTATATTTTCACGCAGAAGGAATTGAACCTCAGGCAGAGGAGATGGCTAGAGTTGATAAAGGACTACGACATAAGATTGCATTACCACCCCGGTAAAGCTAATGTCGTAGCAGATGCTTTGAGCCGTAAGAGTTATGTGAATACTCTTACAGCAGGAGGATTACCCGAGGAGTTAGTCGATGACCTCGTAGATCTCCGATTGGAGATAGTTCGAGAGGATTTGTTGCAACTCTGGAAGTACAGTCCACTTTGGCGAAAGGATTCGTGAAGCCGTAAGTCGGACAAGGAAATTGATGAGATAAAGCGAAGATGAATGAAGGAAAAGCTAAAGGATTTCGTAAGGATGAGCACGGAACTATATGGTTCGAGGATCGTATTTATGTGCCCAATGATCCCGAACTCAGGAAGCTAATTCTTCAGAGGCTCATGATTCACCGTACTCGATTCACCCGGTAACACCAAGATGTACCGGATTTGAAGGAAAGTTTCGGTGGACTGGTATGAAGAAGGATATTGCCGAGTACGTAGCCGTATGCGATGTTTGTCAACGAGTAAAGGCAGAACATCAGAAGCCAGCAGGGTTACTTCAACCTTTGCCGATTCCCGATTGGAAATGGGAGAAACTGGGAATGGATTTGCCAGCTTATTCAAAAAGCTGACCTACACGGCTGCAACGTCTTATGTTGCAGAGATTTATTCCGATCAGGAGTGAGGCTACGCTCCGCGCTTGGCGATTGCCCTTTGGAGTCGGATGGACTCGCTTTATCTTCTACGCTTCCGCAGCATTAGTAGTTTATTTCTCATGAGTTGGCCTTGAGCCGAACTTATTCTCTTGTAATAAAGACTCTATATGAGAATCGTGTAATAAATTCAGGTGTGATTGAACTTTGATTATTTCATCGATGTACTGTGAGTACCAGCATGATCTTGGGATGGTACAGACACAGAGATTTGACCGATTTTGGGTCAGGTCGCTACAAAACTATTACAAGGAATCAAGTTTATTTTGTCCAGTGATCTTCATGAAAGTTTTTATCATATCCTTCTTGGATATCCATCACTTTGCGACTAATTTTCATGTGTTGCTTTTGATAAGCTCAAACAAATATAAGTGAAGATCATGAGCATAATTTTTCTTTCTCTCAAAATAATTTAAGTGAATCAAGAGAGAATTTCTTGAAAATTATACTAACTATCAAATAAATCTAAGTGAAGCAAGAGAGCATTTCTTCAAAAATACTAAAGCACACCCTGGTCAAAAAGATATAAGTGAAGGACTAGAGCAAGTCCATAGCTCATAAAAATTTAAGTGAAGCATAGAGAGCAATTCTAACAAGTCATGACACAATTTTGGCTCTCTCAAATAGGTGTGTCCAGCAACGAATCAAGACTTTAAAACAAAAAATGAAACAAGCAAATACTCATATCATACAAGACGCTCCAAGCAAAACACATAGTATGTGACGAATAAAAATATTAGCTTCGAGTAAAATACTGATGGTCATTAGAAGAAAGAGGGGATGCCACTCGGGGCATCCCCAAGCTTAGTTGCTTGCTCTGTTTTGGACAATAGCTTGGGATGCCGGGGCATCCCCAAGCTTAGGCTATTCTTAATCCTTATTCCTTCATCCATCGTAAGATCACCCAAATTTGAAAACTTCAAGCACACAAAACTCAACAAAACCTTCATGAGATCCGTTACTGTAAGAAAGCAAATCACTACTATAAGTATTGTATCAAAACAATTCATATTTTGTTTTTGCATTATATCTACTGTATTCCAAATTTTCTATGGCAAAAACTCATCAAAGAAAACCATAGAGCCATCAAAACAAACACACAACGCAAAGAAATAGAATCTGTTAAAATAGAATAGTCTGTAGCAATCTGACTATTTTGAATACTTCTGAAACTCCAAAAATTCTTAAAATAATTAGGAAGACCTCAGCAATTTGTATATTAATCTTCTGCAAAAATAATTGGCATTTTATCACGCTCTGGTGATTTTTAACAATTGTTTTCATGAGCGCAAAAGTTTCAGTTTTTCAGCAAGATCAAACAACTATCACCCAAGAAGATCCTAAAGTCTTTACTTGGCACAAACACTAATTAAAACAGAAAAAACACAATCATAACAGTAGCATAATTGTGTTAACACTCAAGAACAGAAAGCAGAAAGCAAAAATAAATTTTATTCATTGGGTTGCCTCCCAACAAGCGCTATAGTTTTACGCCCTTAGCTAGGCATAAAGCAAGGGTCTAAGTTATGTCATCTTTAGTTTGAGATCCATAAGATACCCTCATGATTGATTCATATGGTGGCCTAATTCTTGTTCTAGGGAAGTGTTCCATACCTTTCCTCAAAGGAATTAGAACTTAATATTGTCTTCTTTCATATCAATCATGGCACCGATAGTGCGTAAAAACGGTCTACCAAGAATAATTGGAAAAGACGGATTGCAATCAATATTAAGAACAATAAAATCTATGGGAACATAATTCCTATTTGCAAGAATAAGAACATCATTAATTCTTCTCATAGGATTTTTAATAGTAGAATCCGCCAAGTGCAAATTTAAAGAACATGATTCAATATCGTTAAGACCAAGCACATCACATAAAGATTTCAGAATTGTAGAAACACTAGCACCCAAGTCACATAAAGCAAAACACTCATAATTTTTAATCTTGACTTTGATAGTAGGTTCCCACTCATCACGTAATTTTCTAGGAATTGATATTTCTAATTCCATTTTTTCTTCAAAATATTTCATCATAGCATCAACAATATGTTTAGTAAAAGCTTTTTTTTGTTCATAGGCATGGGGTGAATTTATCATGGATTGCAACAAAGAAATACAATCAATCAAAGAGCAACTATCATAATTAAAGTCTTTGTAATCCAAAAGAGTGGGTGCACCACTAGTTAATGTCTTGACCTCTTCAAACCCAATTTTATCAATTTTCTCAACAAGATTTTCACCCTCCGAATTATCGGGACGCCTTCTAGCTAAAGTTGACTCTTCTCCAATCCCTTTTTCATCAATCTTAACTTTACTAAACAAGGAACCAATAGAAGAAAAACCAATCATTTTAAGATCCTCGTCACTTTTACGAAAGTAATCACTAGAAAACGCTTTTCTAAAAATTCTCTTTTAGCTCTAAGCATAGCGGTTCTTTTCTTACTTTCATCCATAGAAACATAAAGAGCTTTAATTGATCCAAATAGTCCCTTACGAAGTAGCGCATAAACTAGGGTTTAAGCTTCTGTCACTTTCGCAACCCATCATCTAATAACTACTCCACAATGCATTCTCTTAGGCCCTACTAAGGTCAAGTGCCGTGTATTCAACATTTACATGACACCACTAAGGGAAACACAACATACATATCATCAAAATATCGAACACATATCAAGTTCACATGATTACTTGCAGCAAGATTACTCCCGTGACCTCAAGAACAAAAGTAACTACTCACAAATGATAATCATGATCAAGATCAGAGAGGTATTAAATAGCATAATGGATCCGAACATATAATCTTCCACCAAATAAACCATATAGTAATCAACTACAAGATGTAATAAACACTACTAGTCACCCACAAGCACCAATCTAAGGTTCCGGTACAAAGATTGAACACAAGAGAAGAACTAGGATTTGAGAGGAGATGGTGTTGTTGAAGATGTTGATGGAGATTTCCCTCCCCAAGATGGGAGAGTTGTTGTGATGATGATGACGATGATTTCCCCCTACGGGAGGGAAGTTCCCCCGGCGGAATCGCTCCGCCGGAGGGCAAAAGTGCTTGATAATCCCCAAGTGAAGGGAATCATCATAGCAATTTCCAAAGGTGGAAGTGATAAGTATGGAGTGTCGAACCCACTCGGAGCTAAAGGTAAGATCTATATTCTCGCAAGCCCTATCTGCCACTGATACGATTCTACATACACTGAACATTTGCTTCCAACTAGAAACAAGAAATAAAACTACGTTGTGGGTACCAAGAGGATAACTTTGCATGGTGTCGGAGAGCTAAAATATAAAAGTAGGTGCTGTTATAATAAAGTTATAATATATTACTAAATATTATAAATAGCGAGTGTGGAATAATGACGAATCGGTGTGCGGAATTGTCCTAGGCAACTGTTAACAGGACAGGTAGTCGTCATTGCAATTTCATATGAGGGAGAGGCATAAGCTAACATACTTCCTATTCTTGGATCATATGCACTTATGATTGGATCTCTAGCAAGCATCCGCAACTACTAAAGATCATTAAGGTAAAACAAAACCATAGCATTAAAGCAGCAAGTCCTCTTTATTCCCATACGCAACAACCCCCTTACTCGGGTTTGTGTTTCAGTCACTCACCAACCCACTATAAGCGAATCATGAACGTATTGCAACACCCTACAGCGGGAATCCCTCACGCTTGCGCGACACGGAGGGCACCATAGGACAGCACCAAAATAAAACATACAACCCGTACCAATCTAGATCATCAATCAACCCAAAGACAAAGGGTATCTACTCAAAACATAATAGGATGGCAACACATCATTGGATCATAATATGTGGAATAAAGCACCATGTTCAAGTAGGGATTAGAGTGGGGTGCAGGAGAGTGGACCATGTAAAAGAGATAAGGATGGTGATGATGATGGTGATGTTGATGAAGACGATCACCGCGGCGATGATTCCCCTCCCGATGGCACTCCGGCGCCACCGAGAGAGAGGAGGAGAGGTTCTCCCCCTTGTGGTTCCTCCTCCATGGCCTCCCCCCTAGATGGGGAGAGGTTCTCCCTCTGGTCCTTGGCCTTCATGGTGATGATGGCCCCTTCGGGATCCTCCTCCATGGCCTCCGGTGATGATGGCCCCCTCCGTCAGGGTGCCAGAGAGGGCCTAGATTGATTTCTCGTGGCTACAGAGGCTTGCGGCGGCGGAACTTCCGATCTAGGTTAATTTCTGGAGGTTTCTGTATATATAAGAGGTTTTGGCGTCGAGAACAAGTCAGGGGGTCTTCGGGCTGTCCACGAGGTAGGGGGGCGCGCCCAGGGGGGTGGGCGCGCCTCCCACCCTCGTGGGCAGCGCGGGACTCTTCTGGCCCAACTCTTTTACTCCATGGCCTTATTCTGGTCCAAAAATAAGCTCCGTCAAGTTTCAGGTCAATTGGACTCCGTTTGGTTTTCCTTTGTTGCGATATTCTAAAACAAGGAAAAAACAGAAACTCGCACTGTCACTGGGCTCTAGGTCAATAGGTTAGTCCCAAAAACCATATAAAATAGCATATAAAGGCATATAAAACATCCAAGGTTGATAATATAATAGCATGAATACTTCATAAATTATAGATATGTTGGAGACGTATCAGTTCTCCTGCCCAAGTTCCGCCTCGAGACGGCGGCGCTTCGTCCCGAAAGTCCTCCCCTTATTTTAATTCTAGGTCAAAACGACTTATATACCAGAAGAGGGGCATCAGAGGTGGGACGAGGAGGGCACAACCCACCAGGGCGCGCCCGGGCTCCCTGGCACGCCCAGATGCGTCGTGCCAGCCTAGTGGGCCCCTTCTCTTAGTTATTTGCTCCAATAATTCTTATATTCCATAAAAAATCTCCGTGAAGTTTCAGCTCATTTGGAGTTGTGCAGGATAGGTGGCCTGATGTAGCTTTTTCAGGTCTAGAATTCCAGCTGCCGGTATTCTCCCTCCTTGTGTGAACCTTGCATATTATGAGAGAAAAGGCATTAGAATTACTCCAAAAGCATTATTATGCATAAAAAAATATAAATAGTAGTAGGAAAACATGATGCAAAATGGACGTATCAACTGCCCCAAGCTTAGACCTCGCTTGTCCTCAAGCGAAAACAGAAATCAAAAAACATGTCCATATGCTTAGAGAGAGAGGTGTCGATAAAAACAAAATACGGACATAGAAGCATCATGTATATTATTATAATGGCAACAAAACGGACACATAGAAAGATAAATCTTTTATCACGTAACTTTTATCATAGACTTCTCATGAATAAGTAACACTTCATCACAACATCGAAGTATAAAGCATAAACTCTATTGAAAACCAACATACTATGTTCTCAGTCAACTTTGCAACTACAATTCATCATCTTTTCAGGAAGGGTCGCGTATCGGAGCCTTTTGGAAACTCCACATACTCAACCATCATATAGTCTTCTATGATTTCTAACCCTCACCGCATACATATGGGCAAAAAGTTTCAACCAGGCACATAGAAAGATAGGGGTTTATAGTTTTGCCTCCCAACGTATTCACTTCAAGGGTGATGTCAACAGTAATAACTCATGCCCACCCATATCCAACTGGATATATGTGCCTAGATCTTTCCTCACCACATGGTGCTTGCCAAAAGAGAAAATAAAAAGGAATAGAGAGAAAAACTTTGACTCTTGCATAAAAGTAAAGGATAGGCCCTTTGCAGAGGGAAGCAGAGGTTGCCATTTGCTTTTTGGTTGTATGCTCAATCTCTTAGTGCAAAAGAATGTCATGTTATATTGCCCCTTACGATAGCAATCTTTATTATGCAGTCTGTCGCCTTTATTATTTTGCCATCACAAGTTCGTACAACTCTCAATTTTCTCTTACACTAAATGTTCTAACACATTTAGAAGCAATTTTTATTACCTTATTGCACCGATGACAACTTACTTGAAGGATGTTACTCAATCCATAGGTAGGTAAAGTGGACTCTTTAAACAAGATTTGGGTTGAGGGTTTTGGATGCACAAGTAGTATCTCTACCTAGTGCGGAATTTTTGGCTAGCAAAGATGGGGGGCAAGCACCACATGTTGAAGGATCTATGACAATATAACTTCTATGTGAATATGAACAAACATAAATCATTACGTTGTCTTCCTTGTCCAACATCAACAATTTTGGCATATAATATTTTGATGGGGGCTCACAATCATAAAAGATGTCCAAGATGGTGTAGTTGCATGTGAATATTCTCTTCCCTTATTAATTCTTTCATGAATTGCATCATTGACCAATGCTATGTTTGTAAATCTCCAATAAAATTTTCTACTTGTACTCTTCCTTATGTGATGTCATTACTTACCATAAGACTAGCATATGATCTTTTTCATTTATTTCCTTTCTTTTTATTGAACATGAAAGTAAAGAAAGAAAAACTCAAACTAAACTTTATTATATATCTCGCACATGATTACAGGGATAGATCACTAAGCAAACACTTGAAAAGAAAGGATCGAACTAAAATTGTATTCAACTAAACCGATAGATAACTAAGGATAACTAAGATAAGTAAAGGCAAAAGATAGTGGTGGTGATATGATACTGGGGCACCTCCCCCAAGCTTAGCACAAGCCAAGGGGAGTGCCCATACCCGATACTCAAGTCTCCTTTGGGGATGAAGAAGGAGGTGGTGGTAATGCAGTAGAGGGTTTATCCTTCTCCTTTTCCAGCTTACGTCGGAGGGTAAAATTATAGTTTGGATAATATTGCTTTCCACATTAATGGGCGTACTTGAGAAATAATGTTTTATTCTTTGCCCATTGACAACCTTCGGGTTAGTACCTTCGGCATTATTTATTTCGATGGCTCCAGATCGATAAACCTCCTCGATAACATAGGGTCTTTCCCATTTGGAGAGAAGTTTTCCTGCAAAGAATCTGAAATGAGAGGTGTACAAAAGAACATATTCTCCAACTTTGAACTCATGCTATTGGATTCTTTTATCATGCCATCTTTTAACATTTTCTTTAAATAATTTGGCATTTTCATAGGTTTGGGTTCTCCATTCATCTAGTGAGCTAATATCAAATAACCTCTTTTCACCGGCAAGTTTGAAATCATAGTTGAGTTCTTTAATTGCCCAATATGCTTTATGTTCTACTCAAGAGGCAAATGGCAAGCCTTTCTGAGGAAGTCCTGGATTAGGGGGTCTCCGGACAGTCTGACTATATCCTCTGGCCGGACTGTTGGACTATGAAGATACAAGATTGAAGACTTCGTCGCGTGTCTGGATGGGACTTTCCTTGGCATGGAAGGAAAGCTTGGCTATACGGATATGTAGATTTCCTCCCTTGTAACCGACTCTGTGTAACCCTAGCCCCCTCCGGTGTCTATATAAACCCGAGGGTTTAGTCCGTAGGACAACAACAATCATACCATAGGCTAGCTTCTAGGGTTTAGCCTCTACGATCTCGTGGTAGATCAACTCTTGTAATACTCATATCATCAAGATCAATCAAGCAGGAAGTAGGGTATTACCTCCATTGAGAGGGCCCGAACCTGGGTAAACATTGTGTCCCCCGCCTCCTGTTACCATCCGCCTTAGACGCACAGTTCGGGACCCCCTACCCGAGATCCGCCGGTTTTGACACCGACATTTTTGCTTTCATTGAGAGTTCCACTGTGTCGTCGCCGTAAGGCTTGATGGCTCCTTCGATCATTGGTAACGATACGGTCCAGGGTGAGGTTTTCCTCCCCGGACAGATCTTCGTATTCGGCGGCTTCGCACTGCGGGCCAACTCGCTTGGCCATCTGGAGCAGATCAAGAGCTACGCCCCTGGCCATCAGGTCAGGTTCGGAAACTTGAACTACACTGCCGACATCTGCGGAGACTTGATCTTCGACGGATTCGAGCCCATGCCAGGTGCACCGCACGATCACGACGAGCATGATTTAGCTCTGTCGTCGGACAGTGTTTGGGAGATCACACCTGCAGCTAGTCCGGCCCTTGATCCGGAGAAAATTGCGTCATCCGAGGACGGGTGGATAGACCCCGCCATGGAGGCCGCACTCTCAGCGGTGATGGAGCCGGATACTGACTTCACCCCTTACAAGAGCCATGTCGCCAAACTACTGGATTCGTCCTCGGCCACGGGCTCCGAGCCGCCTGCGTCTGTGCCTATCAAATCCGATTGGGCGCCGATCATGGAGTTTACCTCCGCGGATATCTCTCTCCTTGTCAGGAGAACCTTGGCCGAACTATGTCCGGCTAGAATGGGATGTGGACGACGAAGAAATTCGCTGCCCACCCACCACCCACTTAGTAGCCATTGTCGATGATTTAACCAACATGCTCGATTTCGACTCCGAAGACATCGACGGCATGAACGACGATGTAGGAGAAGAACAGGAACCATCGCCCACGGGGCGCTGGACAACCACTTCATCACATGACATATACATGGTGGATACACCCAAAGCAAACAATGACTAGGAACGGAAGGACGTAGCGAAGAACAGCTCCATCGAGAAGCAAACAAAGCGTCGGCGTAGGCGCCGCCCCAAATCCCGCCTCCGCGAGAAAAGCGATAACAGCGAAAGAGAAAATAACACCCCCGTCGACTCTAGAGGAAACGACGACAACATCGACCCAGCAGCAAAGCAGGATGAACCGGCAAACGACGAACATAGTACGGATCCGCTGTCCGAACATGGCGACGCCAAGGATAAAGCTCATCAAACTCCCCCCGAAGAGGAAAAAAGTCCGGATGAAGATGCACACATCATCCTGGAAAGGCACTTGAACAAAGAGAACCTCCACAGAAGGCTTATTGCCACCGTGAGGAGTCTGAAGAAGCAGAAGCAAAGGCTTAACGCCACACAAAATACGCTCAACAGCAGATGGAACAAAGTGCTTGACAATGAGGAAAAGTATGGTGGAAGTCACCACACAAAGAGCTATCCAAAGCGCAAGCTACTGCCCGAATTCGACGATGAGGCCTTAGCGCCCACACAGCCGAAAAATAAGACGACCAACCGTTCGGATCAACCACCTTGTGGCTGCGATAGAGCGGCCAACAAGGCCACACACAAGTCAGCACACGCTTCACATGATGACTTGCATCGAAAGACCGGCGTGACCAGATTCATCTACGGATCTAGGAAGCACGCTCCGGCACAAAATCAAAACCGAATACTACAACCGTCCGAACGCCACGATACATCTAAATACAGGGGTGCCGCACTCCCCTATGTTTCACCGATGAGGTGCTGGACCACGAATTTTCGGAAGGATTCAAACGAGTGAACATAGAGGCGTACGACGGGACCATAGATCCTGGGGTCTGGATTGAGGACTTTATCCTCCATATCCATATGGCTCGCGGAGACAATCTCCACGCCATCAAGTACTTGCCCCTCAAGCTTAAAGGGCCAGCTCGGCACTGGCTGAAAAGCCTCCACGAAAACTCAATTGGAAGTTGGGAGGAGCTCGAGGATGCTTTTCGGGCCAATTTTCAAGGGACCTATGTCCGACCTCTGGATGCAGATGATTTAAGTCACATAATTCAACAGCCCGGAGAGTCAGCCCAAAAGCTTTGGAACAGGTTCCTCACTAAGAAGAACCAAATCATCGACTGCCCGGACGCCGAAGCCTTAGTAGCTTTCAAGCACAGCGTACGAGACGAATGGCTCGCCAGATACCTCGGCCAAGAAAAATTGAGAACAATGGCAGCCCTGACAAGCCTCATGACCCGCTTTTGCGCGGGCGAAGATAGCTTGTTAGCCCACAGTAGCACCAGCGACCCAAGCACATCCGAAGTTAGGGATGGCAATGGAAAACCACGATGCAGTAAAAGCAAGCGTCGAAATAAAGAGGGCAGCCCAGATAATACGTTGGTAAACGCCGTATTCAGGGGCTCTCGACCAGGTCAGCGGAAAAATACTTTCAAAGGAAGCAGAGATGGACCGTCCAGCCTAAACAAGATTCTAGACAAACTATGTCAGATTCACGGCACCCCCGATAAACCCGCAAATCACACCCACAGAGAATGTTGGGTCTTCAACCAGGCCGGTAAGCTAAATGCCGAACACAAGGGGAGGGAGACACCAAGTGAAGACGAGGACGAGCCTCGCCAGCAAAGCATTTGGGGACAGAAAAAATTCCCACCAGAGGTTAAAACAATAAACATGATCCAGGTGATGAAGAGGAGAAGCAAACATGCACTCTGAGACACACACGCCATAGAGCCCGTCACCCCTAAGTTCAACCCCTGGTTGACCTGCCCGATCACCTTTGATCGCAGGGATCACCTGACAAGTATCCGGAATGAAGGATTGGCTGCCTTGGTGTTAGACCCAATAGTAAACGGATACCATCTCACACGAGTCCTTATGGACGGCGGCAGTTGTGTTAATCTGATATATCAGGACACAGTCCGCAAAATGGGGATAGACCCGACAAAAATCAGTCGCAGTAATACTACCCTCAAGGGAGTAATACCAGGCCCAGAGGTCCGCTGCACGGGCTCTCTATTACTAGAGATTGTATTCGGTTCTCCCGACAACTTCCGAAGAGAAAAGTTAAACTTCAACATCGCTCCATTCAGAAGTGGCTTTCAAGCACTGCTCGGAAGAGTGGCGTTCGCTCGTTTTAACGCAGTCCCACATCACGCTTCTCTCAAGCTTAAGATGCCCGGTCCATGTGGCATCATCACCATTAGCGGAAACATTGAACGTTCCCTACGAGCGGAAGAATGTGCGACGGCTTTAACAGCCGAGCACTAAATGGCCCCCCCAACCAGAATAAAGGATCGGTCATTAAGACCGCGGACGCGGCTAGACGAGTTCGGTGAATTACTAGCTATAACAGCTTAGACAAACCCAAGATTGGTTTGATGGTTATACCGGCACAAACGGCACCAGGGGCTTCCCGCGTATAATCAGGGCCAGTTCGGCTCAACTTGATGTCTTTTGAATTTTAATGGTTTAGTGAGAATAACCAATTTTTCTGCAACAACTTTCACCTAAGTTCTTATCTTTTACAGATGACACTCGTGCTACACCCTTCCAGGATATGGCACAACGGAGACACATGCGCAGACGTGCAGCAGGGACGCGCTCAAAGGTTTCTTTTTAGATTTAGACCCTAAGTAAACCTTTCTTACTGTCTTTTGTTGTTCACATCCTCCGGATACTTAGTATAACCGAGAAGGATGCTGGCGTTATTGGCATTTCGCCACATCAGGATTCCTCGTACATGCACACTTGGCGTTCATTACTAAGGGCAATGTTTAGCCTAGCATATGTTATAAAGACCGAATACCTTAGGGAGTGTTCGGCTTCGCGAGTTTGGCCTTATATGCATTAGCTCCGAATCATGACTTTGGTCAAATGTTGGGTTTGCCCGGCTCCCGTGTTTTGCTACCTTATGATCCGCTCTATCGACTAAGGTGGCACCGGGAGAACTACTGTGATTGTGCCCTGGTTCATCCAGATGAGCACCTCAGTAGAGAAAGCCGAAAACTGACTGTCATGATTAAGCACGAGACTGGTCAACCACTCGATGACTTAGCGGAATCTTCGGGATTCCTCCGCATTAACGAAGGACCGTTTCCCGGTCACGTACGTACGCGCCGCGTATTCGGACGAGCGCAGAGGTACCAGGGGCTATATAGTAGCCCCACTGTCAAACTCCTATGGCTAAGTGAAAGTGTTAAAGCAATATAGTCTGATTGCCTAGTTCGCTGCGCTATCGCCTCCTTAATGGACCAAGACGTTGGATCAAGTGTGAATACGTGTTTTTTGTGAACACCCCCGCATTATATGCGTGGGGGCTGAAGCCGACGACTGCAAACTTTCAGGTTATATACATATATACATAAACGGCCGCACAGGAGGCATCATAATACTTTCAGGCACAAGTATAAACACAGCCTTTATAATTCAATAAAACATTGTTTTTACAATGGGAATACATGTCACTAGAACATAATATTCTCCGAGCGCCTTCAAGGACCTCTTCAAAGTAGTGCTCGGCAGCTACTCGGTCCACGGCCGAACTCCGGGTTGCTACAGTGATGGCCTCCATATCCGCACAGTATGTCTTAACACGGGCAAGTGCCATCCGCGCACCCTACCTCTTCATAGTGTCGATGCGCGGCACAACACCAAGGAACCGCTGCACTAAAGCAAAATAACTAGTTGGCCTCGGCCCTTCCGGCCACAGATGATCCACAACAGATCTCATGGCAAGCCCGGACAACCTATGGAGCTCGGCCCACTCGGCCATTCGCTCATTCAACAGCAGCGGACGCACTGGAACATGGAACTGTGACCAGAACAGCCTTTCCACTTCACGATCTTTTTGATCCTTGAAGTACACGGCCGCATCAGCAGCACTGGCTGCAAAATCCATGTACGCGTCTGCCGAACTCCATAGTTGATCAAGAGGTGCATACTTCGGATCTCTGAACTTCGTCCGCAACAAAAAGGGCTTCCCAGCCGTGATATCTCCAGCTTGACGCAACTCCTCCTTCGCTGCTCTGATTTTAGAGCGGGACTCCTTGGCTGCCACCATGGCCTTCTCCAGGTCCGTCGCCTTCGCTCGGCCTTCCTTTTCAAGAAGTTGGTAACGGTCGGCGGCATCCTTCAACTCAACGGCCATCTTGGCTATTTTTTCCTTGCTTTGGCAATGGGCGGCCTGTTCGGCCCTCAGCTCTTCGACCGCCTTTAGAGCGGCCGCATCAGTATTCCTGGCTTGTTCCTTGGCTCGGGCAAGTTCCGCCCGAAGGGTCTCCACGGCGGTAGCTCCATCTGCAGTCACAAGATATTAAAGATACTAGCATCATGCTCCTCTTACTATGTATTGTTCACCGGAGAAATCACACACCCTGTGCCTCGTCGAGCCGCTTGTTGACAAGCACGATGTGGGCATCTGCCGCATCAAGTTACCGCTTAAGCTCGGCAAACTCACCAGTCCGGCTAGTCACTGGACCTCCAGCCACCTGCACATGAAGGTTGTCTCATTATTCCCTAGGATTATGATCCTCTGTTTGCCGCTGTTCTCGACAGCAAGCAGAGTCTCAGGGGATACTATCTACATAGGGCACACCTAACATGTGCGGTACTATCCAAAAATATACTATTTCACGTACCTCAAAGCCTTTCAGCAGGCTAATAAAATATTCATGCAGCCCGCTTTCAGCGGATGAAATCCTCTCAACCACCATACCCATCAGCGTACGATGCGCTTCTGAGATAGCCGCTTGCTTCAGAAAATCCTTCAGTGTGTTTGACCGCACACCGGACGATTCCGGACTCTTTCCGTTGCTCCCTTCGGGAGCCGGATGCTGAGGACTTCGGGCGGCCAAAGGATTACCCTCTGGCATCGGCGGATCAGGAGAAGTTCTTCGAGATGACACCTCGGGGTCGCCCGCCTCATGAGGCGGGGAGGCATGGGGAGGTGTTTCGCCCTCCATCATCTCCGGAAGAAGATCCCCCGAAGACGAACTCTGTCGAGAAGGGCTACGATCTGAACTACAAGATATATGCTTTGGTTATTGTTCTCAGAAGTAAAGCAGGACATTTTTATTATTAAATGCTTTTTTTTACTTACAGCTCGGTGGAGGGCTGACCCCCTTGCGGGTACTGTGCGGCAAGGGTGCTTTCCAAGACAGGATCCTCTGGTGAAGATTTCTTCCCCCGTTTGGAAACCTTTGGTTCCGGGTCTTCAGAGGTAGTCCTCTTCCTTCCTTGGGGAGAGAAAAATTCAGATCCTTCTCCCCGGTTATCCTCCTTCGTGGAGGCGCTAATTCCCCCGGATTGGATGAGTAATGAGTGAGGCCCGCTCTCAGCCTCTTTATCCCCCCTTATCTTCCCCCGAGTGCGCCTGATAAGGTGCCGGCTCGAGCATTCTAACCAGTACTGGGTCTGCTGTGCCTTCGGGAAGGGGGACCGAACACCTGATCATCTTCGCCTTTGTTACCCAGTCCTGGTCAAAGAGCGACTTTTCAGAATGATGTGGTGATAAATAAAAAGACAGCGTATTCGGCCACGGGATTACTTACTTGGGTATCTGGACGATTGCAGTTCAGACCCGCATCCTCGGTGGCGTCCGGACACTTTATTTGTGGTCCGAAGAACAATTTGTACATCCCTTCGAGCGTCATGCCGAGGAAGTGCTGAATAGTTCGCGGTCCTTCTGGGTTGAATTCCCACATTCGGAGGAGGAACCCGCCTTGCAATGTCGAAGACAAATCTGCGCGTCGGGCTCATCGTCATTGAAGCCTGGTTCAGGGGCTACTGAGGGAGTCCTGGATTAGGGGGTCTCCGGACAGCCGGACTATATCCTCTGGCCGGACTGTTGGACTATGAAGATACAAGATTGAAGACTTCGTCCCGTGTCCGGATGGGACTTTCCTTGGCGTGGAAGGCAAGCTTGGCTATACGGATATGTAGATTTCCTCCCTTGTAACCGACTCTGTGTAACCCTAGTCCCCTCTGGTGTCTATATAAACCGGAGGGTTTAGTCCGTAGGACAACAACAATCATACCATAGGCTAGCTTCTAGGGTTTAGCCTCTACGATCTCATGGTAGATCAACTCTTGTAATACTCATACCATCAAGATCAATCAAGCAGGAAGTAGGGTATTACCTCCATCGAGAGGGCCCAAACCTGGGTAAACATTGTGTCCCCCGCCTCCTGTTACCATCCGCATTAGACGCACAATTCGGGACCCCCTACCCGAGATCCGCCGGTTTTGACACCGACACTTTCCATAAACCATATTGTAAGGAGACATACCCATGGGATTTTTATAAGTTGTTCTGTAAGCCCAAAGTGCATCGTCTAATTTCTTAAACCAATTCTTTCGGGACCTATTGACAGTTTTTTGTAAAATTAATTTCATTTCTCTATTGCTAAGTTCAACTTGACCACTAGAATGAGGATGATAGGGTGATGCAATCCTATGGTTAACATCATACTTAGGAAGCATTTTACAGAAAGCACCATGAATAAAATGTGAACCACCGTTAGTCATCAAATATATTGGGACTCCAAACCATGAGAAAATAACTTCCTTAAGCATTTTAATAGAGGTGTTGTGATCAGCACTACTAGTTGGAATAGCTTCTACCCACTTAGTAACATTATCAACAGCAACCAAAATATGTGTATACCCATTAGAGGAAGGAAAAGGTCCCATGTAATCAACATCAAATGGTTCAACAAGTGAATAATTCATAGGCATTTATTGATGCTTACCAATATTACCAATTCGTTGCCATTAATCACAAGATAAAACAAACTTACGGGCATCCTTGAAGAGGGTAGGCTAATAAAAACCAGATTGCAATACCTTGTGAGCAGTTCTGTCTCCCGCATGGTGCCCTCTGTAAGCTTCGGAGTGACATTTCCATAGGTTTGTCCCTATTCATGCTCAGGTACACAACGTCTAATAATACCATCTACTCCTTCTTTATAAAGATGTGGGTCATTCCAAAAGTAATGTCTTAAATCATAGAAGAATTGTTTTCTTTTGTTGGTATGTGAAGCTAGGTGATATATATTTAGCAATAATGTAGTTAACATAGTCGCCATACCAAGGAGTGTAATGAGAAACATTTATTGTAGATAATTTCTCATTAGGAAAACTATCATTAATAGGTTGTGGGTCATCAAGAATATTTTCTAGCCTAGACAAGTTATCAGCTACGGGGTTCTTACCTCCTTTTCTATCAGTGATATGTAAGTCAAATTCTTGTAGCAAGAGAAGCCACCTAATGAATCTAGGTTTAGCATCTTTCTTTTCCATAAGATATTTTATAGCAGCATGATCAGTGTGAACAATCACTTTAGAATCAACAATGTAAGATCTGAATTTATCACAAGCAAGCACCAATGCTAAAAATTCTTTTTCAGTAGTAGCATAATTTCTTTGGGTACTGTCTAGAGTTTTACTAGCATAATGGATAACATTTAATTTTTTATCAACTCTTTGTCCTAGAACAACACCAACAGCATAATAACTAGCATCACACATAATTTCAAAAGGCAAGTTCCAATCAGGTGGTTGAACAATAGGTGCAGAAATTAAGGCTTTCTTAAGTGTTTCAAATGCTTCTACACAATCATCTTCAAAAACAAATGGAACATCCTTTTGTAAAAGATTTGTAAGAGGCCTAGAAATTTTATAGAAGTCTATAATAAATCTCTGATAGAAACCAGCATGACCGAGGAAAGTATGAATACCTTTAATATCTCTGGGACATGGCATTTTCTCAATTGCATCAACTTTAGCTTTATCCACCTCACTACCTCATTCAGAAATTTTATGTCCCAAGACTATACCTTCATTAACCATAAGTGGCACTTCTCCCAATTCAAGACAAGATTAGTTTGCTCGCATCTATGCAAAACTCTATCAAGGTTGCTTAAGCAATCATCAAAAGAAGTTCCGTAGATTGAAAAATCATCCATCAAAACCTCAACAATCTTTTCACAAAAATCAGAGAATGTAGCAGTCATACATCTCTGAAAGGTAGCAGGTGCATCGCATAAACCAAAAGGCATATGTCTATAAGCATAAGTTCCAAAAGGACAAGTAAAGGTGGTTTTCTCTTGATCAAGTTGTGAAACAGGTATTTGAGAAAAACTAGAATATCCATCAAGGAAACAAAAGTGTGTGTTCTTAGATAGCCTTTCTAGCATTTGATCAATGAAAGGCAGAGGGTAATGATCTTTTCTAGTTGCTTTATTTAATTTTCTAAAATCAATTACCGTTCTATAGCCAGTGACAATTATTTGTGGAGTAAGTTCATTTTTATCATTAGGAACAACGGTAATACCTCCCTTCTTAGGGACACAATGAATGGGGCTTACCCATCTACTATCAGCTATATGATCGATTATACCTGCTTCCAGAAGCTTTAGTATTTCAGTTCTTACCACTTCTTTCATTTTAGGATTTAAACGTCTTTGGTGATCAACAACGGGTTTAGCATCCGGTTCCTTATTAATCTTGTGCTGACAGAGAGTGGGACTAACACCCTTAAGATTATCAAGGGTATATCCAATAGCAGCTCGGTGCTTCTTCAGAATATTCAATAATTTTACTTCCTCATGTTCTGAAAGGTTAGCACTAATAATAACAGGATATATCTTTTTATCATCAAGATAAGCATATTTCAAATTGTCCAGCAATTGTTTTAATTCAAACACAGGATCACCTTTAGGTGGAGGAGGACCTCCTAGAGTTTCAATAGGCAAATTGTGTTAAAGTAGAGGTCATTGTTCAAAGAGAATTTTATCTATCTCATTTCTTTCATGCATTTGCATATCATTTTCATGGTCTAGCAAATATTGTTCTACTGGATCAGTAGGAGGCGCGGCAATAGAAGCAAGTCCAATTATTTCATCCATACTAGGCAATTCTTTCTTATGATGTTTTCCATTTAACTTGGAAAAAATAAACTCATGAAACTCATCACCCAAACTAACATTGATGGTTTGTTTCTTACAATATATTTTAGCATTAACGGTGTTCAAGAAAGGTCTACCGAAAATAATGGGACAAAAGTCATCTTCTGGGGAAACAAGAACTAGAAAATCAATAGGGTATTTTATTTCCCCACACAAGACTTCAACATCTCTAACAATCCCAAGTGGTGTTATGGTGTTTGATGTCTGCTAGGACTACGTCGGTATTTACCCAAAGAGGAAGGGATGATGCAGCACAGCGACGGTAGGTATTTCCCTCAATGATGAAACCGAGGTTATCGAACTAGTAGGAGAACCAAGCAACACAACGTAAACAACCCCTGCACACAAATAACAACTACTCGCAACCCGACGTGTTAAAGAGGTTGTCAATCCCTTTCGGGCAACAGCGCTAGAAATTGGCAAACAGACGTGAATAAAATTGCAGTAGATTGATAGATCGAACACCAAATAAAATAAATAAGAATAAAATGCAGCAAGGTATTTTTGTATTTCTGATTTAATAGATCTGGAAATAAAAGCAAAGGAGAAGTTGATCGCAAAGGCAAATATGTGAGAAAGAGACCCGGGGGCCGTAAGTTTCACTAGTGGCTTCTCTCGAGAAAAATAGCAAACGGTGGGTAAACAAATTACTGTTAGGCAATTGATAGAACTTCAAATAATCATGACGATATCCAGGCAATGATCATTATATAGGCATCACGTCCAAGATTAGTAGACCGACTCCTGCCTGCATCTACTACTATTACTCCACACATCGACCGCTATCTAGCATGCATCTAGCGTATTAAGTTCATGGAGAAACGGAGTAATGGAATAAGAACGATGACATGATGTAGACAACATCTATCTATGTATAGATAGAACCCATCGTTTTTTCCTTAGTAGCAACGATACATACGTGTCGGTTCCCCTTCTGTCACTGGGATCAAGCACCGTAAGATCGAACCCACTACAAAGCACATCTTCCCATTGCAAGATAAATAGATCAAGTTGGCCAAACAAAACCCAAATATCGGAGAAGAAATATGAGGCTATAAGAGATCATGCATATAAGATATCAAAGGAACTCAAGTAACTTTCATGGATATAAAAAAATAGATCTGATCATAAACTCAAAGTTCATCCGATCCCAACAAACACACTGCAAAAAGAGTTACATCATATGGAACTCCAAGAGACCATTGTATTGAGAATTCAGCGAGATAGAGGAAGCCATCTAGGTACTAACTATAGACCCGAAGGTCTACAAAGAACTACTCACGCATCATCGGAGAGGCACCAATGGAAGTGGTGAACCCCTCTGTGATGGTGTCTAGATTGGATCTGGTGGTTCTGGACTCTGCGGCGGCTAGAATTTATTTTCGTTCACTCTGTTAGGGTTTCTGGAATATTGGGATATTTATAGAGCAAAGAGGCGGTCCGGGGGGCTCCCGAGGTGGGCACAACCCACCAGGGCACGCCGGGGCCTCCTGGCGCGCCCTGGTGGGTTGTGCTCTCCTCGGAGCACCCCCCCAGGCGCAGCCATGGCCCATTAGGTGTCTTCTGGTCCATAAAAAAATATGCGTGAAGTTTCCTTGCATTTGGACTTTGTTTGGTATTGATTTCCTGCGATGTAAAAAACATGCAGAAAACAACAACTGGCACTTGGCACTATGTCAATAGGTTAGTACCAACAAATGATACAAAATGATTAAAAACATCCAAGATTGATAATATAACAGCATGGAACCATCAAAAATTATAGATACATTGGAGACGTATCAGCATCCCCAAGCCTAACTCCTGCTCGTCCTCGAGTAGGTAAGTGATAAAAACAGAATTTTGATGTGGAATGATGCCTAACATGTCATATCGTATTGTTTTATTTATAGCAAGGACATTTGGACTTTTATGTGATTCAAAGCAATAGTCTAGTTTTGACATGATAACTTAAATACTCTAGCATATCAACAAGCAACCATGTCTTTCAAAATATCAACGCTAAAATAAGTTATCCCTAGCCCATCATGCTCAATCATTGATCCATTCATGAAACACACTCACATATTAGCTACACCCAATACTCAAGTACGATCATATTGCCTCCTAGTTGGTGCTTTTTATAAGAGAAGATGGAGACTCAACTTCAAAATAAAAATTTCATAAAGTAAAAGATAGGCCCTTCGCAGAGGGAAGTAGGGATTTGTAGAGGTGCCACGGCTCAAAGCGAAAAAACTTAGAGATACATTATTTTGGGAAGTGTGTCTTTCCCACCAATGAAAATGACTTAGAGTTCCCAACACTTTCCATGCTAAATATATCATAGGCAGTTCCCAAACAGAAAATAAAGTTTATTCCTTTTTCCACCATACTTTCAGATTCCATGGCTAGCCGAATCCACGGTTGCCTTCCATACCAACACTTTCCAAGGAATTTATTATTTGACAACATAAAGTAAATTCATTTTTCATTTCGGGACTGGGCATCCCTAATACCTTTGCCTTACTCTCGTGCAATGACAAGTGAATAAACACTCATCGTGAGAATAACACATCTAGCATGGAAAATATTAGCCACCCCTCACCGCTCCGCGAGCAGTACGAACACACACAAGAGAAGTTTATTTTGAAAATTAGAGATGGCACATACAAATTTGCTTAGAACGACAAAAGAATACCACATATAGGTAGATATAGTGGACTCATGTGGCAAAACTGGTTTAAAGGTTTTTGGGTGCACAAGTAGAGATCATACTTAGTGCAAAATGAAGGCTAACAAAAGATTGAGAAGCGACCAACCAAGAAATGAATAATCTCATAAGCGAGCATTAAGCACAATTAACACCGAATAATGCACTATAAGTAGGATATAATTTCATTGATAATTAGTGACTTTCGTGCTTGCATAATTACTCATAACCTTAACACCAATATTCTTACTAAAGCATAATTACTCATCAACATGACTCACATATCACATCATCATATCTCAAAACTATTACAAGGAATCAAGTTTATTTTGTCCAGTGATCTTCATGAAAGTTTTTCTCATATCCTTCTTCGATATCCATCACTTTGGGACTAATTTTCATGTGTTTCTTTTGATAAGCTCAAACAAATATAAGTGAAGATCATGAGCATAAATTTTCTTTCTCTCAAAATAATTTAAGTGAAGCAAGAGAGAATTTCTTGAAAATGTTACTAACTATCAAATAAATCTAAGTGAAGCAAGAGAGAATTTCTTCAAAAATACTAAAGCACGCCATGGTCAATAAGATTTAAGTGAAGCACTAGATCAAGTCCATAGCTCATAAAAATTTAAGTGAAGCATAGAGAGCAATTCTAACAAGTCATGACACAATTTTGGCTCTCTCAAATAGGTGTGTCCAGCAACGAATCAAGACTTTAAAACAAAATATGAAACAAGCAAAGACTCATATCATACAAGACACTCCAAGCAAAACACATAGTATGTGACGAATAAAAATATTAGCTTCGAGTAAAATACTGATGGTCATTAGAAGAAAGAGGGGATGCCACTCGGGGCATCCCCAAGCTTAGTTGCTTGCTCTCTTTTGGACAATAGCTTGGGATGCCGGGGCATCCCCAAGCTTAGGCTATTCTTACTCCTTATTCCTTCATCCATCGTAAGATCACCCAAATTTGAATACTTCAATCACACAAAACTCAACAAAACCTTCGTGAGATCCGTTAGTGTAAGAAAGCAAATCACTACTATAAGTATTGTATCAAACCAATTCATATTTTGTTTTTGCATTATATCTACTGTATTCCAACTTTTCTATAGCAAAAACTCATAAAAGAAAACCATAGAGCCATCAAAACAAGCAGACAACACAAAGAAAACAGAATCTGTCAAAATAGAATAGTCTGTAGCAATCTGACTATTTTGAATACTTCTGAAACTCCAAAAATTCTGAAAATAATTAGGATGACCTGAGCAATTTGTATATTAATCTTCTACAAAAATAATTGGCATTTTATCACGCTCTGGTGATTTTTAACAATTATTTTCATGAGCACAAAAGTTTCAGTTTTTCAGCAAGATCAAACAACTATCACCCAAGAAGATCCTAAAGGCTTTACTTGGCAAAAACACTAATTAAAACAGAAAAAACACAATAATAACAGTAGCATAATTGTGTTAACACTCAAGAACAGAAAGCAAAAAGCAAAAATAAATTTTGTTCATTGGGTTGCCTCACAACAAGCGCTATAGTTTTACGCCCTTAGCTAGGCATAAAGCAAGGGTATAAGTTGTGTCATCTTTAGTTCGAGATCCATAAGATGCCCTCATGATTGATTCATATGGTGGCCTAATTCTTGTTCTAGGGAAGTGTTCCATACCTTTCCTCAAAGGAATTGGAACTTAATATTGTCTTCTTTCATATCAATCATGGCACCGATAGTGCGTAAAAACGGTCTACCAAGAATAATTGGACAAGGCGGATTGCAATCAATATCAAGAACAATAAAATCTATGGGAACATAATTCCTATTTGCAAGAATAAGAACATCATTCATTCTTCTCATAGGATGTTTAATAGTAGAATCTGCCAAGTGCAAATTTAAAGAACATGATTCAAGTTAATACCAAGCACATCACATAAAGATTTCGGAATTGTAGAAACACTAGCACCCAAGTCAAATAAAGCAAAACACTCATAATTTTTAATATTGACTTTGATAGTAGGTTCCCACTCATCACATAATTTTCTAGGAATTGATATTTCTAATTCCATTTTTTCTTCAAAAGATTTCATCATAGCATCAACAATATGTTTAGTAAAAGTTTTCTTTTGTTCAAAGGCATGGGGTGAATTTATCATGGATTGCAACAAAGAAATACAATCAATCAAAGAGAAACTATCATAATTGAAGTCTTTGTAATCCAAAAGAGTGGGTGCATCACTAGTTAATGTATTGACCTTTTCAAACCCACTTTTATCAATTTTCTCAACAAGATTTTTACCCTCCAAATTATCGGGACGCCTTCTAGCTAAAGTTGACTCTTCTCCAATCCCTTTTTCATCAATGTTAACTTTACTAAACAAGGAATCAATAGAAGAAACACCAATCATTTTAAGATCCTCCTCACTTTTACGAAAGTAATCACAAGAAAACGCTTTTCTAAAAATTCTCTTTTAGCTCTAAGCATAGCGGTTCTTTTCTTACTTTCATCCATAGAAAGATAAAGAGCTTTAATTGATCCAAACAGTCCCTTACGAAGTAGCGCATAAACTAGGGTTTAAGCTTCTGTCACTTTCGCAACCCATCATCTAATAACTACTCCACAATGCTTTCCCTTAGGCCCTAATAAGGTGAAGTGCCTTGTATTCGACATTCACATGACACCACTAAGGGAAACACAACATACATACCATCAAAATATCAAACACATATCAAGTTCACATGATTACTTGCAGCAAGATTTCTCCCATGACCTCAAGAACAAAAGTAACTACTCACAAATGATAATCATGCTCAAGATCAGAGAGGTATTAAATAGCATAATGGATCTGAACATATAATCTTCCACCAAATAAACCATATAGTAATAAACTACAAGATGTAATCAACACTACTAGTCACCCACAAGCACCAATCTAAGGTTCCGGTACAAAGATTGAACACAAGAGATGAACTAGGATTTGAGAGGAGATGGTGTTGTTGAAGAAGTTGATGGAGATTGCCCTCCCCAAGATGGGAGAGTTGTTGTGATGATGATGACGATGATTTCCCCCTACGGGAGGGAAGTTCCCCCGGCGGAATCGCTCCGCCGGAGGGCAAAAGTGCTTGATAATCCCCAAGTGAAGGGAATCATCATAGCAATTTCCAAAGGTGGAAGTGATAAGTATGGAGTGCTGAACCAACAAGGAGCTAAAGGTAAGATCAATATTCTCTCATGCCCTATCTGCCACTGATATGACTCTACATACACCGAACATTTGCTTCCAACTAGAAACAAGAAATAAAATTACGTTGTGGGTACCAAGAGGATAACTTTGCATGGTGTCGGAGAGCTAAAATATAAAAGTAGGTGCTATTATCATAAACTTATAATATATTACTAAAATATTATAAATAGAGAGTGTGGAATAATGATGGATCGGTGTGCGGAATTGTCCTAGTCAACTGTTAACAAGACCGGTAGTCGTCATTGCAATTTCATATGAGGGAGAGGCATAAGCTAACATACTTTCTCTTCTTGGATCATATGCACTTATGATTGGAACTCTAGTAAGCATCCGCAACTACTAAAGATCATTAAGGTCAAACCCAACCATAGCATTAAAGCAGCAAGTCCTCTTTATTCCCATACACAACAACCCCTTACTCGGGTTTGTGTTTCAGTCACTCACCAACCCACTATAAGCGAATCATGAACGTATTGCAACACCCTATAGCGGGAATCCCTCACGCTTGCACGACACGGATGGCACCATAGCATAGCACCAAAATAAAACATACAACTCGTACCAATCTAGATCATCAATCAACCCAAAGACAAAGGATATGTACTCAAAACATCATAGGATGGCAACACATCATTGGATCATAATATGTGGCATAAAGCACCATGTTCAAGTAGGGATTACAGCGAGGTGCGGGAGAGTGGACCGCGTAAAAGAGATGAGGATGGTGATGATGATGGTGATGTTGATGAAGGCGATCACCGCGCCGGTGATTCCCCTCCCGATGGCACTCCGGCGCCACCGAGAGAGAGGAGGAGAGGTTCTCCCCCTTGTGCTTCCTCCTCCATGGCCTCCCCCCTAGATGGGGAGAGGTTCTCCATCTGGTCCTTGGCCTTCATGGTGATGATGGCCCCTCCAGGATCGTCCTCCATGGCCTCCGGTGATGATGGCCCCTCCGGCAGTGTGCCAAAGAGGTCCTAGATTGATTTCTCGTGGCTACAGAGGCTTGCGGCGGCGAAACTTCCGATCTAAGTTAATTTCTGGAGGTTTCTGTATATATAAGAGGTTTTGGCATCGAGAACAAGTCAGGGGGTCTTCGGGCTGTCCACGAGGTAGGGGCGCGCCCAGGGGGGTGGGCGCGCCTCCCACCGTCGTGGGCATCCTGGGACTCTTCTGGCCCAACTCTTTTACTCCATGGCCTTCTTCTGGTCCAAAAATAAGCTCCATCAAGTTTCAGGTCAATTGGACTCCGTTTGGTTTTCCTTTTCTGCGATATTCTAAAACAAGGAAAAAACATAAACTGGCACTGGCACTTGGATCTAGGTTAATAGGTTAATCCCAAAAACCATATAAAATAGCATATAAATGCATATAAAACATCCAAGGTTGATAATATAATAGCATGAATACTTCATAAATTATCGATACGTTGGAGACGACGATTCTCTCGCCAAGTTCCGCCGAGACGGCGGGCGTCGTCCCAAAGTCCTCCCCTTATTTTTTTTCTAGGTCAAAATGACTTATATACCAGAAGAGGGGCACCGGAGGTGGGCCGAGGAGGGCACAACCCACCAGGGCGCGCCCGGGCTCCCTGGCACGCCCAGGTGCGTTGTGCCCGCCTAGTGGGCCCCCTCTCTTAGTTATTTGCTCCAATAATTCATATATATTCCATAAAAAATATCCGTGAAGTTTCAGCTCATTTGGAGTTGTGCAGGATAGGTGGCCTGACGTAGCTTTTTCATGTCTAGAATTCCAGCTGCCGGTATTCTCCCTCCTTGTGTGAACCTTGCATATTATGAGAGAAAAGGCATTAGAATTACTCCAAAAGCATTATTATGCATAAAAACAATATAAATAATAGTAGGAAAACATGATGCAAAATGGACGTATCAACTCCCCCAAGTTTAGACCTCGCTTGTCCTCAAGCGAAAACAGAAATAAAAAAACTTGTCCACGTGCTTAGAGAGAGAGAGGTGTAGATAAAAACAAAATACAGACATAGAAGCATCATGTATATTATTATAACAACAACAAACCGGACTCATAGAAAGATAAAACTTTTATCACGTAACTTTTATCATAGACTTCTCATGAATAAGTAACACTTCATCACAACATCGAAGTATAAAGCATAAACTCTATTGAAAACCAACATACTATGTTCTCAGTCAACTTTGCAACTACAATTCATCATCTTTTCAGGAAGGGTTGCGTATCGGAGACTTTTGTAAAGTCCACATACTCAACCATCATATAGTCTTCTATGATTGCTAACCCTCACCGCATACATATGAATAAAAAGTTTGAACCGGGCACATAGAAAGATAGGGGTTTATAGTTTTGCCTCCCAAAGTATTCACCTCAATGGTGATGTCGACAATAATAACTCATGCCCACCCATATCCAACTGGATATATGTGCCTAGATCTTTCCTCACCACATGGTGCTTGCGAAAATAGGAAAAAAAATGAATAGAGAGAAAAACTTTGACTCTTGCATAAAAGTAAATACATAAAAGTAAAGGATAGGCCCTTTGCAGTTGGAAGCAGAGGTTGCCATGCGCTTTTTGGTTGTATGCTCAATCTCTTAGTGCAGAAGAATGTCACGTTATATTGCCCCTTATGATAGCAACCTTTATTATGCAGTCTGTAGCCTTTATTATTTTTTCCATCACAAGTTCGTACAACTCTCAATTTTCTCTTACACTAAATGATCTAACACATTTAGAAGCAATTTTTATTACCTTATTGCACCGATGACAACTTACTTGAAGGATCTTACTCAATCCATAGGTAGGTAAAGTGGACTCTCAAAACAAGATTTGGGTCGAGGGTTTTGGATGCACAAGTAGTATCTCTACCTAGTGCGGAATTTTTGGCTAGCAAAGATGGGGGGCAAGCACCACATGTTGAAGGATCTATGACAATATAACTTCTATGTGAATATGAACTAACATAAATCATTATGTTGTCTTCCTTGTCCAACGTCAACAATTTTGGCATATAATATTTTGATGGGGGCTCACAATCATAAAAGATGTCCAAGATGGTGTAGTTGCATGTGAATATTCTCTTCCCTTATTAATTCTTTCATGAATTGCAACATTAACCAATGCTATGTTTGTAAATCTCCAATAAAATTTTCTACTTATACTCTTCCTTATGTGATGTCATTACTTACCATAAGGCTAGCATATGATCTTTTTCATTTATTTCCTTTCTTTTTATTGAACATGAAAGTAAAGAAAGCAAAACTCAAACTAAACTTTATTATATACCGCACATGATTACAGGGATAGATCAGTAAGCAAACACTTGAAAAGAAAGGATCAAACTAAAATTGTATTCAACTAAACCGATAGATAACTAAGGATAACTAAGATAAGTAAAGACAAAAGATAGTGGTGGTGATACGATACCGGGGCACCTCCATCAAGCTTAGCACAAGCCAAGGGGAGTGCCCATACCCGATACTCAAGTCTCCTTTGGGGATGAAGAAGGAGGTGGTGGTGATGTAGTAGAGGGTTTATCCTTCTCCCTTTCCAGCTTACGTCGGTGGGTAAAATTATCTATCCTCAACTCATCGTTCTCCATCTCGAGCTTTATTATCCTCTTGCATAATGCCTCCATGTTTTCGTGTTTGAAACGAGGAGTTACTGGTTCGTCTTAATTTTCCTCAATGGAGAACCATATGTAGGGATAGGTGTCCTTGAAGATATTTTTATCTAAAGGCTCATAAGAAACTAGACACTCCTCGGAATTTTGAGACGACATATTTTCAGATCTGTCGGGAAAACAACGAGAAAAGAAAATAGAAGATTTCTCCGTGATATGGTGGTCAATAGGTTCGGGGGGTATATAAAGATTTTTTATCTTGGGAAACAAGCAAACGGGAGAAAAACGGAGTTCGGAAGGTACCAGAGTTGGGCACAGCCCACCTGGGCGAGGCACGCCCTGGTGTCTTATGCCCACTAGGGTTGCCTTCCTGGTTGTTTCTTATTTTCCTAATTTTTAATATATTCAAAAACTGAGATAAATTATTTTTGCGGATTTTTTGGAGTCCGTTTACTTACGTATCATGTACCTCCTCTTTTTTCATGATTCTGGAGTATTTCGGAAGGTTTCTTTTATGTGTTCTTCCGGTGTCATAGTTTGGATAATATTGATTTCCATATTAATGGGCGTACTTGAGAAATAATGTTTTATTCTTTGCCCATTGACAACCTTCGGGTTAGTACCTTCGGCATTATTTATTTTGATGGCTCCTGATCGATAAACCTCCTCGATAACATAGGGTCCTTCCCATTTGGGGAGAAGTCTTCCTGCAAAGAATCTGAAATGAGAGGTGTACAAAAGAACATATTCTCCAACTTTGAACTCACGCTTTTGGATTCTTTTATCATGCCATCGTTTAACATTTTCTTTAAATAATTTGGCATTTTCATAGCCTTGGGTTCTCCATTCATCTAGTGAGCTAATATCAAATAACCTCTTTTCACCGGCAAGTTTGAAATGCTAACCTCTTTTCACCGACAAGATCGATAAACCTCCTCGATAACATAGGGTCCTTCCCATTTCGAGAGAAGTTTTCGTGCAAAGAATCTGAAATGAGAGGTGTACAAAAGAACATATTCTCTAACTTTGAACTTATGCTTTTGGATTCTTTTATCATGCCATCGTTAAACATTTTCTTTAAATAATTTGGCATTTTCATAGGCCTGGGTTCTCCATTCATCTAGTGAGCTAATATCAAATAACCTCTTTTCACCGGCAAGTTTGAAATCATAGTTGAGTTCTTTAATTTCCCAATATGCTTTATGTTCTATTCAAGAGTCAAAGGGCAAGCCTTTCTGAGGGAGTCCTGGATTAGGGGGTCTCCGGACAGCCGGACTATATCCTCTGGCCGGACTGTTGGACTATGAAGATACAAGATTGAAGACTTCGTCCCGTGTCCGGATGGGACTTTCCTTGGCGTGGTTTCCTCCCTTGTAACCGACTCAGTGTAACCCTAGCCCCCTCCGGTGTCTATATAAACCGGAGGGTTTAGTCTGTAGGACAACAATAATCATACCATAGGCTAGCTTCTAGGGTTTAGCCTCTACGATCTCGTGGTAGATCAACTTCTGGTAATACTCATATCATGAAGATCAATCAAGCAGGAAGTAGGGTATTACCTCCATCGAGAGGGCCCGAACCTCGGTAAACATTGTGTCCCCCGCCTCCTGTTACCATCCGCCTTAGACGCACAGTTCGGGACCCCCAACCCGAGATCCGCCGGTTTTGACACCGACATTGGTGCTTTCATTGAGAGTTCACTGTGTCGTCGCCGTAAGGCTTGATGGCTCCTTCGATCATCGGTAATGATACGGTCCAGGGTGAGGTTTTCCTCCCCGGGCAGATCTTCGTATTCGGCGGCTTGGCACTGCGGGCCAACTCGCTTGGCCATTTGGAGCAGATCGAGAGCTACGCCCCTGTCCATCAGGTCAGGTTCGGAAACTTGAACTACACTGCCGACATCCGCGGAGACTTGATCTTCGACGGATTCGAGCCCATGCCAGGTGCACCGCACGATCACGACGAGCATGATTTAGCTCTGCCGTCGGACAGTGTTCAGGAGATCACACCTGCAGCTACTCCGGCCCTTGATCCAGAGCAAATTGCGCCATCCGAGGATGGGTGGATAGACCCCGCCATGGAGGCCGCACTCTCAGCGGCGATGGAGCCGGATACTGACTTCACCCCTTACAAGAGCGGTGTCGCCGAACTACTGGATTCGTCCCCGGCCACGGGCTTCGAGCCGCCTGCGTCCGTGCCTATCAATTCCGATTGGGCACCGTTCATGGAGTTTACCTCCGCGGATATCTTTCAGCACTCACCTTTCGGCGAAGTGCTTAATTCATTAAGGTCTCTCTCCTTGTCATTAGAACCTTGGCCGAACTATGTCCGGCTAGAATGGGATGCGGACGACGAAGAAATTCGCTGCCCACCCACTACCCACTTAGTAGCCACTGTCGATGATTTAACCGACATGCTCGATTTCGACTCCGAAGACATCGACGGCATGAACAACGATGCAGGAGAAGAACAGGAACCATCGCCCACGGGGCGCTGGACAGCCACTTCATCACATGACATATACATGGTGGATACACCCAAAGAAAACAATGACGAGGAACGGAAGGACGTAGTGAAGAACAGCTCAATCGAGAAGCAAACAAAGCGTCAGCGTAGGCGCCGCTCCAAATCCCTCCTCGGCAAGAACAGCGATAACAGCGAAAGAGAAAATAACACCCCCGTCGACTCCAGAGGAAACGACGACAACATGGACCCAGCGGCAGAGCAGGATGAACCAGCAAATGGCGAACATAGTACGGATCCGCTGTCCGAACACGGCGACGCCGAGGATAAAGCTCATCAAACTCCCCCCGAAGAGGAAAACAGTCTGGACGAAGGTGCACACATCATCTCAGAAAGGCACTTGGAACAAAAGAACCTCCGCAGAAGGCTTATTGCCACCGTGAGGAGTCTGAAGAAGCAGAAGCAAAGGCTTAAGGCCGCACAAAATACGCTCAACAGCAGATGGAACAAAGTGCCTGACAATGAGGAAAAGCATGGTGGAAGTCACCACACAAAGAGCTATCCAAAGCGCAAGCTACTGCCCAAATTCGATGACGAGGCCTTAGCGCCCACACAGCCGAAAAATAAGACGACCAACCGGTCGGATCAACCACCTTGTGGCCACGATAGAGCGGCCAACAAGGCCACACACAAGTCAGCACACACTTCACATGATGACTTGCATCGAAAGACCGGAGTGACCAGATCCATCTACGGATCTAGGAAGCGCTCTCCGGCACAAAATCAAAACCGAATACTACAACCGTCCGAACGCCATGATACATCTAAATACAGGGGTGCCGCACACCCCCTATGTTTCACCGATGAGGTGCTGGACCATGAATTTCCGGAAGGATTCAAACCAGTGAACATAGAGGCGTACGACGGGACCACAGATCCTAGGATCTGGATTGAGGACTTTATCCTCCATATCCATATGGCTCGCGGAGACGATCTCCACGCAATCAAGTACTTGCCCCTCAAGCTTAAAGGGCCAGCTCGGCACTGGCTGAAAAGCCTGCCTGAAAACTCAATTGGAAGTTGGGAGGAGCTCGAGGATGCCTTTCGGGCCAATTTTCAAGGGACCTATGTCCAACCTCCGGATGCAGACGATTTAAGTCACATAATTCAACAGCCCGGAGAGTCAGCCCGAAAGCTTTGGAACAGGTTCCTCACTAAGAAGAACCAAATCGTCGACTGCCCGGACGCCGAAGCCTTTGCAGCTTTCAAGAACAGCGTCCGAGATGAATGGCTCGCCAGACACCTCGGCCAAGAAAAACCGAGAACAATGGCAGCCTTGACAAGCCTCATGACCCGCTTTTGCGCGGGCGAAGATAGCTGGTTAGCCTGCAGTAGTACCAGCGACCCAAGCACATCCGAAGTTAGGAATGGCAATGGAAAACCACGACACAGTAAAAGCAAGCGTCGAAATAAAGAGGGCAGCCCAGATAATACGGCAGTAAACGCCAGATTCAGGGGCTCTCGACCAGGTCAGCAGAAAAATCCTTTCAAAGGCAGCAGAGATGGACCGTCCAGCCTAAACAAGATTCTAGACAAACTATGTTAGATTCACGGCACCCCCGATAAACCCGCAAATCACACCCACAGAGAATGTTGGGTCTTCAAGCAGGCCAGTAAGATAAACGCCAAACACAAGGGGAGGGAGACACCAAGTGAAGACGAGGACGAGCCTCGCCAGAAAAGCACTGGGGGACAGAAAAAATTCCCACCAGAGGTTAAAACAGTAAACATGATCCAGGTGATGAAGAGGAGAAGCAAACATGCACTTCGAGACACACGCGCCATAGAGCCCGTCACCCCTAAGTTCAACCCCTGGTTGACCTGCCCGATCACCTTTGATCGCAGGGATCACCTGACAAGTATCCGGAATGAAGGATTGGCTGCCTTGGTGTTAGACCCAATAGTAAACGGATACCATCTCACACGAGTCCTTATGGACGGCGGCATTTGTCTTAATCTGATATATTAGGATACAGTCCGCAAAATGGGGATAGACCCGACAAAAATGAGCCGCAGTAATAGTACCCTCAAGGGAGTAATACCAGGCCCAGAGGCCCACTCCACGGGCTCTCTATTACTAGAGGTTGTCTTCGGTTCTCCCAACAACTTCCGAAGAGAAAAGTTAAACTTCAACATCGCTCCATTCCGAAGTGGCTTTCAAGCACTGCTCGGAAGAGTGGCGTTCGCTCGTTTTAATGCAGTCGCACATCACGCTTCTCTCAAGCTTAAGATGCCCAGTCCACGTGGCATCATCACCATTAGCGGAAACACTGAACGTTCCCTACGAGCGGAAGAATGTGCGACGGCTTTAACAGCCGAGCACTAAATGGCCCCCCAAACTAGAATAAAGGATAGGTCGTTAAGACCGCGGACGCGGCTAGACGAGTCCGGCGAATTACCAGCTATAACAGCTTAGACAAACCCAAGATAGGTTCGATGGTTATACCCGCACAAACGGCACCAGGGGCTTCCCTTGTATAATCAGGGGCAGTTCGGCTCAACTTGATGTCTTTTGAATTTTAATGGTTTAGTGAGAATAACCAATTTTTGTGCACGACAACTTTCACCTAAGTTCTTCTCTTTTATAGATGACATCCGTGCTACACCCTTCCAGGATACGGCACAACGGAGACACAGGCGCAGACGTGCAGCAGGGACCCGCTCAAAGGTTTCTTTTTAGATTAAGACCCTGCGTAAACCTTTCTTACTGTCTTTTGTTGTTCACATCCTCCGGATACTTAGTATAACCGAGAAGGATGCTGACGTTATTGGCATTTCGCCACATCAGGATATTGCTCGTACCTGGAAACTTGGGGTTCATTACTAAGGGCACTGTTCAGCCTGGCATATGTTATAAAGACTGAATACCTTAGGGAGTGTTCGACATCGCGAGTTTGGCCTTATATGCATCAGCTCTGAATCATGTCTTTGGTCAAAAGTTGGGTTTGCCCGGCTCCCGTGTTTTGCTACCTTATGATCCGCTCTATCGGATAAGGTGGCACCGGGAGAACTACTGCGATTGTGCCCTAGTTCATCCAGATGAGCACCTCAGTAGAGAAAGCCGAAAACTGACTGTCATGATAAAGCGCGAGACTGGTCAACCACTCGATGACTTAGTGGAATCTTCGGGATTTCTCCGCATTTACGAAGGACCGTTTCCCGGTCACGTACGTACGCGCCCCGTATTCGGACGAGCGCAGAGGTACCATGGGCTATATAGTAGCCCCACTATCAAACTCCTATGGCTAAGTGAAAGTGTTAAAGCAATATAGTCCGATTGCCTAGTTCGCTGCGCTATCGCCTCCTTAATGGACCAAGACATTGGATCAAGTGTGAATACACGTTTTTTGCGAACACCCCCGCATTATATGCGTGGGGGCTGAAGCCAACGACTACAAACTTTCAGGTTATATAAATATATACATAAACGGCCGCACAGGAGGCATCATAATACTTTCAGGCACAAGTATAAACACAGCCTTTATAATTCAATAAAACATTGTTTTTACAATGGGAATACATGTCACTAGAACATAATATTCTTCAAGCACTGAGCCTCTATTGAACGAGCGCCTTCAAGGACCTCTTCAAAGTAGTGCTCGGCAGCTACTCGGCCCACGGCCGAACTCTGGGTTGCAATAGCGGTGGCCTCCATATCCGCCCAGTATGTCTTAACACGGGCAAGTGCCATCCGCGCACCCTACCTCTTCATAGCGTCATTGCGCGGCACAGCACCAAGGAACTGCTGCACTAAAGCAAAATAACTAGTTGGCCTCGGCCCTTCCGGCCATAGATGATCCACAACAGATCTCATGGCAAGCCCGGACTACTATGGAGCTCCGCACACTCGGCCATTCGCTCATTCAACAGCAGCGAACGCACTGGAACATGGAACTGTGACCAGAACAGCCTTTCCACTTCACGATCTTTTTGATCCTTGAAGTACGCGGCCGCATCAGCAGCACTGGCTGCCAAATCCATGTATGCGCCTTCCGAACTCCATAGTTGATCAAGAGGTGCATACTTCGGATCTCCGAACTTCGTCCGCAACAAAAAGGGCTTCCCAGCCGCGATATCTCCAGCTTGACGCAACTCCTCCTTCTCCGCTCTGATTTTAAAGCAGGACTCCTTGGCTTCCACCATGGCCTTCTCCAGGTCCGTCGCCTTCGCTCGGCCTTCCTTTTCAAGAAGCTGGTAATGGTCGGCGGCATCCTTCAACTCAACGGCCATCTTGGCTATTTTTTCCTCGCTTTGGCAATGGGCGGCCTGTTCGGCCCTCAGCTCTTCGACCGCCTTTAGAGCGGCCGCATCACTATTCCTGGCTTGTTCCTTGGCTCGGGCAAGTTCCGCCTGAAGGGTCTCCACGGCGGCAGCTCCATCTGCAGTAACAAGATATTAAAGATACTAGCATCATGCTCCTCTTACTATGTATTGTTCACCATAGAAATCACATACCCTGTGCCTCGTGGAGCCGCTTGTTGACAAGCACGATGTCAGCATCTGCTGCATCAAGTTGCCGCTTAAGCTCGGCAAACTCACCAGTCCGGCTAGTCACCGGACCTCCAGCCACCTGCACATGAAGGCGGTCTGATTATTCCCTAGGACTACGATCCTCTGTTTGCCGCCGTTCTCGACACCAACCAGAGTCTCAGGGGCTACTATCTGCATAGGGCACACCTAACGTGTGCGGTACTATCCAAAAATATACTATTTCACGTACCTCAAAGCCTTTCAGTAGGCTAATAAAAGCTTCATTCAGCTCGCTTTCAGCGGATGAAATCCTCTCAACCATCGTACCCATCAGCGTACGATGCACTCCTGAGATAGCCGCTTGCTCCAGAAAATCCTTCAGTGTGTTTGACAGCCATCATACCCATCAACGGTTCCGGACTCTTTCCGTTGCTCCCTTCGGGAGCCGGATGCTGAGGACTTCGGGCGGCCAAAGGATTACCCTCTGGCATCGGCGGATCAGCAGAAGTCCTCCGAGACGACACCTCAGGGTCGCCCGCCTCATGAGGCGGGGAGGCATGTGGAGGTGTTTCGCTCTCCACCATCTCCGGAAGAAGATCCCCCGAAGACGAACTCTGTCGAGAAGGGCTACGATCCAAACTACAAGATATATGCTTCGGTTATTGTTCTCAGAAGTAAAGCAGGACATTTTTATTATTGAATGCTTTTTTGTTTACTTACAGCTCGGTGGAAGGCTGACCCCCTTGCGGGCACTGTGCGGCAAGGGTGCTTTCCAAGACAGGATCCTCTGGTGAAGATTTCTTCCCCCATTTGGAAACCTTTGGTTCCAGGTCTTCAGAGGTAGTCTACTACCTTCCTTGGGGAGAGAAAAATTCAGATCCTTTTCCCCAGTTATCCTCCTTCGCGGAGGCGCTAATTCCCCCGTATTGGATGAGTAATGAGTGAGGCCCGCTCTCAGCCTCTTTATCCCCCCTTATCTTCCCCCGAGGGCGCCTGATAAGGTGCCGGCTCAAGCATTCTGACCAGTACTGGGTCTGCTGAGCCTTCGGGAAGGGCGGACGAACACCTAATCATCTTCTTCTGTGTTACCAAGTCCTGGTCAAAGAGCGACTTTTCAGAATGATGTGGTGATAAATAAAAAGACAGCGTATTCGGCCACGGGATTACTTACTTGGGTATCTGGATGATTGCAGCTCAGACCCGCATCCTCGGTGGCGTCCGGACACTTTATTTGTGGTCTGAAGAACAGTTTGTACATCCCTTCGAGCGTCATGCCGAGGAAGTGCTGAACAGTTCGCGGTCCTTCTGGGTTGAGTTCCCACATTCAGAGGAGGAACCCGCCTTGCAATGCCGAAGACAAATCTGCGCGTCGGGCTCATCGTCATTGAAGCCTGGTTCAAGGGCTACTGAGGGAGTCCTGGATTAGGGGGTCTCCGGATAGCAGGACTATATCCTCTGGCCGGACTGTTGGACTATGAAGATACAATATTGAAGACTTCGTCCCGTGTCCGGATGGGAATTTCCTTGGCGTGGAAGGCAAGCTTGGCTATACGGATATGTAGATTTCCTCCCTTGTAACCGACTCTGTGTAACCCTAGCCCCCTCTGGTGTCTATATAAACCAGAGGGTTTAGTCTGTAGGACAACAACAATCATACCATAGGCTAGCTTCTAGGGTTTAGCCTCTACGATCTCGTGGTAGATCAACTCTTGTAATACTCATATCATCAAGATCAATCAAGCAGGAAGTAGGGTATTACCTCCATCGAGAGGGCCCGAACCTGGATAAACATTGTGTCCCCCGTCTCCTGTTACCATCCGCATTAGACGCACAGTTCGGGACCCCCTACCCGAGATCCGCCGGTTTTGACACCGACACTTTCCATAAACCATATTGTAAGGAGACATACCCATGGGATTTTTATAAACTGTTCTGTAAGCCCAAAGTGCATCTTCTAATTTCTTAAACCAATTCTTTCGGGACCTATTGACAGTGCTTAGTAAAATTAATTTCATTTCTCTATTGCTAAGTTCAATTCGACCACTAGACTGAGGATGATAGGGTGATGCAATCCTATGGTTAACATCATACTTAGGAAGCATCTTACGGAATGCACCATGAATAAAATGTGAACCACCATTAGTCATTAAATATTTTGGGACTCCAAACCATGAGAAAATAACTTCCTTAAGCATTTTAATAGAGGTTATGTCATCAGCACGACTAGTTGGAATAGCTTCTACCCACTTAGTAACATTATCAATAGCAACCAAAATATGTGTATACCCATTAGAGGAAGGAAAAGGTCCCATGTAATCAAAACCCCAACATCAAATGGTTCAACAACAAGTTAATAATTCATAGGCATTTCTTGATGCTTACCAATATTACCAATTCGTTGCCATTCATCACAAGATAAAACAAACTTACTGGCATCCTTGAAGAGGGTAGGCCAATAAAAACCAGATTGCAATACCTTGTGAGCAGTTCTGTCTCCCGCATGGTGCCCTCTAGAAAGCTTCAGAGTGAAATTTCCATAGGTTTGTCCCTATTCATGCTCAGGTACACAACGTCTAATAATACCATCTACTCCTTCTTTATAAAGATGTGGGTCATGCCAAAAGTAATGTCTTAAATCATAGACGAATTGTTTTCTTTTGTTGGTATGTGAAGCTAGGTGATATATATCTAGAAATAATGTAGTTAACATAGTCGCCATACCAAGGAGTGTAATGAGAAACATTTATTGCAGATAATTGCTCATTAGGAAAACTATCATTAATAGGTTGTGGCTCATCAAGAATATTTTCTAGCCTAGACAAGTTATCAGCTACGGGGTTCTCAGCTCCTTTTCTATCAGTGATATGTAAGTCAAATTCTTGTAGCAAGAGAACCCACCTAATGTGTCTTGGTTTAGCATCTTTCTTTTCCATAAGATATTTTATAGCAGCATGATCAGTGTGAACAATCACTTTAGAATCAACAATGTAAGAGCTGAATTTATCACAAGCAAACACCAATGCTAAAAATTCTTTTTCAGTAGTAGCATAATTTCTTTGGGCACTGTCTAGAGTTTTACTAGCATAATGGATAACATTTAATTTCTTATCAACTCTTTGTCCTAGAACAACACCAACAGCATAATAACTAGCATCACACATAATTTCAAAAGGCAAGTTCCAATCAGGTGGTTGAACAATAGGTGCAGAAATTAAGGCTTTATTAAGTGTTTCAAATGCTTCTACACAATCATCTTAAAAAACAAATGGAACATCCTTTTGTAAAAGATTTGTAAGAGGCCTAGAAATTTTATAGAAGTCTATAATAAATCTCCAATAGAAACCAGCATGACCGAGGAAAGTACGAATACCTTTAATATCTCTGGGACATGGCATTTTCTCAATTGCATCAACTTTAGCTTTATCCACCTCAATACCTCGTTCAGAAATTTTATGTCCCAAGACAATACCTTCATTAACCATAAGTGGCACTTCTCCCAATTCAAGACAAGATTAGTTTGCTTGCATCTGTGCAAAACTCGACCAAGGGTGCTTAACCAATCATGAAAAGAAGTTCCGTAGATGGAAAAATCATCCATGAAAAGCTCAACAATCTTTTCACAAAAATATGAGAATGTAGCAGTCATACATCTCTGAAAGGTAGCAGGTGCATTGCATAAACCAAAAGGAATATGTGTATAAGCATAAGTTCCAAAAGGACAAGTAAAGGTGGTTTTCTCTTGATCAGGTTGTGAAACAGGTATTTGAGAAAAACCAGAATATCCATCAAGGAAACAAAAGTGTGTATGCTTAGATAGCCTTTCTAGCATTTGATCAATTAAAGGCAGAGGGTAATGATCTTTTCTAGTTGCTTTATTTAATTTTCTAAAATCAATTACCGTTCTATAGCCAGTGACAATTGTTTGTGGAATAAGTTCATTTTTATCATTAGGAACAACGGTAATACCTCTCCTCTTAGGGACACAATGAATGGGGCTTACCCATCTACTATCAGCTATATGATCGATTATACCTACTTCCAGAAGCTTTAGTATTTCTTACCAATTCTTTCATTTTAGGATTTAAACGTCTTTGGTGATCAACAACGGGTTTAGCATCCGGTTCCTTATTAATCTTGTGCTGACAGAGAGTGGGACTAACACCCTTAAGATCATCAAGAGTATATCCAATAGCAGCTCGGTGCTTCTTCAGAATATTCAATAATGTTACTTCCTCATGTTCTGAAAGGTTAGAACTAATAATAACACGATATATCTTTTTATCATCAAGATAAGCATATTTCAAGGTGTCCGGCAATTGTTTTAATTCAAACACAGGATCACCTTTAGGTGGAGGAGGACCTCCTAGAGTTTCAATAGGCAAATTGTGTTTAAGTAGAGGTCATTGTTCAAAGAGAATTTTATCTCTCTCATTTCTTTCATGCATTTGCATATCATTTTCATGGTCTAGCAAATATTGTTCTACTGGATCAGTAGGAGGCGCGGCAATAGAAGCAAGTCCAATTATTTCATCCATACTAGGCAATTCTTTCTTATGATGTTTTCCATTTAACTTGGAAAAAATAAACTCATGAAACTCATCACCCAAACTAACACCGATGGTTTGTTTCTTACAATATATTTTAGCATTAACGGTGTTCAAGAAAGGTCTACCGAAAATAATGGGACAAAAGTCATCTGCTGGGGAAACAAGAACTAGAACATCAGTAGGGTATTTTATTTCCCCACACAAGACTTCAACATCTCTAACAATCCCAAGTGGTGTGATTGTGTTTGATGTCTTCTAGGACTACGTCGGTATTTCCCCAAAGATGAAGGGATGAAGCAGCACAGCGACGATAGGTATTTCCCTCAGTAATGAAATCGAGGTTATCGAACCAGTAGGAGAACCAAGCAACACAATGTAAACAGCCCCTGCACACAAATAACAACAACTCACAACCGACGTGTTAAAGGGGTTGTCAATCCCATTCGGGCAACAGCGCCAGAAATTGGCAAACAGACGTGAATAAAATTGTAGTAGATTGATAGATCAAACGCCAAATAAAATAAATAAGAATAAAATGCAGCAAGGTATTTTTGTATTTTTGATTTAATAGATCTGGAAATAAAAGCAAAGGAGAAGTAGATCACAGGCAAATATGTGAGAAAGAGACCCGGGGGCCGTAAGTTTCACTAGTGGCTTCTCTCGAGAAAAATAGCAAACGGTGGGTAAACAAATTACTGTTGGGCAATTGATAGAAATTCAAATAATCATGACGATATCCAGGCAATGATCATTATATAGGCATCACGTCCAAGATTAGTAGACCGACTCCTGCCTGCATCTACTACTATTACTCCACACATCGACCGCTATTTAGCATGCATCTAGTGTATTAAGTTCATGGAGAAATGGAGTAATGGAATAAGAACGATGACATGATGTAGACAAAATCTATCTATGTAGAGATAGAACCCATCGTTTTTCCCTTAGTAGCAACGATACATACGTGTCAGTTCCCCTTCTGTCACTGGGATCAAGAACCGTAAGATCGAACCCACTACAAAGCACCTCTTCCCATTGCAAGATAAATAGATCAAGTTGGCTAAACAAAACCCAAATATCGGAGAAGAAATACGAGGCTATAAGAGATCGTGCATATAAGATATCAAAGAAACGCAAATAAATTTCATGGATATGAAAAGATAGATCTGACCATAAACTCAAAGTTCATCCGATCCCAACGAACACACTGCAAAAAGAGTTACATCATATGGAACTCCAAGAGACCATTGTATTGAGAATTCAGCGAGAGAGAGGAAGCCATCTAGCTACTAACTATAGACCCGAAGGTGTAGCGACCCGACCCGAATGGATCAAGTCTCTGTGCTTTCATGTCATCCCTGGATCGGTATGCTGACACACACAGTACTCGAGGATTTATAACAGAGGTAAATCACATGTATAATGTAACGTAAATACTATTACCTCGATCCAAAATATAGTGGAAGCAAGAAGGTTGTGGATTCCCATCAACACCAACGGCAAAGTTGAGTATAGGAAATCGTAACCCTAACGTATCACTTACTCGTCGTCTGAAAAGTCTGCAACATGAAACGTTGCAGCCCGAAAACGGGTCAGCACATGGAATATGCTGGGAATGTAACACATAGAGAATAATGGAATGATAAGCCTATACTACATGCATATATGGCTGGTGGAAAGCTCTATGGTTACAGTTTTGCATAAAGCCAATTTTTCCCTACTTCAAAGGAATAAAAAATTTTAACTATCATGGTGGTTGTTGAACATTGAGAATGGTTGACAGCATCCTCAATCCCAATTAAAAGTACTCGTTAAACCCAAACAAATTATATTAAGTAACGTGATGAGATCAACAGGATATCCAGGTACTAGATACTCAAAATTGTCCATAACCGGGGACACGACTAATCATGATTAGTTTGTACACTCTGCAGAGGTTTGCACACTTTTCCCCACAAGACTCGATCGCCTCCGTTTGGTTTCTCGCACTACATGGTGTTTGAGAAACGGATGACCGAGACATAGTCTTTCAGAAGCGCTAGCACAAATGGGTGGACCGGTACACCTACATCCCCTACATCTGCTAGTCCACCACTATAAGAGTTCGCACGACTTAGTCAACTATGCCAGAGCCCATAATGGCTTGTGGCTGCACACGTAAGTTACTAGTATGAATTATCTTATGATCCCTTTGAGCCTGGGTGGCGGTCCAAGAAATACAGCAAGTCTCGAAACCTGTGGCTAGACAGCAAGTCTGGAGTAACCAGGTGCCTCAATCCACCCAGATGTGTGTTTAAGTTGCCACCTTAGATAAACCATTAATTATCAATCTCACATCTGTCATGGATATTCACTCAAACCCAATCCACGTCTACTAGCATAGCATAGCATAATAAGCAAACGTAGAAGTAACTCCCAAGGTTTCATAAGTAAAACAGGTAATAGGTACTACCTCAACTACTACCCATCCCACAATTTAATTAGATCCTAATCAATGCAATGTTTGATGATAGATCTAATGCATAAAAACTGGGTATGAGAAAAGTATGATCAAAGTGTTACTTGCCTGCAAATTTGATGAAGATGATTCGCTCTCAAACTCTTGATAGCTCTACTCGTCACACTCCGGTCAATCTATCGTAATCAAGCAATGGTAACCACACATAAGCAATCACTCAAAAGATCGGAAAGAACGAAGAAAACAATTTGGAAAACATCAAAACCAATCAAATAACTCTTGCAACATAAAACAATTTCTAACAGTACCAAAATTATGTGAATTTGGCCTTATCAGAAAGTTTAGGTCAAGAGCTTCGATTTGCAAAAAGAATCAACTAAATCGGAGTTACGAAACTCAAGTTATGATCAAACGAAGTTTGAATTCAAATCTGATCTAATTCAAATTTTAAATTATCAAAAACATGTTTGAGTTGTATTACTGGATAGAGGGGATCGTAACGAAGAAGTGGGCATTGGTTTCGTTGGATTTGGACTAACGAGTAAAAAGTTATAGCCGTTTGAAAATCAGGGACTAACCGGTGAAGAAAACCGATCTAGGGTTTCGGAAAGAAAACCGAAACGAAAAACCGATCTAGAAAAATCCGGAACGGAAATCGGAACGATTTACGAAAAACCGAACCGAAGAAAATAAGAGGTGGCGTGGCTGGGCTAGTACCTCAAGAGGCGAGGGCTCCCGGCTGGGCGTTAGGTGGCGGTAGCGTGGCGGCGGGGGTGGGGGTGGCGGTGGTGGTGGTGGGGCGGCGGGCGAGAGGGCATGGCGGTGGTGGTGAGGAGAGGAGAGGAGAGGTGTTGATTTGATGTGTTAGAGGGGTGTGCTTGGGTATTTATATTGGGGAGGGGAGGGTTTTGCTTGGGGTAGCGGACAAGAAATAGACTAGGATTAGGAAACAAGAGGAAAAGATCTAGAAAAAGATACGGAAAAAAACGGAAGTAGGAAAAGAGTCCTACTAGTATTAGGAAAAGGAAAAAGGAGCGGCTCCCTGGCTTCCTTGGTGCAGCGCGCGTGATGGCCTTGGCCTTGGCCGGCCGGTGGCTTGCGGCTTGGGCCTTTGGCCCAAGGCGCTGCGGATTTTTTTTTAAAGACAGAGACAACAAAACAAAAATAATAAAACCAAATAAAATTTTTATATAGGCATATAATATATCAAAATTTTCAGAAAAAAATTTCCTACAACATGGACATTTCTATAGCATTAAATAAAATTCACACAAATTTAAATAAAGCAAAGAGTGCTTCTGCCCTAATAAAATCCACTGAAAATCATTTTAAAAATACGATAATGACTTCAAATTAATTTCTCTCCAATTTTCTGATGAAGGGAATCATGTTACCCTATTTTCCATATATTTTATTTTTGGAGAAAAATAATTTGAATAAAACTCCAATAACTCCAAATTGAAAATAAATTCAAAAGAATTTTGAATTTTGAATTCTTTGAAACTCCCAACTCATATTTCATATGTTTTGAAGAAGTCATTTTATCTTCGCTCGTGAAAACCATTGAGTTGCATAAAGTTTCAGAATTGGAAATATTTTACAAATGAAATTCAAATATTTTCAGCACCCCTTGTCATTTAAATAAATGGAAGAAGTCATGCCATCTTCTCTCCAGGGTTTTTGTGATGAAAGAATTTGAATTCCCGAAGATCATAAAAGCAAAATGAAAGTTTGGGAAAGTCCTTTTATTCCCTCTCATTTAACTTTCAAAAAGTTACGAATTCACTCACTTTCAGTCAATCAATCAAGCAATCAATCAAAACTATCTATATATTATAACATTCCAAAATTTAGAATTTTGGGATGTTACAAACCTACCACCCTTAAAAGGAATCTCGTCCTCGAGATTTGGAGAGGCTAGAAAGAAATAGGTTAGGGTTTGGGGGTCTTCTCAGAAATCCATCGATCATCTTCGGGGTCTCGGGTGCTACCACCCTTAGAAACATCGTTACGGTCCCATCCATGCTTATATACTCCATCCTCATTCTTGACAGTGTCAGTCTTCCCAGATCTCGGAAAATTTCATCTCCGGGCTCTTCCGGTAGCGGCATAACCTTTTCCTCAATTCTTTTGTCCTTTCATCTTGGTAAGGTTATTCCGAGACTGGGTCTTCATAACTGATAGGTCTGGCGCCAATGCTAAACAACTATCGATATCTCATGGTGGTCAACAATTTATGGTTTCTCCTGCAGAAAACGGGTCTGGGTTGAACCTCAACGTATGACCTACGATTGGCAACCAATGTCGTGTACAAGGGAAAAATAAAAAAAAATACCTATACCATTCTAAGGTTTAAACAAGGTTTTGATCGTCGTCTCTCTATTACAGGTAAGTCACTCAGATTTACCCTCCCATTTAGCAAAGCGAATAATAAGAGTAAGTCGGTATGGTGATCAATCCATTCCGCACCCAAATCATTACCTTGTACATGGTTTAGCGAATCTCCCATTCTAACACGCGGTCATCCTCACAAGCATTGCAGAATTTCTCTTGTCGACGTACCAAGTTAGGATAAATCCATTGATTCTGCAAGCCAAACAAACATCTATCGTTCCTTAACAACTCTCAGGTTTTGCGTAAACTCCTATAGAATCGTTGGTTGATAAAATCGTAACTTCTTCCAGGGTTTTTCCTTCAGCAAGAGTGTGCTTGCTTCTTGGCAGGTCCTGGGGCCTGTGGGTTATGGCCCATCTCATCACTTGTAGTCCTTGAACTTACCCTCGGGCTTCTGATCATTATTCCAACTTCCAACTTCCTAGTATTCTTAAATCCATCCAATTTTACTGTCTTACTTCCTTCTATTGGCACCAAACTAGGACATGATTACTCAGACTCTTCATGGAATTTCCATTGATCCATATTTCCAACATCATACCTCCTTTATATCCAATAATACTTCATCTCTTCATCCTCGTGGGATATCCCACATACCGAGATAAAAACTTATACTTAAGAAGTCCATACTCCACTTCGTGGAACATCATTATCCTTTCCAGGGTCAAGTGTCCTTACATGGGAATATTGGCCATCTCTGCATGGCACTTCTTCAACTGGGAAACGTGAAACACATCATGAAATCCTAACAGTCCTTCGGGTGACTCCAACTTGTTGTCCACTTCTCCCATACGCTCCAAAACTCAGTATGGTCCTACAAGTCTCGGGCTAACTTTCCCTTAACTCCAAATCGTTTAAATCCTCGCAGAGGGGACACTCGAATACATGCTCTGTCTCCAATTTTATAGACTACCTCCTTGCATTTTTTTGAGTCTGCATAACTCTTCTGCCTGGACTGAGCTACCTTCAGTCTATCTCGAATCCACTTCGCATTCTCTTCTGACTCCTTGATCACATTTGGTCCAACAACGGACGGTCTCCAACGTCATCCCACACTCTCTTGGGGTATCAAACATATCAAGACAAAACTCCTATTCCTTTTGTCTGAAATCCATTCAGTGGGTATCCTTATCTTTTCCAGGGGTCAATGGTTCTTACAGGGTACTACCACCCTTAAAATGTTCCAATATTCCATAGACCATATTTCTCATATCCTCGAAATTGGTCAACATCTTTCCTCATAGGGTAACTCATAAAATCCAAAGCAGTACCAACACTGCTAACTTTATTGATTCTTAAATTATTACAATCTCTCGCTTTTCCATTACATGTCTCAACTTAACACCTCAATATAAAAGAAAAGCTCTCACTTCTACTACTCCATTTCTTCTATTACAAATTCAACTATATACCACCAGTCTCCTTCTCCTTCGGACAATCTCTGGCAAAGTGCCCTGCTACATTACAACGGAAACATATTACTTCTGACAGGTTTCGAGGTTTCCTTGTGATTATATAGCCTCCTTGGGTCCTTGGCTTCCTTTTTGGGCAATTGCTGAAGTAGTGCCTCGACTCCTTGCACCTATAACAGGTGACATGACTCAGATCCTTCACGAATCCAATCTACTTCTCTTCTGGACTTTTCCATTACAATCAGGGCTTCTATTTCCTGTGGGTCATACTCTACTTCCTCTATCGGGAATTCTACTAGATCTCCATTCAGACAATCTTGGGAGATGTGTCCCTCTTCTCCACATGAATAGCATGACTTGGTGTGGGCTTTAATTTTGTTTCTTTTGTGTGTGTCCTCAACATCTTCCTTCATCACAGGTTCTTCTAACATCTCCATGAGGGCTCCTTTCATTTCTTCTTTCTTCTGCTGGATGGTTCTCTGTACCATAGTGTAAATGTGACACTGAGCAGGGTAGTGCGTAGTTCCTTCACACAAGAAACAAGTAATCTGCCGAGTTGGGCATTCTTCAGCTGGATGGCTTCCTTCACAATTAGGGCATTCATCCTTGTGTTCGTTATGGGTGTGTCCTATTTCTCCACAGATCTTGTACGCACAAGGTTTCTTCATATCCTTTCCATAAGGCTTCAACTTCTGGGTCACAAACCGAGACTTTAGCAAAGTCAACTTAAATTCTTCCCAAGTGGTTACTCTTTGCAATCCATTGATGGTTTGGTACATCCTCCACCAAATAGCAGCACCTCTTTCAAAGCACTGAAGAGCATGCTGGGCCATATCCTTTCTGACTATAGGGTTGTTCTTCATGTGATTCTCCATGTTCTGAATCCACTGGTCTGTCTCCAATTGACGCATCGGTCCCGATAATATGAGCTCATCTCCATTCATCCTCTATTTGGTCTAGGGTTATGGGGTGAGATAAGAGGGATCGAGAGGGATACACACAATGCAAACAATTGTTTTGAAAAGACAGATTTTATTGTGGCTGTCGGAAAAACATCAAACAAATGACAGCTCACAATCGTCGCATCTAACGAAGGTATGTAACAGGGGTATGGTCTTCTAAAGGTCAATAAATCTTCAAAGTCATCAAACTCTTCAAGTCTTGTTCATGTCTCCGATGGCTTCTTCTGATCATGCTTGTCCTTCTCAAGTCCTTTTTGCCAGCTCATCTCTGTTGACACGAAGTCTCTCGCGACGTCCTTTAATATTTCCGGAGTTGCATTCCAAACTTCTGGTTTCAACATCCTTGACATGAACCATGATCCTACTGTCCTCCAATTCCTGACGAATCTCCGGTATCTCGAGGTTTTGTTCCTCCGGTTGGTTGCTTCACTTTCGGTTCTCGAGTTCTTCACCAATTGCCTTCTTGTCTAATATTGCTTCTTGTAGGTCCATCTTAACTTCGATGTACTACTCCGGATCCCGGTGATACACCAGCTAAGATTTAAAATCGCATCTTTTGTTGTGATTCTCCATCAGCCTTCTACCATCCATCCTTCCATGTATCGCATACTTAACTCCATACGGTGACAATAGCATAGCGAATGATAACATCATGGATGGCCATCTTTCGCTCTTGTCATTTCCATGAGCTATCTCTCCATAGTTGATATCTCCTGCCTTAGGGTTTTCCTTGATGAACTTTGAGTTTCTAACTCTCCATGTTCCGTTCTTACTCCAATACACCTTGATCTCGGGTATTGACAGCTTCCATAGTCTGTCAAGTTCCATAAGTGGTGCCTTTATAGGTCATACAAATCCGGGAATTCTTCAGAGCCTTCAAAATCTCATAGTCTTGAGTCTTCAACAGTTGTAGTTTCCATTTACACGGTAGAATCCTCTTCATTTCAAATGGTCTTAGTTGTCCAATATCTTGTCTCCTTGGAGTGGTCTCATCATCAGACGAATCTTCGTGGTCAAAAGGGGGAAAAGGGGTATGGTCTCACTAAAAGGAAATATTTGAATAAGCTCATAAGAGAAGAGAGGTAAAAGATTCTTTTGAAAAGAACGTTGTAGAGAAAAAAATATTTTCCTATGGGCTTGTCAGTTTCTAGGGTCACGTCCTACAGTCAACATGTGCTCTGATACCATCTTGTAGCGACCCGACCCGAATGGATCAAGTCTCTGTGCTTTCATGTCATCCCTGGATCGGTATGCTGACACACACAGTACTCGAGGATTTATAACAGAGGTAAATCACATGTATAATGTAACGTAAATACTATTACCTCGATCCAAAATATAGCGAAAGCAACAAGGTTGTGGATTCCCATCAACACCAATGGCAAAGTTGAGTATAGGAAATCGTAACCCTAACGTATCACTTACTGTCGTTCGAAAAGTGCGCAACATGAAACGTTGCAGCCCGAAACGGTCAAGACATGGAATATGCTGGGAATGTAACACATAGAGAATAATGGAATGATAAGCCTATACTACATGCATATATGGCTGGTGGAAAGCTCTATGGTTACAGTTTTGCATAAAGCCAATTTTCCCTACTTCAAAGGAATAAAAATTTTAACTATCATGGTGGTTGTTGAACATTGAGAATGGTTGACAGATCCTCAATCCCAATTAAAAGTACTCGTTAAACCCAAACAAATTATATTAAGTAACGTGATGAGATCAACAGGATATCCAGGTACTAGATACTCAAAATTGTCCATAACCGGGGACACGGCTAATCATGATTAGTTTGTACACTCTGCAGAGGTTTGTGCACTTTTCCCCACAAGACTCGATCGCCTCCGTTTGGTTTCTCGTGACTACATGGTGTTTGAGAAACGGATGACCAAGACATAGTCTTTCGTAAGCGCTAGCACCTTACGATGGGTGGACCGTACACCTACATCCCCTACATCTGCTAGTCCACCACTATAAGAGTTCGCACGACTTAGTCAACTATGCGAGCCCATAATGGCTTGTGGCTGCACACGTAAGTTACTAGTATGAATTATCTTATGATCCCTTTGAGCCCTGGGTGGCGGTCCGAAGAAATACAGGCAAGTCCTGAAACCTGTGCCTAGACAGCAAGTCTGGAGTAACCAGTGCCTCAATCCACCAGATGTGTGTTTAAGTTGCCACCTTAGATAAACAATTAATTATCAATCTCACATCTGTCATGGATATTCACTCAAACCCAATCCACGTCTACTAGCATAGCATAGCATAATAAGCAAACGTAGAAGTAACTCCCAAGGTTTCATAAGTAAAACAGGTAATAGGTACTACCTCAACTACTTCCCATCCCACAATTTAATTAGATCCTAATCAATGCAATGTTTGAGGATAGATCTAATGCATAAAAACTGGGTATGAGAAAAGTATGATCAAAGTGTTACTTGCCTGCAAATTTGATGAAGATGATTCGCTCTCAAACTCTTGATAGCTCTACTCGTCACACTCCGGTCAATCTATCGTAATCAAGCAATGGTAACCACACATAAGCAATCACTCAAAAGATCGGAAAGAACGAAGAAAACAATTTGAAAACATCAAAACCAATCAAATAACTCTTGCAACATAAAACAATTTCTAACAGTACCAAAATTATGTGAATTTGGCCTTATCAGAAAGTTTAGGTCAAGAGCTTCGATTTGCAAAAAGAATCAACTAAATTGGAGTTACGAAACTCAAGTTATGATCAAACGAAGTTTGAATTCAAATCTGATCTAATTCAAATTTTAAATTATCAAAAACATGTTTGAGTTGTATTACTGGATAGAGGGATCGAACGAAGAAGTGGGCATTGGTTTCGTTGGATTTGGACTAACGAGTAAAAAGTTATAGCCGTTTGAAAATCAGGGACTAACCGTGAAGAAAACCGATCTAGGGTTTGGAAAGAAAACCAAACGAAAAACCGATCTAGAAAAATCCGGAACGGAAATCGAATGATTCTGAAAAACCGAACCAAGAAAATAAGAGGTGGGCTGGGCTAGTACCTCAAGAGGCGAGGGGCTCGGCTGCTGGCGTTGGGTGGTGGCGGCGGTGAGGGGCGGCGGCGCTGGGTGGGCGGCACATGGTGGTGGGGCGGCGGCGGCGTAGGGCGACGGCGCGGTGGTGGTGAGGAGAGGAGAGGAGAGGTGTTGATTTGATGTGTTAGAGGGGGGTGTGCTTGGGTATTTATATTGGGGAGGGGAGGGTTTTGCTTGGGGTAGCGGACAAGAAATAGACTAGGATTAGGAAACAAGAGGAAAAGATCTAGAAATAGATACGGAAAAAAACGAAAGTAGGAAAAGAGTCCTACTAGTATTAGGAAAAGGAAAAAGGAGCGGCTCCCTGGCTCCCTTGGTGCGGCGCGCGTGATGGCCTTGGCCTTGGCCGGCCGGTGGCTTGCGGCTTGGGCCTTTGGCCCAAGGCGCTGCGGATTTTTTTTAAAGACAGAGACAACAAAACAAAATAATAAAACCAAATAAAATTTTATATAGGCATATAATATATCAAAATTTTCAGAAAAAATTTTCCTACAACATGGATATTTCTATAGCATTAAATAAAATTCACACAAATTTAAATAAAGCAAAGAGTGCTTCTGCCTAATAAAATCCAATGAAAATCATTTTAAAATACGATAATGACTTCAAATTAATTTCTCTCCAATTTCTGATGTAGGGAATCATGTTACCCTATTTTCCATATATTTTATTTTTGGAGAAAATAATTTGAATAAAACACCAATAACTCCAAATTGAAAATAAATTCAAAAGAATTTTGAATTTTAATTCTTTGAAACTCCCAACTCATATTTCATATGTTTTGAAGAAGTCATTTTATCTTCGCCGTGAAAATCATTGAGTTGCATAAAGTTTCAGAATTGGAAATATTTTCCAAATGAAATTCAAATATTTTCAGCACCCTTGTCATTTAAATAAATGGAAGAAGTCATGTCATCTTCTCTCCGGGGTTTTGTGATGAAAGAATTTGAATTCCCGAAGATCATAAAAGCAAAATGAAAGTTTGGGAAAGTCCTTTTATTCCCTCTCATTTAACTTTCAAAAAGTTTCGAATTCACTCACTTTCAGTCAATCAATCAAGCAATCAATCAAAACTATCTATATATTATAACATTCCAAAATTTAGAATTTTGGGATGTTACTGAAGGTCTACAAAGAACTACTCACGCATCATCGGAGAGGCATAAATGGAAGTGGTGAACCCCTCTGTGATGGTGTCTAGATTGGATCTGGTGGTTCTAGACTCTGCGGCGGCTGGAATTGATTTTCGTTCACTCCCTTAGGGTTTCTGGAATATTGGGGTATTTATAGAGCAAAGAGGCGGTTCGGGGGGCTCCCGAGGTGGGCACAACCCACCAGGGCACACTAGGGCCTCCTGGCGCGCCCTGGTGGGTTGTGCTCTCCTCGGAGCACCCCCAAGGCGCGGCCATGGCCCATTAGGTGTCTTCTGGTCCATAAAAAAATCTCCGTGAAGTTTCCTTGCATTTGGAATCCGTTTGGTATTGATTTCCTGCGATGTAAAAAACATGCAGAAAACAACAACTGGCACTTGGCACTATGTCAATAAGTTAGTACCAACAAATGATATAAATGATTATAAAACATCCAAGATTTATAATATAACAGCATGGAACCATCAAAAATTGTAGATACATTGGAGACGTATCAGCATCCCCAAGCCTAACTCCTGCTCGTCCTCGAGTAGGTAAGTGATAAAAAACAGAATTTTTGATGTGGAATGCTGCCTAACATGTCATATCGTATTCTTTTCTTTATAGCATGGACATTTGGACTTTTATGTGATTCAAAGTGTCGGTGTACTAGAGTATGGTTACCCTAGTATCCCGAACTCGTGCACGGACAGTCGCAGCACCCCGCGGCAGGGCTGGCCTGGTGACCGCCAAGATCCTCAGCGGCTCCTTTGGAGCCGCTCAAGAACAAAGTAATCAAGGCCCGACAAGAGGAGCTTGCCGGAAGGCCACTCAGGGCACAAAGGAACAAGACCCGGCAAGAGGAGCTTGCCGGGAAGGCTTGGTGAGCGACAAGCTCCCGAGCGCGACAAGAACCTTGCCGCGGCAAGGTGCTCGCCGCGGCAAGTGACCTCTCTTCATCTCCGCTCCAGCTCATCCGCCAACGTGTCGCCATGGGGCTTCCCCAAGCACGCGTGTCGACGGGCTGTGCAGCCAGCGGGGAGCAGCGATAAGCGGCGCTGACAAGCTACCATCGTGGCAAACGGAGGCGCGCTTTGACGGTCCCTGTTACCTTTGTTTAGGCGATCGAGACGGGCATTCATGACTCTTGTCCCTTGCCGCCGAGTTAGGTATAGGCCATCGTGACACCTGTACAAAGCGGTGTACCAACCTCTGTTTTTCCTATTCTACCCTTTTTACTTGCCACTGTGGTGGCCCCTTGTGCCTATAAAAGGAGGCCCAAGTGCAACGTGAAAGGGTTCGGTTCAGCTCGGTTTAGTTCACTCGACTCATCCGATACACACATACACTCGAGCTAGGTTACAGAGCCCTCATTGCTCCCTAGCAAGAACTCAAATAATCGCAGACAAACAAGAGGAGTGTTATCTCTCGGAGAGCTCGAAGCTGGGTAAATCTGCTCGTGTGCATCGCTCGATCCGCTCTTTGTGCAACCTCCGCCCCCTCCGAACCACAAGGGACCAGGTCCCATAGGTGTTAGTGGGCCACGATCAGCCTCCCGACATCTTTGGCGCGCCCGGGGGGCGTCGAGGCTGTGTGAACTGATCCAGCGGTCACAGAGCAACTTCATCATCATCTTCATCAACATGGCGCCGAAGAAGAAGTCTTCGGCAGCAGCAGAGCCGTCCGCGTCGAACCCACCACCACCGGAGCTGACGGGTGGTGGGGAAAACGCTGGCGGAGGAACGGGCGTCGTCGAGAGAGCCCACAACGCCGCCAGGTCCAAGGACAAGGCAGCGCAGGCGTCGGCGTCCGAGTCCGCACCGCGTCCTTCTCAGGAGGCGCGGGACCGACAGCGTCATGATGCTCGCAGCACCATACGCTCGTTGGATCAAGGCCAAGCTGGAGGATCCCGAGGCCCTCGAGACCCGCATGCACACCAGCATGCCGGTACGAGCGGAGTACGGTCGCTTGGGCGGGATGCTGCTCCTCCTAACTTGGTTAGGAGTCCGAGCACATCCCGTTCCTCGCTACGTACGCCATTGCCACCCACTACTCCAGCAGAAGCCTTGGCGAGAGCTCAGTTACTTCTAGACTACCCTCCAACGGCCGACAAGGTCGACGAATGGAGGGCCACAATTCAGAGTCTCATCGGCTTCGCCAACGGCGACGTCCCGCGGCAACCAAACTGCGTCCTTGCCGCGGCGAGGCGACAAGGCACGAGCCGGTGGCGACGAAACCTGCGGGGGTGACACCACCATGCACTCCCCTTCCCGAAGGCCAAGATCACCAGCTCCTCGGATCCACATCGACAGCGACTCCACCGCATCGTCGGATCCACGAGCTCGCCGTGATCAGCGGCAAGTTCTTAAAGAACGACAAGAAGAAGACGCTCGAACCCGTATCGAGCGCCGAAGAGAAGCGCGGCGTCAATCCGACCAGCGTGTCGGGCCCACTGTCGATATGCATGCGCCCGAAGAACCAGCGACTTGCAGACGTGATAGGTTGCCCTGCGTTCACTTTCGTGAGCTGCGGCAAGTCCAATGGCCCGACAAGAAAAACTTCAAGCGGATGTGCGGAGAAGTATGATGGCAGGACACACCCATCGAGTTCTCAAAGATCTACACCATCGCGGTGCAGGCTGCGGGGGGACGAGACGACAAGATCCTTGCCAACTACTTCCCTCTGGTGCTTAAGCCAAACGTCAGATCTTGGCTCATGCACTTGACGGACAGTTCCATATCCTCTTGGGCAGATCTATGCCATCAGTTTGTCGGCGCCTTCACAGGCGGCCACAAGCCTCATGGCCAGGAGAGTGACCTTCACCTGCTTGCCCAAAAGGAGGGAGAGTCCCTGCGCAAGTTCATCCAGAGATTCAGTCGAGTGCACTACAACATCCCAGACGTCCACCCTGCCGCGGTGATCAGCGCGTTCCATCGAACGCAAGGAACCGCAGGATGAGGAGGAGATGGCGATGTGCAAAGTAAAAGACGCCGTGAGCTCATACGGCCGACAAGTGCACGCGTCTTTGAGGAAGGAGGAGACTCCTAGGAGAGAATGTTGAAGTAGGACCAGACAGTGAGGAGACCGCCCCGGCAAGGAAGAACCAGCGGCGGAACAACAGAAGGAAGAAGAACAAAGAGGTACTAGTTGTCGAGCAGTCCGGCAACGGAGGTGGCGCCGGCAAGGCTAAGGCTAGCGGCTCCGGCAAGGAGGTTGCCGCTGACACCGACCGCCAAGCTGTGGCGGCCGCCGACAAGTAGGACAGCTCCAACAAGCAGTACTGCAAGATTCACCGCACCAAGGGCCACGACCTCCAGAGCTGCAAGAAAGTCGAGCAGCTTGTTGAACCGCAGAAAGCGAATCTGGCGGCGAGACAAGGAGAAGGCCCAGAAGGTGCAGGTGCAGCTAGCAAGAAGAGACCCGGCCGGGAGGACGCCTGCAAGGCCAAGCGGTGGCAAGGAGACAGACCTCCCCGCGGCCGCGACAAGGACGAAGACGAAGATGACGATGAAGATATGGAAGATGATGAAGCTGATGAGCAGGAGTTTCAGAAGGCAACAGAGGTCCTCTGTGTTGATGGTGGTGCTTCTCTGCATACCTCGCACCGCCAACTCAAACAGTGGATGCGAGAAGTTAATGCCGCAGAACCATCCATGGAGTCACGCAGGCCTCTGAAGTGGTCCAGCACGCCCATTGTCTTTGACATTGAGGACCACCCTGATCGCATAACTGCGGTCGGGTGCTTGCCGATGTTGGTCTCACCAACCATCCGCAACCTCAAGGTCACAAAGATGTTGGTTGACGGCGGGGCCGGCCTGAACCTGATCTCCTCTGCAGTGCTCCAGAAGCTTCAAATCCCTGACAGCGAGCTCGAAGAGACTGGTACTTTCCAAGGAATCAACCCAGGAAGGAGCAAGCCCAAAGGGAAGATCACGTTGCCGGTAACATTTGGCAGCGAGCTCAACTTCAGAACTGAGAGGGTCACGTTTGACGTTGTCGATTTCCCATTGCCCTACAATGGCATACTTGGTCGCCCAAAGACTCGCCAAGTTCATGGCCGCTCTCATTATGCTTACAACTTACTCAAGATGCCCGCCCGATAAGCGCCATTTCTGTCCATGGCGACAAGAAGGATGCGCTTATCTGCGCCGACAAGATTTACCGGGATGCAGCAGCTGCGACAGATAGCAAATCACTTACCGCTGAAGCTCCCGGGGAGAAGAAGACCACCAAATCCGGCAAGAGCTCTGATGCCCACTCCGGCAAGCGCACCTCTTCGGAGTGCTGCGCTACCGTCGAGGACGCACCATCTAGCTCCACCGGCAAGTGCAAGAAGAAGATGGCGGCTCCGCCGAAGACCAAGAGGGTGCCCGCCAAGGAGGACGGCACTGGTGGTACCTTCACCATCAATGCCACGCTTGACCCTAAATAGGAAGGCGAGCTCATTGCTTTCCTGCGGGCGAATGTCGATGTGTTTGCATGGCAACCATCTGACATCCCCGGTGTTCCCAGGAAAGTAATTGAGCACCACCTAGCTGTCTATCCTCACGCGCGGCCCGTCAAGCAAAAAGTTAGGAAACAGGCAGTGGAGCACCAAGAGTTCATTGTAGAAGAGATTAAGAAGTTGGAAGCAGCAGGCCTCGTCAGAGGAGTCCTCCATCCCACGTGGTTGGCCAATCCGGTAGTTGTATCGCATAAGGCAAATGGGAAATGGAGACTTTGTATTGACTTTTACAGATGTTAATAAAGCTTGTCCCAAAGACCCATTTCCTTGTCGCAGATCGACCAGATTGTTGACTCCACGGCTGGATGTGATCTGCTTTCATTTCTTGATGCATATTCAGATATCATCGATCTTCATGGCGTAAGAGGATGAAGAGAAAACCGCATTCATTACACCATGTGGCACGTACTGCTTCATACGGATGCCTTTCGGTTTGAAGAATGCTGGTTCAACCTTTGCAAGAGTAGTCCATGATGCCTTTGAGCCACAGATACATAGAAATGTAGAAGCCTACATGGATGACATAGTGGTCAAGAGCAAGGACAAAGCAACTCTAGTTCAAGATTTGGATGAGACTTTTGCAAATCTGCGCAAGATCAACCTCAAGATCAACCCCGAGAAGTGCGTGTTTGGAGTCCTTCCGCAAGCTTCTCGGGTTCTTTGTATCTCAGCGGGAATGAAGCCAATCCCGACAAGATCAAGGCTATTGAGCAGATTGAAGCACCAAAGCGCGCCAAGGATGTAAGAAGGCTTGCGGTTGCGTGGCTGCTCTCAAAGAGGTTTATCTCTAAGTCTGCTGAGCGCTACCGCCATTTTTCAAGATTTTGAAAAGGCAGGTCCAATGAAATGGACTCGAATCGGAGGCTGCGCTGCAGGATTTGAAGAGATACCTGTCCCGCACTCAATACTTGTCGCACCTAGGCCACAAGAGAAGTTGTGCTGTATATAGCGGCAACCAATCAAGTGGTTAGTGCTGCGTTAGTAGCGGAGAGGAGGCGATGATGAACCGCAACCGAGGCAGGTGCATCCAGCGACAAGCAGGGGCTTCGCCGTCAAGCTCTGGTCCCGACAAGGATGGATCTTTGCAGAATTGCGACAAGATACGAAAAGGATGGTGCAGCGCCCCATCTACTTTGTCGGTTCCCTTCAGAGGGGCTAGGTCAAGGTACTGTGTGCGAAGTTGCTTTTCGCCTCCTCATGGCCTCGAGAAAGCTGCGCCATTACTTCCAAGCACATGAGATAACAGTTGTCACTCGCTTCAATGAAGAGGATTTTGCAAAATCCAGAAGCAACAGGCAGAATTGTCGAATGGGCACTGGAACTGTCAAGCTTTGGTCTCAAGTTTGAAAGCACTTCAACTATCCAAAGCAGAGCATTGGCAGAATTCATAGCAGAGTGGACGCCAACGCAAGATGAAGAAATTCCAGACGAGCTTCCCGTCAAGGAGGCAAATAAAGAGTGGCTGATGTACTTTGATGGTGCCTTCTCGCTGCAAGGCGCCGGTGCGGCGTGTGCTTATCGCACCCACGGAGAGCACCTCAAGTACATAGTCCAGATGCACTTTCCCAAGGAACAAGCAACAAACAATACTGCAGAGTATGAAGGTTTGCTTGCCGGTCTCAGGATTGCGGTAGACCTTGGGATCAAGAAGCTCATTGCCAGGGGGGACTCGCAACTTGTCGTCCGCCAAGTAAATAAAGATTATCAGAGTCCGTTGATGGAAGCCTACGTCGATGAAGTGAGGAAGCTAGAAGAGCACTTTGAAGGCCTGCAAATGGAACATCTTCCAAGAGCTCAGAATGATATTGCTGACGGCCTATCAAAGTGCGCCGCACTCAAGTTACATGTGGAACCAGGAATTTTTGTGCTCAAGCTAACTCAACCAACTGTAACACCATCAACTGGGCAGAGCAAGAAGAGGAAGTTGGTTTCCGGTGACTACTTTCCGGCAGAGCTCCCTGAAGCAGCCGCCAAAAAGGTCCCCAAAATCAACGCAAAAATCGCTGAGGAGCAGTCTGCTTGACAAGCCTCAAGGTTTGTTTCGTTGAAGCAGACGCCCCGACAAGTTTTGCTTCGCAGCTTGCCGGGATCATCAAGCTCCGCCGAGCCAATGGTCCTTGCCGAGAAGCTGATGTTCCCGCAGCGGCAGATGAGCCTTTAGTCCTTGTTGTCGAGCCACGAGGCTCCAAAGATGGGCACAACAGATCGCCCATTTCCTTGAGACAGAGAACTTCCAAGAGCAAGAAGAAGCGGAAAAAGTAGCCCGGCAATCAAGTATGTACCAGTTTGTTGACAACATCCTGCATGTAAGAAGACTCAACGGTGTGAAATTGAAGTGTATTTGCGGGAAGACGGATGAAACTGTTGGCAGAGATACACGGAGGCATATGTGGTCACCACATTGGCGCAAGAGCACTTGCGGCAAAGCTTCCGGCAAGGTTTCTTCCGCCGAAGCCCTCCAGGATGCAACCGCACAAGTAACCAAGTGTGAAGCGTGCAGGCCCATTCCAAACAGATACACCAACCAGCTCAAGCTCTCCAGACGATCCCTTTATCCTGGCCCTTTTCGGTCTCGGGGCTCGACATCATCGGCCCCTTCCCCCAAGCTGTCGGGGGCTTTGAGTACTTGTACGTCGCAATCGACAAGTTCACAAAGTGGCCGGAAGTGGAACGATGAGGAAGGTGACAGCACGCGTCGGCGATCAAGTTCTTCAGTCAATTGTTTGCCGCTTTGGGATTCCTAATAGGATCATCACCGACAACGGCACACAGTTCACAAGCCGCACCTTCATGCAGTACGCCCAAGATTTTGGCACCAAGATCTGCTTTGCTTCTATTGCTCATCCGAGAAGCAACGGTCAAGCAGAGAGAGCAAACGCTGAAGTGCTGCGGGGACTCAAGACCAGAACTTTCGACGAGGCTGCGCAAGTCGCGAAGAAAACTGGATCGAGGAGCTGCCGGTGGTTCTTTGGTCGATCAGACGACGCCAAATCGAGCCACCGCCGAGACACCTTCGCTCTAGTCTATGGAGCGAGGCAGTTCTCCCCATGGAACTCAGATACGGGTCACCTCGAGTGCTCGCTATGATGAGCTTGAGCAAGAGCAGCTGCGACAAGATGACGCGCTGCTCCTCGAGGAGGATCGTCTTCAGCTGCTGCACGAGCTGCTCGTTACCAGCAAGCTTTGCGCCGCTACCATAGCCAAAGTTAATGCCGAAGCTTCGAGGAAGGCGACCTTGTTCTTGGCGCGCTCAATCCGCCAAGAATTCCAACAAGTTGACGAAGTGGGAAGGCCCTTATCGGTGAAACGAGTCACTAGGCCCGGCGCTGTCCGCCTTGGAGATGAAGATGGTGTTCCGTGAGCAATTCCTGGAATATAGAGCATCTTCGCAAGTTTTACCCATAAAGTAGCGTTGTTGCGGAATCCGTTCCGCAACCACCCTTTGTACAAGTCTTGCCGCTGTTGCATGTAATCCTTTGTACAAAGCCGGGCATGCACCCGTGCATCAAGAAGTTTATGTGTTGCGCACAACTTGTCAAGATATGCTTTCATAATCTTATATGCATGTGTTATCTAACATTTTGTGCAGCCTTCACACCGGTAGCGATAACGAGCCACTAGGCTCCATAACTTTATTTTCTTCTTTCTTCTCAAAAGAGAGCAAGGTTCATCCACCCACAAGTTAACCGGGGGGGAAGGAGAAGATAAGGATGTGGGCCACCAAGTGTCGCTCGAGGAAGTATCACCTTGCCGGGAAGCAAACAACAGAAAAGCTAAGTCGCCAAGTTTAAACAATCAGTTTTTAAATTTTCAAGTTATCTTCCTCGAACGATAGTACTTTGTATGGAGAATTCGTGCGCGGAGGAACCAACTCGTGGCTACCTTGCGCCCTTATGTTGTTTCGAGTCCGCTCAATGACTTAAGCGTGCTGCAACTAGTTACGACAAGGTTGCTTGTCGGAGGCAGCATCGCCGAAGAAGTTGCCGACGTTCCAAGACGGCGCTTCATGCAAAGGTGTTTGCACCGACAAGTCCCCTAAAAGCGTAGGGCATAAACATACAAGGGAAGAAATCGAGTAAAGGAAATAACATAGCATTCGATTTCCTAAGATAGTGTATATTACATAATAGTTTGTCGCGGATCTAATGAGTTGTTCTAAACACGGTCTGCAGCGACAAAGGAAAGATAAAACTTGGCGGCCTAGTCCACTCGGTCGCCATCAACCCTCTTCACCTTGCTCACCCTGTCCACGATGGGTGCGACAAGGGCTTTGAGCGCTTCAACGTCATCACTTGGCGGCAGGGACTTGAGGACATTGGTGAAGTTGACACCCGGATTGCGGAAGGCCACCTTCATCAACACCTTCTGGAGGGCCCCGGCGCAGACTTGGCGCGACTCCTCAGCTAGCTGCTTTAGGATCTCTTCCCGGAGCCGCTGGAGACCCGTCAACACGCCCTTGAAAAACAGGCTGAGCTTGGCGCTGGGTTGGAGGTTCTCGTCGGTGAGTATCCAAGATCCACCATCCACAGCTCCATCACTCGGTGTGGATGGCGGCAAATGTCCACAAGACTTTACATCAAAGTGCATTATGCTGTCCACGAGATTATTACGGCGGTCACAAGATTCGACAAAGAGCTCCTCGCTGGCTTTGATCTTCTCCAACAGGCCCGCTTCCCGCTCCTTGGCGCCTTCCAACGTCTCCGTCAAGGTGGTCAGTTTCAGCTCCAGATCCGCCTTGGAGTCCTTGGCGGCATCGATCTCCTTGATCTTCTCAGCGAGACGACCCTGCAACTCACCGAGAGTGTAGGCGTCCTTCTCGCGCTCATGCTTTAGCGCGGTGACCTCTTCGCCGCTCTTCTGAAGGGTGGCCTCCAGCTGGGTCACCCTCATCTCTAATTCCTTCTTGGCGGCCTCGGCGGCCGCGGCAGCATCCTTGGCCTCCTTGAGTGCTCCGCCAATTGATTCCTCACGCGCGGCAAGATCTTCCTCATAGCTGTCGAGGTTGATCTTCCGCTGCACCAGTTCACCTTCTTGCGCAAGAGCTTCTCACCGCAAGCCTCTGCTGCTCCTCGACCTCGGCCTTCTCCAAGATGAAGGTCGTGCGCCTCGACAAGCTGTTCCCAGCGCTCGCTATGTCCCGAGAGTTTCCTTGTTGGCGCGCCGAGCTCTTCTGCAGCGTTTCTCCATGTCAGCTCCGCCCTCGCGACAAGCGCCTCCACGACTCCAATTTGGCTTGACGGGCGGTAGAGCGACAACCTCCTCAAGCTGCTCCTCCTCCTCAGCTCTGCTGCTGCTTGAGCGCCAACCAGCGACAGCCCGCGGAGGCGAGCAGTTCCCGTCAAGGTCTCCTTTGGCAGGTGCCACGAGCTTGACGCCCACGGAAGCTTGATGAAGACGCCTTCACCGACCTTCAGATAGGCGCCGGGCTGGGGCTCTTCAGAGTCTGGTGCGGCATCGGTGGCAGGGGGATCAGCGGTCGGTGCAGCGCCTGGCGCTCCTGCGGCCTCAGGGCCGTCAGTACGATCACCGGACCCCTCCCCAGCCTCTGCACCGGCAGCCTTGGCGGCCTCCTCGTCGGCGGACCCGTCGGCGCCGGCCTCCTCCTCCATGTTGGCGGCGTCGTCATTGTTGCCGTGAGCGTCCTCCTCGCCGGCAACCTCAGTCTCCATCGACCCTCCGGTAGATGGATCTGATGATCAGAAAAAGAAAAGAACAAGTCAAGCAAACGTTCGAAGAGAAGAACAGAAGAAAACAAGACCCAAGGGAAATTTTCAAATAAGAAGATTACCTGCAATGGGATCTGTAGCCGCGGTCTCCACCACGGGAGGGTCGTCGGCACTGCCCCTTGTCGGAGAGACCTCTCTTGCCGGAGAGCGCTCCCTTGGCGGAGAGTTCTCCCTCGGCGGCGTAGTTGAAGCAAGCAGAACTTCAGGAGTGACTTCTGGGGCCTCCTGATGGGGCTGCTCTGCTCCTACACAATTCGACAAGTCAGATATCAGTAAGGAAGGAACACCCAAGCACACCAAACCGTAAGAGATAACCCAAACACTTACGCTGGGGGCTGTGCTGGGGGCTGCTCTGTTGAAGGGTTGCCGGATCCAGCAAGGGAGTCTCGACGTGCCTCCCTGCTGTTGCAGAGGGGAATCGTCTTGACGGCGATCACCGGGGTCTTGGCCCTTTTCGACGCCCTCTGAGCCAGCGTCCTGAAGAAGGAAAGAGCTCAGAATGAAGCAAGTCAGATACAAGACGAAGCAGTAAATTGAAGAATTACAAGTAGCAGCAACAAGAACTTACTCTTCCTCTTCTTCCTCGGAGCTGAGAGCGGAGAAGTCAAGTCCGCTCGAGGCGGCGAGCTGGAGGAGTAGGCTCCTCGGGCGCTTGGCGGGACCGTGGCTCGAAGGCCCGCTCCCGTTCTGTTGTGGCGGCAGGAGGCGCTCCGCATGCATCGTTGCTTGCCGTGGTGGAAGGGCGGGCGAGGCGGCTGTTGGGCCGTCTGCCGCCCGCCACTTCTCGGTCTTTATGAGGCGTCTCTTGGCGGGCCGGGCTCCTCCTGTGGCAAGCTGCTTGACGGCGGAGGGAAGCGCCCGCCGGCTCTTCTGGATTGACGTCGGGCTCGGCCTGCTCCTCCTCACCGGCAAGCTCTTCTCGGTCGGCAAGGCTTGCCGCCTCGGCTGTTTCCGCCTCCTCGACGGTAAACCCAAACACGCCCGGCGGGCGGCAGATTCTCGCCTCCTCCAACCTTAGGCGTCGCGCCATCTCACCGCCGGTGGTGTCGCGGGTGAGCCGTCTCTGCTTCGTCGGCGCGGATCGGCACTTCCGCCAAGTTGTCGAAGAACTGCCTGCACGCGTCGTCGGCGGGCTCTGCCAAGTTGGAGCGATTCCATTGGAATCGCACAACGGCATCATCGCGCGGATGCCGTCAAGCGAAGAGTTGTTGCACAAGGGCACGACTCCCCTCGGCAACATGCACCACTCGGGGTGATCCGCATCAGGCTTGAACAGCTCCCGCAGCATGCCGTCCAGCTCCAAGACAGTGAAGTTCCAGTTCAAACCCGGGCGCAGCCTCATGATGTCCGCCGCGTTTTGGAATTCCCAAGCAGGCCTCCTCCTCTCCTGCAAGGGCGCAATGCAGCGGCGAAGGAAGTCCGCGCCAACAGCTCCTACGGTAAGCCCTGCTTGCCGGAGACGCAAAATCCTAGTCATGGCAATCTTCAACTTGTCGTCCTCCGGCGCCAAGTTGCTCCAATCATTGCCGCGCACTATGGGAGTTTGGCGCAGGGCGGTAAAAGGCTGTGGCTCCTCCTCTAAGATCCAACACCAGTCATCTCTCCACTCCTCCCACTTGTTGTGCAGCTCTCAAGTCAAGATCGCTTCTTTTTGCCGATCCCAGAGACCCATGCAATCCCTCCATAGCGGCTCTCCTCTCTACGCTGGGCATGAATTAATGGCGGAAGAGTGCTACATTTGGGTGGACCCCGACAAAGTTCTCGCAGAGGTGTGCGAAAACAGCCAAGGTGAGGACGGCGTTGGGGGTGAAATCAAGGAGGCGGAGGCCATATGTGTTCATGACATCGCAAAAGAATTCAGAAAAGGGCGGGCAGAGCCTGCAGTTGAAGAAAAGCGCGAAGAAAGGGTACCCGATGGAAACTTTCTCGGATGTGGCGGCGGAACTGACTCTCGTGCGCGGGTGCGCCCGCGTCTCCGTCGACCAGAAAAGGTAATACAGCTCCCGCAGCTCCTTCCTGTCAAGCAGGGGATCGAAGAGGGCCCGCTCCTTCCGCAGCGCCGCGAGCCGCTGCGCCTCGGCCGATTTCACCCCTTTGCCCTTGTCAGCTTTCGGAGCCATGGCGGAGGTGGTGGAGGAGGTCGACGACGTTTATGGTGACGGTGGCAATGGGGAAGGGGCGAAGCGTCGCTCTCTTTGGGCTCAAGGAGAAGGGGGGGGAGCGGCGGGGGTTTCTGATGTGACAGCAATGGCAAGTGGGCGTCCTGCCCCTGTTCCCCCTGCTTATGAAGGGGAGAGGGGACAGGCGTTCGATTTTCCCATTAAAAGCCCCACGATCTCTCCCACGACGCCACGTCCGAACGTGCCGTTCGTGGGGGCGTGGTGGGTCGAGCGAATAACTACGCGATCCAGCCCGCGCGTGCCCAGACCTTTATTTTGGGCCTGGCCCAACAGAGCTCGGCGCCGTGTGTGGCCCATGCCGGGGCTCTGCCGGTGTACTAGAGTAGGGTACCCTAGTATCCCGAACTCGTGCACGGACGATCACACACCAGCGGCGGGGCACAACTGGTGACCGCCTAAGATCTCTCGGCTCCTTTGGAGCCGCTCAAGAACTAAAGTAATCAAGGCCCCGCAAGAGGAGCTTGCCGGGAAGGCCACTCAGGGCACAAAGAAACAAGACCCCGGCAAGAGGAGCTTGTGGGGAAGGCAGTGAGCGACAAGCTCCGAGCACGGCAAGAACCTTGCCAACTCAAATAGATGTCGGGAGGTTGATCGTGGGGCCCACTTAACACCTATGGACCTGGTCCCTTGTGGTTCGGAGGGGGGCGGAGGTTGCACAAAGAGCGGATCAAGCGATGCACACGAGCAGATTTACCCAGCTGGAGCTCTCCGAGAGATAACACCTCATCGCTGCTTGTCTGATTATTTGAGTTCTTGCTAGGGAGCAATGAGGGCTACAGTAACCTAGTTCGAGTGTATGTGTGTATCGGATGAGTCGAAAGTGAACTAAACCGAGCTGAACCGAACCCTTTCTACATTGCACTTGGGCCTCCTTTATAGGCACAAGGGGTCACCACAGGTGGTAAAAAAGGGTAGAATAGGAAAACAGAGGTTGGTACACCGCTTGTACAGTGTACAAGGCTCTATACCTAACTCGACGGCAAGGGACAAGAGTCATAAATGCCCGCCTCACCGCCTCGAAACAAGGTAACAGGGACCGCTAAGCGCCATCCGCTTGCTATGATGGTAGCTTGTCGGCCGCCGCTTATCGCTGCTCCCTCATGGCTGCACAGCCCGCCGACACGCCAGAGCTTGGGAAAGCCCCTGCATGCGACATCGCTACGGATGAGCTGGAGCGGAGATGAAGAGAGGTCACTTGTCGCTGGGCGAGCACCTTGCCGCTGCAAGGTTCTTGTCGCGCCGGAGCTTGTCGCCACCAGCCTTCCCTGCAAGCTCCTCTTGCCGGGTCTTGTTTTGTGCCCTGAGGGCCTTCCGCAAGCTCCTCTTGCCGGGCCTTGATTACTTTAGTTTTTGAGCGGCTCCAAAGGAGCCGCTGAGGATCTTGGCGGTCACCAGCCAGCCCCTGCCGCTGGGTGCTGCGATTGTCCGCAGGCACGAAGTTCGGGATACTAGGGTACCCTACCTAGTACACCGACCGAGCCCCCGGCTCGGGCCACACACGGCGCCGAAGCTCATGGGCCAGCCCAAAACAGTGCATGGGCACGCACGCCTCGATCGCGCAGTTATTCGCCGACCTCATTCACGCCCCCACTTAACGACATCGCCCGAGTTGCCGCACCCGGTCGCCCAACTTGGCGAGCCCGGAGAGCCGGCAGCGGAAACTTGGCGGAAGGCCGCCGGCCGACGAACGAGGCTCCCCGCGCCCCCAAAGCAGGAGAGGCCGCGCCCGTTAGGAGGCGGAGGCCCCCCGGGGGGGGAAAAGGAGGCAAATTTGGGCCCGGCAAGTTTGCCCCGGGAAGGCTTGCCAAAGGAAGGGGCCGGCCCGAGCCAATCCGGAAGGCCGGGGCCCCTCCGCCCAGCCGAGGGACCCGCCCCCGCTTAAAAGCCCGAAGAAGAAGGGGGGGGGGGCCCAACCCTCATACGCCCCCCCGGAACACTTTCTCGCCCCCCAAAAGCGGGGCGGGGGCCAGGCCCCGAAGCGCCCGAGGGAGCCCCCCGCCGGGGAGCGGACTTCTTTCCCGCCCACCCCAGGAAGAAGGGAAAAGAAGCCCTTTTGTAATTCTTCTTTTGTTGCCTTGTTTCCTTCTTCTCTGACTTTCCTTCTTAGGCCGAGAGGGCCCAAAGGGCCGACCCCGGTCCGCAAAATTCCCGGGGGCTGGGAGGACGCCCCGAGATCTTCCGGACCGCAATTCCGAGACCCAAAGACGCCCCCAGCCCAATGGGGTTATCTTCCTTTTTCGGGTTTCTTCCTTTCTACGCTTGTGATTTTTCCCCCCCATCGACCCCTTACCCCGGGGCGTTTCCCAGCCCCGGGGGAGAACCCCGCCAAAGCGCCCCGCAAAAGGGGAGGGGCGGCCGCGCCCCGGGGGAGCCCCAAGTCCCGCAGGTTTTTCTTGAAAATTTTGGCGTTTTTCGCCCCAACGCGGACGCTTTTTCTCTCCCGGCCCACCAGGGCCTAGCCGGGTTCCGGGCGGGGAGCCGGGCCAAAAAACCCGGGCCGCCAACTGGAGGAGGGGCCCGGGCGCCGCCGGTCCCGGGGGGGCCGCCAAGGCGCCGGGCGGAGGCCCGGGAGGGGCCGGACGAGAGGGGCCCCACGCGGGCGCCATGACCGACCGCTTCCCGCCCCGAGCCCGGAAAACCCAGCCCCGGGCCCCAACGGGAACCTTCCAAGCCCGTGGGCGCTGCGGGCACCCCCAAGGGGAGACCCGAGGTCGGGGCCCCCGGGGTTCCGGTTGAGCCCAAGAAAAGGGGCCAGCCCGGGAGGACACCGAAGGCTGGGCCTCCCGCCTGGAACCAAATTGGAGCCCGGAGGCCGGTGCGGGGCGGAGCCGAAGGAGAAAGGAAGACCCGGGGCCAACAAGGAAACCCGGGGCAAGGGTGGGCAGCTTGCAGGGACGGCCTTCATCTTGAGGGCCGGGTCGAGGAGCAGAGAGGCGCCGGAGAACTTTCCAAGGGGCCCAGCGGAAATCAACCTGGAGGGAAGCGCCGGGGGGAAAATTTGGGGAGATCAAAGGCCAAGGAGTGCCGCCGGAGGCCGCCAAGAAAATTAGGACGGGTACCCACTAGGACCTTGTGACCCGGGCACCCAGCATGAGCGGAAAGGGGCCCAACCCGGGATTCCGCCCGCTAGGTCAAGGGATGGAAGGCCCAAGGCGGAGACAAACCAACCTTGAGGAGCGCAAGGGCCGGGCGGAAGGGTTGGAGAAGTGCCCGAATCCCGGACCCCAATAATCTTGGGCCCTAATGCCCGGGACAAAGCTTGTGGCCCGGCCATCCCCGGGGGGGGGTGGTGGATCTGGATACCCCCAGGAAACCTCCCCCGCCAAGCTCTTTGTTTTTAACTTTAGGTCCGCGGCCCAAAATAAACACTACAGGATCGGCCCAAGTTCCGCCCCTTTTTGATGGGTGGCCTCCGCTGGGGAACTTCCCAACCTGTCCTGCCGCCAAGTGGACTAAAAAGTTTTGCCACCCACTGGGAAAGGGTGGCAAGGTAAGGGTTGAGGGACCATAGGCCGCCAAGTTTTATTTTTTTTCGCGCAGTTTTAAACAATATTAATCCGCGAAAATATTTGAATTAACTATTTAAATGGCAATTTATTTTTTTGTTTCTTCCCGTTGTTTATCCCTACCTTGGGGTTTGGCAAACACCTTTTCCCGGGGAAAGGGGTAAACTGCCCTTTGGAAAAGAATTTGGAATTAGTTGCCCCTTTAATCGCACGGTAAAAACAAAGGGGAAAAAAAGTTGGCCTCCCCGACTTTTCCATACAAAGCTTTCGAGGAAGTCTTGTTTAAAAGATTTTTAAACGGCGACTTTTTTTTGGGTTTGTTCCGAAGGGATCTTTAGCGCCTTTGGAATCCATTTCTTTCCGAATTGTTGGGGGAGCCTTTCTCTTTTGAGGAAAGGGTAGTTTGGACCTAGGGCCTTTCCCTCGGGGAAGGTGAAAAATTTGATAACCAGAAAAGTTTAAAGCTGATCCTTTGTGGCAACCAAGGCTTTTGTACGGGTTGCCTTTCAAAGGATTCTGAACAGCGCAAATTTTTTGGTTGGTGGTTCCAAGCTTTTAGGGAAAACTTCAAAGTGCCTATACCGGAATTCTGAACGCCTCTTTGCTAAGGAAACAATCGGCCGTGACCTTCACCCGAAAAGGGCCCCCACTTCGGCCAACTTTTGGAATTTTTAAGCGCCCAAGCGGTCCCCAAGCCGTTCTTTGCTTGGGCCCGGGGGGAAAGCAGATCGGAAAAAGGGGACCCCTTGAGGGCGGGACTTGTGCGTGCCTTTGTCGTATCAAACGGCACCATGACCTAGAATTCCGTGGGGGAACTCCCCCTTAACTGGCAATGTCCCCGGGTCGACGGCCGCCCCAGATTAAAGCCCCGCAGCCTCGGGGCCCCCGGATTGCGGCCCCCCAAAGGGTTTGGTCCCCAGACTTAGCGTTGTTTTCTGCTTGAGCTGCTTCTCGGTACTGGCAAAGCGATCTTTCCAAAACTTGGGGACGCGAAGGTGGGTTGAAGTTGCCTTGTGGTGAATTTAGGTCCCAAACGGCAAAAATTCCCCAAAACTTTCCCCCCTTCATTCCCCTGGTTCCCTTCCCCATTTGTGAATTGTCACACCTGTACCAAAGCCCCGCACTGGGGGCCTGTTCGACCCCTCTCAAAAAGGCCGATGGGATCCGAGGCTTGACGGTTTGGGTATCTTTGGAATGGAACCCAGCTTTACGGCGGCCTTGCCCTCGGGGCTTTGCCGAAACCTTGCCGGAAACTTTGCAGGGTTTTGCCCAAGGGGACCACTAGCCTGATTTCGCCAACGTTTTTCCGTTGAAAACCTTTTTCCCCGTTGGCTTCCAAAGTTGTCAACAAACCACTCTTGGGGCATTTTTTCCGTTTTTTGCTCCAATTCCCGTCGGAAATGGCGATTTCGCCATGCCACCCTGGCTCGAAACAAGGCAAAGGCCACCCCGGCTCACTTCTACCAAGGACCGGCCCTTTAGATCGAACTTAAAAACTTGCGGGGGCTTCCAAACAAACCTTCTTGTCAAGGACGCCTCAACGAAACCCTATTTTGGGCCTTTTTGGGGCTTGGGTCCCCGAAAGTGCACCGAAACCAATTTCGGGACCAGGGCTTGACGGCGAAGCCCTCGCTTGTCGCTGGATGCACCCGCCTTGTTGTCGGCTCATCATCCGCCTCCTCTCCGCTATTAACACAGCACTAACCACTTGATTGGTTGCCGCTATATACAGCAGCAACTTCTCTTGTGGCCTAGGTGCGACAAGTATTGGAGTGGAGGACAGGTATCTCTTCAAATCTCGCAGCGCAGCCTCCGCTTCGAGTCCATTTCATTGACCCGCTTTTTCAAAATCTTGAAAATGGCAGTATGCCGCCAGAGACTTAGAGATAAACCTGCCGAGAGCAGCCACGCAACCGCAAGCCTTCTTACATCCTTGACGCGCTTTGGTGCTTCAATCTGCTCAATAGCCTTGATCTTGTCGGGATTGGCTTCGATTCCCTCCGAGACAAAGAACCCGAGAAGCTTGCCGGAAGGGACTCCAAACACGCACTTCTCGGGGTTGAGCTTGAGGTTGATCTTGCGCAGATTTGCAAAAGTCTCATCCAAATCTTGAACTAGAGTTGCTTTGTCCTTGCTCTTGACCACTATGTCATCCATGTAGGCTTCTACATTTCTGTGTATCTGTGGCTCAAAGGCATCATGGACTACTCTTGCAAAGGTTGAACCAGCATTCTTCAAACCGAAAGGCATCCGTATGAAGCAAGATGCGCTACATGGTGTAATGAATGCGTTTTCTTCATCCTCTTCGCCATGAAGATCTGATGATATCCTGAATATGCATCAAGAAATGAAAGCAGATCACATCCACCGTGGAGTCAACAATCTGGTCGATACGCTGCAAGGGAAATGGGTCTTTGGGACAAGCTTTATTAACATCTCAGAAGTCAATACAAAGTCTCCATTTCCCATTTGCCTTTATGCATAACTACCGGATTGGCCAACCACGGGATGGAGGACTCTCCGACGAGGCCCGCTGCTTCCAACTTCTTAATCTCTTCTCGAATGAACTCTTGGCGCCCAACGCCTGCTTCCTAACTTTTGCTTGACGGGCCGCAAGGCGGAGGACAGACAGCTAGGTGGTGCTCAATTACTTTCTGGAACACCGGGATGTCGATGGTTGCCATGCAAACACATTGACATTCGCCCAGAAAGCAACGAGCTCGCCTTCCTATTTAGGGTCAAGCGTGGCACCGATGGTGAAGGTACCACCAGCTGCCGCCCTCCTTGGCGGCACCTTCTTGGTCTTCGGCGGAGCCGCCATCTTCTTCTTGCACTTGCCGGTGGAGCTCGATGAAAGGCCCTCGACGGTAGCGCAGCACCAAGAGGTGCGCTTGCCGGAGGGCATCGAGCTCTTGCCGACTTGGTGGTCTTCTTCTCCCGGAGCTTCAGCGTAAGTGATTTGCTATCCGTCGCAGCTGCTGCATCCCGGTAAATCTTGTCGGCGCAGATAAGCGCATCCTTCTTGTCGCCATGGACAGAAATGACGCTTATTGGGCCGGGCATCTTGAGTAAGTTGTAAGCATAATGAGAGGCGGCCATGAACTTGGCGAAAGTGCCGGACGGCCAAGTATGCCATTGTAGGGCAATGGGAAATCGGCAACGCCAAACGTGACCTCTCAGTTCTAAAGTTGAGCTCGCTGCCAAATGTTACCGCAACGTGATCTTCCCTTTGGGCTTGCTCCTTCCCGGATTGATTCCTTGAAAGTACCAGCTCTTCGAGCTCATTGCCGTCAGGACTTGAAGCTTCGAGCACCGCAGAGGAGATCAGGTTCAGCCGCCCCGCCACAACCAACATCTTTGTGACCTTGAGGTTGCGGATGGTTGGTGAGACCAACATCGGCAAGCACCCGACCGCAGCTTATGCGATCGTGGTGGTCCTCAATGTCAAAGACAATGGGCGGCTGGACCACTTCGAGGCTCATGTGACTCCATGGATGGTTCTGGCATTAACTCTCGTGATCCATCGCTTGAGTTGGCGGTGCGAGGTATGCAGAGAAGCATCACCATCAACGCAGAGGACCTCTGTTGCCTTCTCAAACTCCTGCTCATCACCTTCATCATCTTCCATATCTTCATCGCCATCTTCGTCTTCGTCCTTGTCGCGCCGCTGGGAGGTCTGTCTCTTGCCGCTGCTTGGCCTTGCCAAGGCCCTCCCCCGCCGGTCTCTTCTTGTTAGCTACACCTGCACCTTCCTGGGCTTTCTCCTTGTCTCTCGCCAGATTCTCGCTTTTTCAGTTCAACAAGCTGCTCGACTTTCTTGCAGCTCGAGGTCGTGGGCCCTTGGTGCGGTGAATCTTGCAAGATCGCTTGTTGAGCTGTCCCGCTTGTCGGCGTCCGCCACAGCTTGGCGGTCGGTGTCAGCGGCAACCTCCTTGCCGGAGCCACTAGCCTTAGCCTTGCCGGTGCACCTCCGCTGCCGGACTGCTCGACAACTAGTACCTCTTTGTTCTTCTTCCTTCGTTGTTCCGCCGCCGGTTCCTCCTTGCCGGGCGGTCTCCTCACCGCTCGATCCTGCTTCAACATTCTCTCCCGAGTCTCCTCCTTCCTCAAAGACGCGCACACTTGGCGCCTGGGCGTAGAGCTCACGACGCTTTTACTTTGCACATCGCCATCTCCTCCTCATCTCGCGGTTCCGCACGCTCGATGGAACGCGCTGATCACCGTGGGCAGGGTGGACGCCCGGGATGTTGTAGTGCACTGATCAAATCTCGGATGAACTTGCGCAGGACTCTCCTCCTTTTGGGCAAGCAGGTGAAGGTCACTCTTCGGCCATGAGGCTTGTGGTCACCGTGAAGGCGCCGACAAACCGATGGCATAGATCTGCCCAAGAGGATATGGAATCGTCCGCAAGTGCATGAGCCAAGATCTCGACGCTTGGCTTAAGCACCAGAGGGAAGTAGTTGGCAAGGATCTTGTCGCCTCGCCCCCCGCAGCCTCGCACCGCTGATGGTGTAGATGCCGAGGAACTCCGATGGGTGTGTCCGCCATCATACTTCTCCGCACATCCGCTTGAAGTTTTTCTTGTCGGGCCATCGACTTGCCGCAGCTCACGAGTGAACGCAGGGCAACCTATCACAGACGGCAAGTCGCTCGTTCTTCGGGCGCATGCATATCGACAAGGCCCGGCGCGCTGGTCGGATTGACGCCGCGCTTTTCGCGCCGATACGGGTTCGAGCGCTTCTTCTTGTCGTTCTTAAGAACTTGCCGCTGATCACGGCGAAGCTCATGGATCCGACGATGCGTGGAGTCGCCGCCGATGTGGATCCGAGGAGCTGGTGATCTTGGCCTTCGGAAGGGGAGTGCATGGTGGTGTCACCTCGCAGGTTTCGCCGCCACCGCTCGCGTTTTGTCGCCGCCGCGCAAGGACGCAGTTGGTTGTCAGGGACGCCGCTGCTGGCGGCCGGCGAGACTTGATTGTGGCCTTCCATTCGCCGACCTTTGTCGGCCGTTGGAGGGTAGTCTAGAAGTAATCGAGCTCGCCAAGGCTTCGCTGGAGTAGTGGGTGGCAATGGCGACGAAGCAGGAACGGATGTGCTCGACTCCAACCGTTAGAGGAGCAGATCCCGCCCAAGCGATCAGATTCGCTTGCATCGCATGCTGGTGTGCATGCGGTCTCGAGGGCCTCGGATCCTCCATTTTGGCCTTGATCCAACGAGCGATGGTGCTGCGAGCATAATGACGCTGCCGGTCCCGCTGGCCTCGAGAAAGACGCTGTGCGGACTCGACGCCGACGCCTGCGCTTGCTTTGTCCTTGACCTGGCGGTGTTGTGGGCTCTCTCGATGACGCCTGCTCTCCGCCAGCTTTTCCCACCACCCGCCGCCTTCGGTGGTGGTGGGTTCGACGCGACGGTTTCACGCTGCCAAGACTTCTTCTTCGCGCCATGTTGATGAAGATGATGATGAAGTTGCTCGTGACCGCTGGATCAGGTTCACACAGCCTCGACGCCTCTACCCGGGCGCGCCAAAGATGTCGGGAGGTTGATCGTGGCCCATTTAACACCTATGGGACCTGGTCCCTTGTGGTTCGGAGGGGGCGGAGGTTGCACAAAGAGCGGATCGAAGCGATGCACACGAGCAGATTTACCCAGCTTCGGAGCTCTCCGGAGAGATAACACTCCTACTGCTGCTTGTCTGATTATTTGAGTTCTTGCTAGGGAGCAATGAGGGCTACAGAACCTAGCTCGAGTGTATGTGTGTATCAGATGAGTCGAGTGAACTAAACCGGAGCTGAACCGAACCCTTTCTACGTTGCACATGGGCCTCCTTTTATAGGCACAAGGGGTCACCACAGGTGGCAAGTAAAAAAGGGTAGAATAGGAAAACAGAGGTTGGTACACCGCTTGTACAAAGGTACAAGTGGTTCTATACCTAACTCGACGGCAAGGGACAAGAGTCATAAATGCCCGCCTCGCCTCAACAAAGGTAACAGGACCGCTGCGCCATTCGCTTGCCATGATGGTAGCTTGTCGCCGCTTATCGCTGCTCCTCGCTGGCTGCACAGCCCTGGCCGACACGCTGCTTGGGAAAGCCCCATGGCATATCGCTACGGATGAGCTGGAGCGAGATGAAGAGAGGTCACTTGTCGCGGGCGAAAGCACCTTGCCGCTGCAAGGTTCTTGTCGCGCCGGAGCTTGTCGCCATCAGCCTTCCCGCAAGCTCCTCTTGCCGGGTCTTGTTTCTTTGTGCCCTGAGGCCTTCCCGCAAGCTCCTCTTGCCGGGCCTTGATTACTTTGTTCTTGAGTGGCTCCAAAGGAGCCGCCGAGGATCTTGGCGGTCACTGTGCCAGCCCCTGCCGCTGGGTGCTGCGATCGTCCGCTGCACGAAGTTCGGGATACTAGGGTACCCCTACCTAGTACACCGATAGGGAGCCCCCGGCTCGGGCCACACACGGCGCCGAAGCTCATGGGCCAGGCCCAAAACAAGGCACGGGCACGCGCTGCCCGGATCGCGCAGCTATTCACTTCGACTCCACCACGCCCCCACGAACGGCACGCTCCGGACGTGGCGCCGGGAGAGATCGTGGGGCTTTTAATGGGAAAATCGAACGCCGCCCCTCTCCCCTTCATAAGCAGGGGAACAGGGCAGGACGCCCACTTGCCATTGCTGCCACATCGAAACCCCGCCGCCCCCCTTCTCCTTGAGCCCAAAGAGAGACGCCCGCCCTTCCCCATTGCCACCGCCACCATCAACGCCGACCTCCTCCACCACCTCCGCCATGGTCTGAAAGCCGATAAGGCAAAGGTGAATGGCCGAGGCGCAGCGGCTCAAGGGCGCCATGGAAGGAGCGGGCCTCTTCAATCCTCGCTGACAGAAGGAGTTATGGAGCTGTATTACCTTTTCTCGTCGACGGAGACGCTGGCGCACTCCAAGCACGAGAGTCATCTCCGCCGCCACATCCGAGAAAGTTTCCATCGGTACCCTTTCTTCGCTTTTTCCATCGGGCTCGCCCGCCTTTTCTCAATTCTTTATGGCGTCATGAACACATATGGCCTCCGCCTTGATTTCACCCCAACGCCGCCCTCACCATGGCTGTTTTCGCACACCTCTCGAGAACTTTGTCGGGTCCACCTAAATGTAGCACTCTTCCTCCATTACTTCATGCCCCCAGAGAGAGAGGAGAGCCGCTTGTCGGAGGGATTGCATGGGTCTCTGTGGATCGCAAAAGGAAGCATATCTTGACGGAGAGCTACGCAGCAAGTGGGAGGAGTGGAGAGCTGACTGGTGTTGGATCTTAGAGGAGGAGCCACAGCCTTTACCGCCTCGCGCCAAACTCCCATAGTGCGCTGCAATGATTGGAGCAACTTACGCCGAGGACGGCAAGTTGAAGATTGCCGTGACTAGGATTTTATGCCTCCGCAAGCAGGGCTTATCAGAGAGCTGTTGGCGCGACTTCCTTCGCCGCCACATTGCGCCTTTGCAGAGAGGAGGAGGCCTGCTTGGGAATTCCAAAATGCAGCGGATATCATGAGGCTGCGCTCGGTTTGAACCGAACTTCACCGTTTGGAGCTGAACGCATGTGCGGAGCTGTTCAAGCTCGATGCGGATCACCCCGAGTGGTGCATGTTGCCGAGGGAGTCGTGCCTTGTGCACCAACTGCCGCTTGACAAAGATCCGCGCGATGATGTTGCCAGCGATTCCCATGGAATCGCTCCAACTTGGCAGAGCCCACCGACGACGCCTGCAGCAGCTTCTTCGACAACTTGGCGGAAGTGCCGATCCGCCGACGAAAGCAGAGACGGCCACCCGCGACACCACCGAGCAGGAGATGGCGCGATCACCACAAGGTTGGAGGAGGCGGCAGGCTGCCGCCGGGCGGTTTGGGCTTACTGCCGAGGAGGCGGAACAGCCGAGGCGGCAAGCCTTGCCGACCGAGAAGAGCTTGCCGTGAGGAGGAGCAGGCCGAGCCCGATGTCAATCCGGAAGAGCGGGCCGGGGCGCTTCCTCCGCCGCCAAGCAGCTTGCCGCAGGAGGAGCCCGCGCCCCGCCTAAGGAGACGCCTCGAAGACCGAGAGGGCGGGCGGCAGACGGCCCAACAGCCGCCGCCGCTCGACGCGCCCACCGCTGCAAGCATCGCTGCCGCTGAGCGCCTCCCGCCGCCACAAAGAACGGAGCGGGCCCTCGAGCCATGGTCCCCACCAAGCGCCCGAGGGAGCCTACCTCCAGCTTGTCGCCCGAGCGGACTTGACTTCTCCGCCTCAGCCCGAGGAAGAAGAGGAAGAGTAAGTTCTGTTGCTGCACTTGTAATTTTTCAATTTATCGCTTGCCTTGTATCCGACTTGCTTCATTCTCGAGCTCTTTCCTTCTTCGTGACGCTGGCTCAGAGGGCGCCGAAAAGGGCTAAGACCCCGTGATCGCCATCGAAGACGATTCCCTGCATGGCTGTGGAGGCACGCTCGAGACTCCCTTGCCGGATCCGCAACCCTTCAATCAGAGCAGCCCCAAAGACAGCCCCCCAGCGTAAGTGTTTGGGTTATCTCTCACGGTTTGGTGTGCTTGGGTGTTCCTTCCATCGATATCCGACTTGTCGACCAGGAGCAGAGCAGCCCCATCAGAGGCCCCTAAGTCACTCCCAAGTTCTCGCTTGCTTCAACCACGCCGCCGAGGAGAACTCTCCGCCAAGGGAGCGCCTCCGCAAGAGAGGTCTCCGACAAGGGGCAGTGCCGACGACCTCCCGTGGTGGAGACCACGGCCACAGATCCCATTGCGTAATCTTCTTACTTGAAAATTTCCCTTGGGTCTTGTTTTCTTCTGCTTCTTCTTCAACGCTTGCTTGACTTGTTCTTTTCTTTTTCTCGATCATCGATCCATCTACCGGAGGGCCGATGGAGACTAAGGTTGCCGGGCGAGGAGGACGCCATGAAACAATGACGACGCCGCCAACATGGAGGAGGAGGCCGGCGCCAACGGGTCCGGCTGGGCGAGGAGGCCGCCAAGGCTGCCGGGCGCAGAGGCCGGGAGGGGTCCGGTGATCGTACTGACGGCCCTGAGGCCGCAGGAGCGCCAGGCGCTGCACCGACCGCCGATCCCTAAAGATGTCGGGGAGGCTGATCGTGGCCCACGAACACCTATGGGACCTGGTCCCTTGTGGTTCGGAGGGGGGCGGAGGTTGCACAAAGAGCGGATCGAAGCGATGCACACGAGCAGATTTACCCAGCTTCGGAGCTCTCCGGAGAGATAACACTCCTACTGCTGCTTGTCTGATTATTTGAGTTCTTGCTAGGGAGCAATGAGGGCTACAGAACCTAGCTCGAGTGTATGTGTGTATCGGATGAGTCGAGTGAACTAAACCGGAGCTGAACCGAACCCTTTCACGCTGCACTTGGGCCTCCTTTATAGGCACAAGGGGTCACCATGTGGCAAGTAAAAAAGGGTAGAATAGGAAAACAGAGGTTGGTACACCGCTTGTACAAAGGTACAAAGGGCTCTATACCTAACTCGACGGCAAGGGACAAGAGTCATAAATGCCCGCCTGGGCCGCCTCAACAGGTAACAGGACCGCTGCCGCCTCCGCTTGCCACGATGGTAGCTTGTCGCCGCTTATCGCTGCTCCTCGCTGGCTGCACAGCCCGCCGACACGCTGCTTGGGAAAGCCCCATGGCGCATATCGCTACGGATGAGCTGGAGCGAGATGAAGAGAGGTCACTTGTCAGGGGCGAGCACCTTGCCGCGCAAGGTTCTTGTCGCGCCGGAGCTTGTCGCCACTGCCTTCCCGGCAAGCTCCTCTTGCCGGGTCTTGTTTTGTGCCCTCGAGGGCCTTCCCAAAGAAGCTCCTCTTGCCGGGCCTTGATTACTTTAGTTTTGAGCGGTTCCGGCGAGCCGCTGAGGATCTTGGCGGTCACCAGCCATCCCTCGCCGCTGGTGTTGCGATCGTCTGCGGCACAAGTTCGGGATACTAGGGTACCCCTACTCTAGTACACCGACAGAGCCCCTGCCTCGGGCCACACACGCGCCGAAGCTCATGGGCCAGCCCAAAACAAAGGCACGGGCACGCGCGCCCGGATCGCGCAGCTTATTCGCCGACCCACCACGCCCCCACTTAACAGCACGCTCCGGACGTGGCGCCGGGAGAGATCGTGGGGCTTTTAATGGGAAAATCGAACGCCTGGCCCCTCTCCCCTTCATAAGCAGGGGGAACAGGGGCAGGACGCCCACTTGCCATTGCTGTCACATCGAAACCCCGCCGCCCCCCTTCTCCTTGAGCCCAAAGAGAGCGACGCCTTCCCTTCCCCATTGCCACCGCCACCATCAACGCCGCCGACCTCCTCCACCACCTCCGCCATGGCTCCAAAGCCGACAAGGGCAAAGGTGAATTGCCGAGGCGCAGCTGCTCATGGGCGCCATGGAAGGAGCGGCCTCTTCGATCCCCGCTTGACAGAAGGAGCTGCGGAGCTGTATTACCTTTTTCTGGTCGACGGAGACGCGGGCGCACCCGCGCACGAGAGTCATCTCGGAGGTTGCACAAAGAGCGGATCGAAGCGATGCACACGAGCAGATTTACCCAGCTTCGGAGCTCTCCGGAGAGATAACACTCCTACTGCTGCTTGTCTGATTATTTGAGTTCTTGCTAGGGAGCAATGAGGGCTACAGAACCTAGCTCGAGTGTATGTGTGTATCGGATGAGTCGAGTGAACTAAACCGGAGCTGAACCGAACCACAAGGGACCAGGTCCCATAGGTGTTCGTGGGCCACGATCAGCCTCCCCGACACAAAGCAATATACTAGTTTTGACATGATAACTTAAATACTCAAGCATATCAACAAGCAACCATGTCTTTCAAAATATCAACGCTAAAATAAGTTATCCCTAGCCCATCATGCTCAATCATTGATCCATTCATGAAACACACTCACATATTAGCTACACACAATACTCAAGTACAATCATATTTCCTCCTAGTTGGTGCTTTTTATAATAGAAGATGGAGACTCAACTTCAAAATAAAAATTTCATAAAGTAAAAGAAAGGCCCTTCGCAGAGGGAAGTAGGTATTTGTAGAGGTGCCAGGGCTCAAAGAGAAAAAACTTAGAGATAAAATATGTTGAGAGGTGTGTCTTTCCCACCAATGAAAATGACTTAGAGTTACCAATACTTTCCATGCTAAATATATCATAGGCAGTTCCCAAAAAGAAAATAAAGTTTATTCCTTTTTCCACCATACTTTCAGATTCCATGGCTAGCCAAATCCACGGTTGCCTTCCATACCAACATTTTCCAAGGAATTTATTATTTGACAACATAAAGTAAATTCATTTTACATTTCGGACTGGGCATCCCTAATACCTTTGCTTTACTCTCGTGCAATGACAAGTGAATAAACACTCATCGTGAGAATAACATCTAGCATGGAGAATATTAGTCATTTCACGCCTCCGAAAGCAAAGATTTAACACACACAAGAGAAGTTTATTTTGAAAATTAGAGATGGCACATACAAATTTGCTTAGAACGGCAAAACAATACCACATATAGGTAGATATAGTGGACTCATGTGGCAAAATTGGTTTAAAGGTTTTTGGGTGCACAAGTAGAGATCATACTTAGTGCAAAATGAAGGCTAACAAAAGATTGAGAAGCGACCAACCAAGAAACGAATAATCTCATAACCAAGCATTAAGCATAATTAATAATCAATAATGCACCATAAGTAGGATATAATTTCATTGCATAATTATTGAATTTTGTGCTTGCATAGAGAATCACAAACCTTAACACCAATATTCTTACTAAAGCATAATTACTCATCAACATGACTCACATATCACATCATCATATCTCAAAACTATTACAAGGAATCAAGTTTATTTTGTCCTGTGATCTTCATGAAATTTTTTATCATATCCTTCTTGGATATCCATCACTTTTGGGACTAATTTTCATGTGTTGCTTTTGATAAGCTCAAACAAATATAAGTGAAGGTCATGAGCATAATTTTTCTTTCTCTCAAAATAATTTAAGTGAAGCAAGAGAGAATTTCTTGAAAATTTTACTAACTATCAAAAAAATCTAAGTGAAGCAAGAGAGCATTTCTTCAAAAATACTAAAGCACACCATGGTCAAAAAGATATAAGTGAAGCACTAGAGCAAGTCCATAGCTCATAAAAATTTAAGTGAAGCATAGAGAGCAATTCTAACAAGTCATGACACAATTTTGGCTCTCTCAAATAGGTGTGTCCAGCAACGAATCAAGACTTTAAAACAAAAAATGAAACAAGCAAAGACTCATATCATACAAGACGCTCCAAGCAAAACACATAGTATGTGACGAATAAAAATATTAGCTTCGAGTAAAATACCGATGGTCATTAGAAGAAAGAGGATGCCACTGGGCATCCCCAAGCTTAGTTGCTTGCTCTTTTGATTAATAGCTTGGGATGCCGGGCATCCCAAGCTTAGGCTATTCTTACTCCTTATTCCTTCATCCATCGTAAGATCACCCAAATTTTAAAACTTCAATCACACAAAACTGAACAAAACCTTCGTGAGATCCGTTAGTGTAAGAAAGAAAATCACTACTATAAGTATTGTATCAAACCAATTCATATTTTGTTTTTGCATTATATCTACTGTATTCCAACTTTTCTATGGCAAAAACTCATCAAAGAAAACCATAGAGCCATCAAAACAAGCACACAACGCAAAGAAAACAGAATATGTCAAAATAGAATAGTCTGTAGCAATCTGACTATTTTGAATACTTCTGAAACTCCAAAAATTCTGAAAATAATTAGGACGACCGGAGCAATTTGTATATTAATCTTATGCAAAAATAATTGGCATTTTATCACGCTCTGGTGATTTTCAACAACTGTTTTCATGAGCGCAAAAGTTTCAGTTTTTCAGCAAGATCAAACAACTATCACCCAAGAAGATCCTAAAGGCTTTACTTGGCATGTACACTAATTAAACAGAAAAACACAATCATAACAGTAGCATAATTGTGTTAACACTCAAGAACAGAAAGCAGAAAGCAAAATAAATTTTATTCATTGGGTTGCCTCCCAACAAGCGCTTATAGTTTTACGCTCTTAGCTAGGCATAAAGCAAGGGTCTGTTGTGTCATCTTTAGTTCAAGATCCATAAGATGGCCTCATGATTGATTCATATGGTGGCCTAATTTTGTTCTAGGAAGTGTTCCATACCTTTCCTCAAAGGAATTGGAACTCAATATTGTCTTCTTTCATATCAATCATGGCACCGATAGTGCGTAAAAACGGTCTACCAAGAATAATTGGACAAGACGGATTGCAATAAATATCAAGAACAACAAAATCTATGGGAACATAATTCCTATTTGCAAGAATAAGAACATCATTAATTCTTCTCATAGGATTTTTAATAGTAGAATATGCCAAGTGCAAATTTAAAGAACATGATTCAATATTGTTAAGACCAAGCACATCACATAAAGATTTCGGAATTGTAGAAACACTAGCACCCAAGTCACATAAAGCAAAACACTCATAATTATTAATCTTGACTTTGATAGTAGGTTCCCACTCATCACGTAATTTTCTAGGAATTGATATTTCTAATTCCATTTTGTCTTCAAAATATTTCATCATAGCATCAACAATATGTTTAGTAAAAGTTTTATTTTGTTCATAGGCATGGGGTGAATTTATCATGGATTGCAACAAAGAAATACAATCAATAAAAGAGAAACTATCATAATTAAAGTATTTGTAATCCAAAATAGTGGGTGCATCACTAGTTAATGTCTTGACCTCTTCAAACCCACTTTTATCAATTTTATCAACAAGATTTTCACCCTCCGAATTATCAGGACGCCTTCTAGCTAAAGTTGACTCTTCTCCAATCCCTTTTTTATCAATCTTAACTTTACTAAACGAGGAATCAATAGAAGAAACACCAATCATTTTAAGATCCTCATCACTTTTACGAAAGTAATCACTAGAAAACGATTTTCTAAAAATTCTCTTTTAGCTCTAAGCATAACGGTTCTTTTCTTACTTTCATCCATAGAAACATAAAGAGCTTTAATTGATCCAAACAGTCCTTATTTAAGTAGCGATAAACTAGGGTTTAAGCTTCGTCACTTTCACAACCCATCATATAATAACTACTCCACAATGCATTCTCTTAGGCCCTACTAAGGTCAAGTGCCGTATTCACATTCACATGACACCACTAAGGGAAACACAACATACATATCATCAAAATATCGAACACATATCAAGTTCACATGATTACTTGCAGCAAGATTTCTCCCGTGACCTCAAGAACAAAAGTAACTACTCACAAATGATAATCATGCTCAAGATCAGAGAGGTATTAAATAGCATAATGGATCCGAACATATAATCTTCCACCAAATAAACCATATAGTAATCAACTACAAGATGTAATCAACACTACTAGTCACCCACAAGCACCAATCTAAGGTTCCAGACAAAGATTGAACACAAGAGATGAACTAGGATTTGAGAGGAGATGGTGTTGTTGAAGATGTTGATGGAGATTGCCCTCCCAAGATGGGAGAGTTGTTGGTGATGATGATCACGATGATTTCCTCACGGAGGGAAGTTCCCCATGAATCGCCTCCGCCGAGGGCAAAGTGCTTGATAATCCCCAAGTGAAGGGAATCATCATAGCAATTTCCAAAGGTGGAAGTGATAAGTATGGAGTGTCGAACCCACAAGGAGCTAAAGGTAAGATCAATATTCTCTCATGCCCTATCTACCACTGACACGACTTCACGCATAATCTAACGCTTTCTTCCAACTAGAAATAAGAAATAAAACTACGCTAGGGTACCAAGAGGATAACTTTGCATGGTGTCGGAGAGCTAAAATATAAAAGTAGGTGCTGTTATCATAAAAGTACAAAAGTATAAATCATAAAATCTATTGAAAACCAACATACTATGTTCTCAGTCAACTTTGCAACTACAATTCATCATCTTTCAGGAAGGGTCGCGTATCGGAGCCTTTTGGAAAGTCCACATACTCAACCATCATATAGTCTTCTATGATTGCTAACCCTCACCGCATACATATGAGCAAAAAGTTTCAACCTGGCACATAGAAAGATAGGGGTTTATAGTTTTGCCTCCCAACGTATTCACCTCAAGGTGATGTCAACAATAATAACTCATGCCCACCCATATCCAACTGGATATATGTGCCTAGATCTTTCCTCACCACATGGTGCTTGCCAAAAGAGAAAATAAAACGGAATAGAGAGAAAAACTTTGACTCTTACATAAAAGTAAATACATATAAGTAAAGGATAGGCCCTTTGCAGAGGAAGCAGAGGTTTCCATGCGCTTTTTGGTTGTATGCTCAATCTATTAGTGCAAAAGAATGTCACGTTATATTGCCCCTTATGATAGCAACCTTTATTATGCAGTCTGTCGCCTTTATTATTTTGCCAACACAAGTTCGTACAACTCTCAATTTTCTCTTACACTAAATGATCTAACACATTTAGAAGCAATTTTTATTACCTTATTGCACCGATGACAACTTACTTGAAGGATCTTACTCAATCCATAGGTAGGTAAAGTGGACTCTCAAAACAAGATTTGGGTTGAGGGTTTTGGATGCACAAGTAGTATCTCTACCTAGTGCGGAATTTTTGGCTAGCAAAGATGGGGGGCAAGCACCACATGTTGAAGGATCTATGACAATATAACTTCTATGTGAATATGAACAAACATAAATCATTACGTTGTCTTCCTTGTCCAACATCAACAATTTTGGCATATAATATTTTAATGGGGGCTCACAATCATAAAAGATGTCCAAGATGGTGTAGTTGCATGTGAATATTCTCTTCCTTATTAATTCTTTCATGAATTGCATCATTGACCAATGTTATGTTTGTAAATCTCCAATAAAATTTTCTACTTATACTCTTCCTTATGTGATGTCATTACTTACCATAAGACTAGTATATGATCTTTTAATTTATTTTTTCTTTTATTGAACATGAAAGTAAAGAAATCAAAACTCAAACTAAACTTTATTATATATCTCGCACATGATTACAGGGATAGATCACTAAGAAAACACTTGAAAAGAAAGGATCGAACTAATATTTTATTCAACTAAACCGATAGATAACTAAGGATAACTAAGATAAGTAAAGGCAAAAGATAGTGGTAGTGATACAATACCGGGGCACCTCCCCCAAGCTTAGCACAAGCCAAGGGGAGTGCCCATACCCGATACTCAAGTCTCCTTTGGGGATGAAGAAGGAGGTGGTGGTGATGCAGTAGAGGGTTTATCCTTCTCCTTTTCCAGCTTACGTCGGAGGGTAAAATTATCTATCCTCAACTCATCGTTCTCCAATCTCGAGCTTTATTATCCTCTTGCATAATGCCTCCACGCTTTCGTGTTTGAAACAAGGAGTTACTGGTTCAGCTTCGTTTTCCTCATCGGAGAACCATATGTAGGGATAGGTGTCCTTGAAGATATTTTTATCTAAAGGCTCATAAGAAACTAGACACTCCTCGGAATTTTGAGACGAGATATTTTCATATCTGTCGGGAAAACAACGAGAAAAGAAAATAGAAGATTTCTCCGTGATACGGTGGTCAATAGGTTCGGGGGGTATATAAAGATTTTTTATCTTGGGAAACAAGCAAACGGGAGAAAAACGGAGTTCGGAAGGTACCAGAGTTGGGCACAACCCACCTGGGCGAGGCACGCCCTGGTATCTTATGCCCACTAGGGTTGCCTTCCTGGTTGTTTCTTATTTTCCTAATTTTTAATATATTCGAAAACCGAGAGAAATTATTTTTATGATTTTTTGGAGTCCGCTTACTTACGATCACGCACTCTCCTCTTTTTCACGATTTTGGAGTATTTCAAGGTTTCTTTTATGTGTTCTTCCGTGTCATAGTTTGATAATATTTATTTCACATTAATGGGCGTACTTGAGAAATAATGTATTATTCTTTGCCCATTGACAACCTTCGGGTTAGTACCTTCGGCATTATTTATTTTGATGGCTCCAGATCGATAAACCTCCTCGATAACATAGGGTCCTTCCCATTTGGAGAGAAGTTTTCCTGCAAAGAATCCGAACTGAGAGGTGTTCAAAAGAACATGTTCTCCAACTTTGAACTCATGCTTTTGGATTCTTTTATCATGCCATATTTTAACATTTTCTTTAAATAATTTGGCATTTTCATAGGCTTGGGTTCTCCATTCATCTAGTGAGCTAATATCAAATAACCTCTTTTCACCGGCAAGTTTGAAATCATAGTTGAGTTCTTTAATTACCCAATATGATTTATGTTCTACTCAAGAGGCAAATGGCAAGCCTTTCTGAGGGAGTCCTGGATTAGGGGGTCTCCGCACGCCTGCACTATATCCTCCGGCCGGACTGTTGGACTATGAAGATACAAGATTGAAGACTTCGCCCCGTGGTCCGGATGGGACTTTCCTTGGCGGAAGGCAAGCTTGGCTATACGGATATGTAGATTTCCTCCCTTGTAACCGACTGTAATTCCTAGCCCTCCGTGTCTATATAAACCGGAGGGTTTGGTCCGTAGGACAACAACAATCATACCATAGGCTAGCTTCTAGGGTTTAGCCTCTACGATCTCGTGGTAGATCAACTCTTGTAATACTAATATCATCAAGATCAATCAAGCAGAAAATAGGGTAATACCTCCATCAAGAGGGGCCAACTCGGTAAACATTGTGTCCCCCGCCTCGTTACCATCCACCTTAGACGCACGCCGGGACCCCACCCGAGATCCGCTGGTTTTGACACCAACATTGGTGCTTTCATTGAGAGTTCCATCGTGTCGTCAGCTGTAAGGCTTGATGGCCTTTGATCATCGGTAACGACACGGCCCAGGTGAGGTTTTCCTCCCTGACAGATCTTCAGATTCGTGGCTTCGCATCGCGGCCAAGTCGCTGGCCATCCGGAGCAGATCGAGAGCTACACCCCTGGCCATCAGGTCAGGTTCGGAAACTTGAACTACACTGCCGACATCCGCGGAGACTTGATCTTCGAGGGATTCGAGCCCATGCCAGGTGCACCGCACGATCACGATAAGCATGATTTAGCTCGCGATTGACAAAGGTTCGGAGATCACACCGCAGCTACTCCCCGCCTCGATCCGAGAAAATTGCGCCATCCGAGGACGGGTGGATAGACCTCGCCATGGAGGCCGTGACTTTAGCGGCGATGGAGCCGGATATCGACTTCACCCCTTACGAGCCGTGGTCATCAACCATCGATTCGCCCTCGCCACGGGCTCCGAGCCGCCGCGTCGCGCTTATCAAACCGATTGGGCGCTGATCATGGATTTTACCGCGGATATATTTCAGCACTCACCTTGGCTAAGTTTAATTCATTAAGGTCTCTCTCGCTTGTCAGGAGAACCGTGGACGAACTATGTCCAGCTAGAATGGGATGCGGACGATGAAGAAATTCGCTGCCCACCCACCACCCATGTAGTAGCCACTATCGATGATTTAACTGACATGCTTGATTTCGAATCCGAAGACATCGACGACATGAACGACGATGTAGGAGAAGAACAAGAACCATCACCAACGGGGTGCTGGACAGACACTTCATCACATGACATATACATGGTGGATACACCCAAAGAAAACAATGACAAGGAACGGAAGGACGTAGCGAAGAACAGCTCCATCGAGAAGCAAACAAAGCATCGGCATAGGCGCCGCTCCAAATCCCGCCTCGGCAAGAACAGCGATAATAGCGAAAGAGAAAATAACACCCCCGTCGACTCTAGAGGAAACGACGACAACATCGACTCAGCGGCAGAGCAGGATGACCGGCAAACGGCGAACATAGTACGGATCCGCTGTCCGAACACGGTGACACCGAGGATAAAGCTCATCAAACTCCCCCCGAAGAGGAAAACAGTCCGGACAAAGATGCACACATCATCCCGGAAAGGCACTTGGAACAAGAGAACCTCCGCAGAAGGCTTATTGCCACTGCGAGGAGTCTGAAGAAGCAGAAGCAAAGGCTTAAGGCCACACAAAATACGCTCAACGGCAGATGGAACAAAGTGCTTGACAATGAGGAAAAGTATGGTGGAAGTCACCACACAAAGAGCTATCCAAAGCGCAAGTTATCGCCCGATTCGACGATGAGGCCTTAGCGCCCACACACCGAAAAATAAGATGACCAACCGTCGATCAACCACCTTGTGGTCATGATAGAGCGCCAACAAGGCCACACACAAGTCAGACACGCCTCACATGATGACTTGCATCGAAGATCAAGCGTGACCAGATCCATCTACGGATCTAGGAAGCGCCCGCACAAAAATCAAAAACGAATACTACAACCGTCCAACACCATGATACATCTAAATACTGGGGTGTCGCACACCCCCTATGTTTCACCGATGAGGTGCTGGACCATGAATTTCCGAAAGGATTCAAACCAGTGAACATAGAGGCGTATGACGGGACCACAGATCCTGGGGTCTGGATTGAGGACTTTATCCTCCATATCCATATGGCTCGCGGAGACGATCTCCACGCCATCAAGTACTTGCCCCTCAAGATTAAAGGGACATCTCGGCACTGGCTGAAAAGCCTCCCCGAAAACTCAATTGGAAGTTGGGAGGAGCTCGAGGATGCTTTTCGCCAATTTTCAAGGGACCTATGTCCCACCTCCGGATGCGCATTTATTTAAATCACATAATTCAACAGCCCAGAGTCAGCCCGAAGCCTTGGAACAGGTTCCTCACTAAGAAGAACCAAATCGCCGACGCCTTAACGCCAAGCCTTAGTAGCTTTCAAGCACAATGTCCGAGGCGTAATGGCTTGCCGTACACCTCGCCAAGAAAACCGAGAACAATGGCAGCCCCGACAAGCTTCATGACCCGCTTATGCTGGCAAAGATAGCTGGTTAGCCCTCAAAGAGCACCAACACCCAAGCACATCCGAAGTTAGGGATGGCAATGGAAAACCACGATGCAGTAAAAGCAAGCATCGAAATAAAGAGGGCATCCCAGATAATACGGTGGTAAATGCCGGATTCAGGGGCTCTCGACGAGGTCAACGGAAAAAGCCTTTCAAAGGCAACAGAGATGGATCGTCCAGCCTAAACAAGATTCTAGACAAACTATGTCAGATTCACGGCACCCCCGATAAACCCGCAAATCACACCCACAGAGAATGCTGGGTCTACAAGCAGGCCGGTAAGCTAAACGCCGAACACAAGGGGAGGGAGACACCAAGTGAAGACGAGTACGAGCCTCACCAGCAAAGCACTGGGGGACAGAAAAAATTCCACCAGAGGTTAAAACAATAAACATGATCCAGGTGATGAAGAGGAGAAGCAAACATGCACTCCGAGACACACGCGCCATAGATCTCGTCACCCCTAAGTTCAACCCCTGGTTGACCTGCCTGATCACCTTTGATCGCAGGGATCACCTGACAAGTATCCGGAATGAAGGATTGGCTGCCTTGGTGTTAAACCCAATAGTAAACGGATACCATCTCACATGAGTCCTTATGGACGGCGGCAGTTGTCTTAATCTGATATATCAGGACACAGTCCGCAAAATGGGGATAGGCCCGACAAAAATCAGCCGTAGTAATACTACCCTCAAGGGAGTAATACCAGGCCCAGAGGCCCGCTGCACAGGCTCTCTATTACTAGAGGTTGTATTCGGTTCTCCGACAACTTCCAAGAGAAAAGTTAAACTTCAACATCGCCCATTCCAAGTGGCTTTCAAGCACCGCCGAAGAGTGGCGCTCGCCGCTTTAATGCAGTCCCACATCACGCTTCTTCAAGCTTAAGATGCCCGGTCCATGTGGCATCATCACCATTAGCGGAAACACCGAACGCACTCCTACGAGAGGAACAATGTGACGGCTTTAACAGCCAAAACTAAATGGCCCCGAGGGACTCCTCGACTAGGGGTGTCCGGATAGTCAACTATCATCTTTGGCCGACTCCTAGACTATGAAGATACAAGATTGAAGACTTCGCCCTGTCCGGATAGGACTTTCCTTGGCGTGGAAGGCAAGTTTGGCGATACGGATATGTAGATTTCTATCATTGTAACCGACTTGGTAACCCTAACCCTATTCGGTGTCTATATAAACCGAAGGGTTTTAGTCCAGAGGATCTAACAACAATCATACCATAGGCTAGCTTCTAGGGTTTAGCCTCTCGATCTCGTGGTAGATCTACTCTTGTACTACCCATATCATCAATATTAATCAAGCAGAGTAGGGTATTACCTCCATCGAGAGGGCCCAACCTGGTAAAAACATCGTGTCCCTTGTCTCCTATTACCATCCGCCAAGACGCACAGCTCGGGACCCCTACCCGAGATCCGCCGGTTTTGACATCGACATTGGTGCTTTCATTGAGAGTTCCTATGTGTCGTCACCTATAGGCCCGATGGCTCCTTCAATCATCAGCAACGACGCAGTCTAGGGTGAGACTTTTCTCCCGGACAGATCTTCAGATTCGCGGCTTTGCATCGCGGGCCAATTCGCTAGGCCATCCGAGCAGATCGAAGCTACGCCCGCCATCGTGTCAGATTTGAAGCTTGAACTATAGCCGGCGTCCGTGGAGACTTGATCTTCGACGGATTCGAGCCATAGCCGAGCGTACGTGACCGCTCGATGGGTACGATCTAGCTCGCCACCAACAAAGGCCTCGAGGTCGCATCAGGCCCGCCCGACCCTTAATCCGGAGCCGGTTTCACCGACGAGGACGGTTGGTTGACACCGCCTCGGGCTGAAATCTCTACGGCGATTGAGCCAACACCATCCTCGCCCTTTGCAAAGCTCAGACCCCTGTGTGCCGGACTCTTTCCGGACCAACCTCCCGCTACTCGCTAGTCGATCCGATCGGGCGCCGTTATGGAGTTCACCGTCATGACATCTTTCAAAGACTCGCCTTTGGCGATATCCTGAACTCATTAAAGTCTCTCTTTGTCGTGGGAGCCCTGGCCGAACCACGGTCAGAAGGTTGGGATTCGGACGACGAAGAAATTCAACGCCCACCCACCACCCACTTTGTAGCCATCGCCGATGACTTAACATACATGCTCGATTCGACCGAGGACATCGACGATATGGACGATGACGCCGAGACGCATTAAGAACTAGTGCCCACAGGCAATCGGATGGCCACCTCAACTTACATTTATATATATATGGTGGACACACCTAAGGGAAGCGATAACGAGGAACGATTTAGACGCTATGAAAGAAAATTCCTCGAAGGGCCAAAGCAGCGCGTAAGCACCGCCAAAACCCCACCTCGCAAAGATAGCACCCACACGCACTCCAGCCATAGAGCAGGGTGAGCCGCCGACGCATTTAACATGCCATTGAGCAACCATCCCAACAGGCCAACTTGGACAAACAACCCATCTCCGCAAGGACAATACCGACGATCTCACGGACACGCTATTGGATCAAGAACTTCCACAAAGAGCTCCTCGCTATTGCAGTAGCTTGAAAAAAGGTAAACAGAGGCTCGTAACAGCGGAAGACGACTTCAATGAGATGGAGTAAATTACTCAACATCGCAGACAAATATGGCGACATACCGCCAAGCAAAGAGCTACCCAAAGCGCAAACTATCGCTCGATTGATGAGGAGGCCGAGAGCCCCACGATCAAAAACAAAGAGGCCGCCGGTCGGATAGACGACCACATGGCAAACATAGAGCGCAAGCGGCACCGCACACAAGCCGCACGCGATCCGCATAAGGATTCAAGACTAAAAGGATGGCCCAGTTAGAACAATCTACGGCCAAGGAAACAAGTTCTAGCGAGCAATACAACACATCAAATATCCCAACATCATGGCACACCCAAATACAGGGCACCGTGCACCTCTATGTTTCACCGATGAGGTGCCGGATCATGAATTTCAGCGGATTCAAGCCCGTAAACATAGAGGCATACGACGGAACGATGCACTCGAGTCTGGATTGAGGATTATATCCTCCACATACACATGGCCCGAGGAGATGATCTCCACGCCATAAAATACCTACCCTCAAGCTCAAAGGGCCAGCCCGCATTGGCTTAAAAGCCTCCCGAAAATACCACCGTAGTTGGGAAGAGCTTGAGGATGCTTTTCGGCCAATTTTGTGGAACCTATGTCCGACCTCCGGACGCAGACGATCTAAGTCACATAACCCAACAGCCCGAGAGTCAGCTCGAAAATTTTGGAACAGGTTCCTCACCAAAAACCAAATAGTCGATTGTCCGGACGCCAAGCCTTAGCAGCTTTTAAACACAACGTCCGAGACTAATGGCTCGCTGACACCTTGGCCAGAAAAGCCAAGAACAATGGCCGCACTAATAAGCCTCATGACCCGCTTATGCTGGAGAGGATAGCTGGCTAGCAAGATGCGTATCAGCACCCAAGTACATCCAAGTCGTGGATGGAATGGGAAACCACGACGCAGCAAGGACCAGCGCCGGATTAAGGGGAACGGTCCAAAGAGCGCGGCAGTCAATGCCGGATTCAAAAGCTCACGACAGAACAACAAAAAACTACCCCTTAAGGACAATAGCGATGAGCTATCCAACTTAAACAAAATCTTGGGCAAGATATGCCAAATCCACAATACTCCCGGGAAGCCTGCAAACCATACCCACAGAGATTGTTGGGTCTTCAAGCCCGCAGACTCAACGCTGAACACAAGGCTCGACACACCAAGTGAGGATGATGACGAGCACCACAAGCACAGCCCTGGAAAACAAAAGAATTTCCCACAAGAGGTCAAAATAGTAAACTTACTTCAAGTAACAAAAGGGGAAAACAGAGCGGCACCCACCGAATTACGCTACGCACAATCTACCCCAATGAGTCCCAACACCGGTTGTCAAAACCAATTACCTTCGACCATCGTGACTACTCCGAAAGTATCCGAACGCAGGATGGACTGCCTTGATACTAGAACCTATAATCGACGGTCTTCAATTTACGACGCCCTAATGGACAGCGCAGTGATTTAAACCTGCTATGTCAGACACAATCCGCAACATGGGGATAAACCCAAACAGGATTAGCCATAGCAACACTTCCTTCCAAGGAATAATGCCAGCACATATGCCCATTGTACGGCTCCCTACTATTGAAGTTATGTTCGCTCACCCGACAACTTTCGCCGAGAAAAGTTGGTCTTCCACATCGCCCCATTTAAAAGTAGCCATCAAGACTACTAGGACGCCAAGCTACCGCTTTAACACAATACCGCATTATGCGCCTCTTAAACTTAAAATGCTCGGTCCACGAGGCATCATTTCATTAAAGGAAGCTGCGCTGTCCTCAAGGAAAGAATGAGAGACCGCCTTAACAGCCTCACACTAATATGGCCTTGCTGGCCAAAAGCGCCTAAAGCAGGTCGTTCGCACTCGACACGTTAGGCGAGTCCGCATAAATAAACATGATGCTTACTAGCCGCTGCACTTCTTACAAGGGGCTCCACGCATGTACAAAAAGAGACAATAAAGCTCAATTTTACTCATTTTGAATCATACTCTATTTTATTTCCAATTACATTTTAGCGATCTTTTCAAACTAAGTTCTCTCTTTACAGATGAACGCGCATATACCCGGCCCAGATACGCACAACGGAGACACAGCGCAGACGCATAGCAGGACCCGCTGTAAGGATTCTTTTCAGATTAAGACCTCGCGTAAACCTTTTCACTGCCTCTTGTTGTTACTCATCCCCGGCTCTTATTATAACCGAGGAGGAGGCATGCTTTGGCATCGGGCCGCCGAAGTTTGCACGCACTCGCACACCGTGGGCTTGTTACTATGGGCATTGTTCGCCCGCATTATAAAAGACCGAATACCTTAGGGAGTGTTCGCGCCTCGAAGTTAGGCCTTATATGCATCAGCTCCAATCATGTCTTTGGTCAAATGTTGGGTTTTCCTGCCCGTGTTTTGATGCCTTACGCCCGCTCTATCGCTAACGCGCACTGTGGAGAACTATCGCGACAGTTCTCGTTCGCCGGGCGAGCACCTCAAGAGAGAAAGCCAAAACTGACTGTCATGATATAGCAAGAGACCGGTCAACCACTGATGACTCACCTGAATGTTTAGAATTCTCCGCATTAAAGGACCGCTCGTCGTGCACATACGCACTCAATTCAGGAGAGTGCGGTGCCCTGTGGGCTATATAGTAGCCCCACCATCGAACTCCTATGGCTAAGTGAAAGTGATAAAGCATTATAGTCCGTTGCCTAGTTTGTTACGCTACCACCTCCTTTACAGGACCAAGATGTTGATTATGTGAAAGCGCGACTTTTGTAAACACCCCGCACTATGTGCGTGGGGCTGAAGTCAAGACTGCCATCTTTCAAAGTTATATACATATATACATCAACGGCCAGACAGAGGTAGTTTGCTACTTGTAGGCACAAGTATAAAAGTTTACATTAAATTGAAACGTTGTTTCATAAAATTATACATGTCATTCAACATAACATCCTTCGAGCATCGCGTTCTCGTTAAACGAAGCGCCCGAAGAACTTCCTCAAAATAGCGCCGACCGGTACTCGGCCGCCGCCCTAATCTGGGGACGCAATATCGGTGGCCTTCATCTCAGCCCAAGATGCCTTGACACGGGCAAGAGCCATCCGCGCCTCAATACACGCCGACCGCTTCATTGCGCCGACACGCGGTACCGCACTCAAGGAACCGCTGCACTAAGCTTAAAATAACTTCTACTGGGTCCGCTCGCCACAAATGAGTCATGACATGCTTCATGGCAAGTCCGGATAATCGATTCAGCTCGCCCATTCGCCAACCAATCGGTCAATGGAAGAGGACGCCCGACTATGGAATTGCGACTAAAATAGTTCTTCGCTTCGCGGCCCCTTCCGCCCCGGTGCTCAATCGCTATCGCAGCAGCCGCCGCTAAGTCCAGATAAGCATCCTCCAAACTCCACATTTTGTCCAACCGAGCATACTTGGATCAGATATTTCTCCGCAGCGTAAACGGTTTTCCAGCCGCAATATCCCCGCCCGACTCAGCTCCTCCTTGGCAGCTCTCATAGCGAACGGGCATCCTGGATTCGTGGTGGCCTTTTTCAGTCTCTTGTTCCGCTTTGACGTTTTTTCAAGAACCTCGCAGCGGTCGGTAGTATTCTTCAGTTTCAGGCCAATCGCCATTTTCTTTGCTTCGCAAAGGAGCAGCTCATTCGCTTTTAGCTTTTCGCCGCTTTTAAAGCGTCAGACATTTTTCGGCTTGTTTTAGCTCGCAAGTTCCGCCAGCCTCTCCACAAAGAACGCACCGTCTCAGATCAAAGCATACAAGTAGTAAGGCATGGGCGCCAAGCTCCCTTACTGTGTGTCCACGGAGAAGTCGTGATACCTTGTGACTCATTAAACCGCTTATCGACCAGCGATGTCCGTGATCCGCCCGCCAAGTTGCTGCTTTAGTTCGACAATTCATCATCCGCTAGCCATCGGACGCCCGCCACCTACATAGGAACGGGCGACGCAGTTAGTATCGAGATTATGATCTCGCACGCTGTCGGGCCAGACAAGATACCGAGTCTCGTGGGCTACTATCTATACAGGCGATTCTATATGCATAACTCGCTGAAGGTACATCATTTTTTCAGACTCAAACCCCGCCAAGAACTTGGCGGTTTCATGCAATCCGCCTCAGCGGATGCAATTCTTTCAATTACCGTAGCCATTAGCGCACGGTGATCTTCTCGAGATATACGCCGCCTCGAGCAGGTCCTTCAGCCTCCGACCAAGACGCCAGCTTGAGCGCGGACTGTCCGCCCCGCCGACTGGGAAACTCTCCGTGACGACACTTCAGGGTCGCCTCACCGCACGAAGGCGCCGAGTAGGTGGAGGCGTTTCACTTCTATCATCTCCGGACGAAGATCCTCAAGACGAGCTCACGAGAAGGGCTGAGATCCGAACTACAAGGTACAATTTCGCTATCTTCGTAAATAAATACAGGATGTTCTTTATTCACAGGACCCTTCTTTTATCGACGGCTCATTGAGGGCTGATCCCTTGGGAAATAATGCGGCTGGGGTACTTCCCGCTACCGACTTTCTCGACGAAGACTTCTTTCCCAGCTTTGAGGCCTTGGCTTCCGGTCTTCGAAGCGGTCCTCTTCTCCCTTGGAGGAGGATCCCTAATCCTCTTCCTTGAAAGCCTCCTTCAGGAGGCAATTGCTTCCCTGCTCCCCCTTCGCTTTCTTTAAAAGGCGCGCCTTCAACATCTTGGTCAAGATGGGATCCGCGTGGTCTCCGGAGGGAGCCGACACCTTATCAACTTTGCCTTGGCTATCCACTCCTATTCAAGAAACAGCCCTTAAAGGGCATATATATGATAAATGAATGAACAGCCTGTCCGGTTACTGTGGTTACTTACTTGAGTATCCGGGTGATTGCAGCTTAGACTCAAGGCCCTCGGTCAAGTCCGGACACTTCTTATGATCCAAGAACAGTTTGTACATCTCCTGGGCGCCGCTACCATAAAATGTTGGAGAGCTCGTGGTCCTCCGGATTAAACTCCCATGCATTTGAGGGGCGACGCTTAGGGCGTATACGCCTAATCAGCATAACTCGCGCCGCCACGCACCAGATTGATCTCTTTCTTGAGGTCTCGACACGCCCTGCAACGGAGGAACGCCCTTCGACGGCCCCTCAACGAGCCCCTGGTTGACCCATGATGCCAGCCGCTGTGGTGGACTGAGCGAAGGCGGTGGCGCCACCCATTTGGTGCCCCCGAGCGTGATATAAAACCACTCCCTGCTACACAAACCAAGCTCCTCTTGAAAAGAGCCTCGAGCCACGGAGCATCAAAGACACTTGCTTATGACCGACCTCCAAGACTCGCTTGTTGCCCTCGATCATCTTCGCTCCACCTTGAAGGTCTTGAGCCACAATCCAAAGTGAGGGGTAATATGGAGGAAGGCTTCACATACGACAATGAATGACGAGATATGGAGGATGGACTGGATTCAAGTCATGGAAATCCAGCCCATAATAAAACATGAGCCCTCGCGACAAAGGGATCCGCTGGAAGCCTAAACCTCAAGGAAGTGAGACACTAACACCACGCCTCGCCGGCTCGGAGTGGGAATGACCTGCCCTCAAGCAGCAGCCTATGCGTAAATCTCGCCGTTAGATACCGGCGTGTCGCAGCTTTAGCACGCCTTCTTCTCGTGACGGAAGCGTATATCCATCGGCCGAGCTGGTCGGAGCCGACATCGTCAAGGTCCGGGCGCCTAAATCTGAAGCTTTGGGTGTTAGAACTCGGCGAGGCTAATTCAATGGAGGGTGGAAAAAAGAAGAGGGCCTTGGTCTCATTATAAAGAGGTTGAATACCAAGATCCCTCCCCGTGGTCGATTGGGACTCGCTTTCGATAGAGGACGCGTGCCAACGGGCACGGTTGGGTTACCCATGTCCGTATTGATGAGAATCCCGGAATAAGGGGGCACGATCTACGCTTTGATAAGACGTGCCAAGGAAACCGCCACTAAACGCGCTGGGTGGGACAAGAAAAACGATTCAATAAAGGCTTGGTCGTGGTGTGATGTCACGCTGAATACGCCAGCAGATCTGCGCAAAAATTATTCTCTACGGTGGTATGTGGAACTTGTTTTGCAGAGCCGACACTATCCTTGTGTTCAAAACCTTCTAAGTATTCAGAGGAGGAACCCGCCTTTGCAATGCCAATACAATATGCGCGCCGAACTCGTTCGTCATTGAAGCCTGGTTCAGGGCTACCGAGGAGTCCCGACTAGGGGTGTCCGGACAGCCAACTACTATTTGGACGGACTCCTAGACTATGAAGATACAAGATTGAAGACTTCGCCCCGTCCCGATAGACTTTCCTTGGCGGAAGGCAAGTTGGCGATACGGATATGTGGATTTCTACCATTGTAACCGACTGTAACCCCAACCCTATTCGGCGTCTATATAAACCAAGGGCTTTAGTCCGTAGATTAACAACAATCATACCATAGGTTTAGGTTTAGGTTTAGCCTTCGATCTCGTGGTAGATCTACTTGTACTACCCATATCATCAATATTAATCAAGCAGAGTAGGGTATTACTCCATCGAGAGGGCCCAACTCTGGTAAAACATCGTGTCCCTTGTCTCTCGTTACCATCCACCTAGACGACAGCTTTGGGGACCCCGCCGTGTCAAACCGCGGATCTCGGTAGGGGGTCCCGAATCAGCGCCTAGGCGATGGTAACAGAGACAAGGGACACGATGTTTACCTGTGTTCGGGCCTCTTGATGGAGGTAAAACCCACGCCTTGCTTGATTGATATTGATATTGTGGATGTTTATAAGTGTGGATCTACCACGAGATCAAGGAGGCTAAACCCTAGAAGCTAGCCTATGGTATGATTGTAAGGGTTGTTAGATTGTAGTCCCACGGACTAAAGCCATCCGGTTTATATAGACATCGGAGAGGGCTAGGGTTACATAGAGTCGGTTACAATGGTAGGAGATCTACATATCCAGACGCCAAGCTTGCCTTCCACGCCAAGGAAAGTCACATCCGCATATGGGGTGAAGTCTTCAATCTTCTAAATCCATAGTCTTGGAGTCCGTCGATGATGATAGTCCGCCGATGATAGTCCGCCGATGATGGTAGTCCGCAATCCGACACCCCTAATCCGGACTCCTCAAGAGCTCCCTAACCAGGCTTCAATGACGATAAGTCCAAAGATGCGTAGTCTTCGGCGCTGTAAGGCGGGTTCTCCTTTAAGTTCCATGTACCGCCGTAAAAGTGTTCGCTTCCTCATCAATGTTGTGTGTCTCGCTTCCACGCCCAATAACGGCCTTCTTCCACGCTGTCAGGCGAATGTGAAAAGCCAGGTGTCTTTATGTTTTACCCCTAGTTGTGCGTAACAATCTGCCTATAAGGGAGGCAAGAATCCAGATCCAAATCACCATCTTCCTCTCGCATATACTCATCGGAGCGCCACCAAGAATCCATTCCATCATGGACCGTCAACGCCCTCCTCTTCTCGTGCTCCCAGCCCTTGCCAGGAGGAGGAGATGCTCGCTCGCACAACGAGCTGGTGAAGCTCCAAATGGGGGATATCTCCTCCGCCTTCATGGTTCCGTTCGAGCTGGCTTGCCACCTACAAAGGCGGAAGCGCCAGAGGTTACCCCTAATCCCAACAAAGGGAGCGGTATGCTTCGGCCCCTATCCGATAAGGGGCTCGATTTCGTACATCCATTCCTCCGCTGGCCTCAGAGTTCTACTGACTCCAGCTCCATCACCTCACGCCCGCCTCAATCCTGCATATTGCGGGTTACGAGCTCTTTGCGAAGCTTTTCCCGGCATCGAGCCCCACTTTGCGCTGTGGAAGAGGTTGTTTTGCCTTGTACCCCGCTCTCACGAGGGGTCCATATATCAAGTGGGCGGCGCCAAATATGGCGATTGCCGGACCGGATATCCATCCGAACCCCTAAGAAGGCGCTCAAGACCGCCTTCGTAATGGTTTTATAGAAGACGCCCGCTGCCGACTCGCTCGGATCGGCCTCCTGAGTTCAGCAATGCTCCTCTCAAGAAACGCTTTAGTTGGCGCCCGCGAGCCCCGATCGGAGGAAGACAAGAGCGCCCATTATCCGATGGGCCAATAAGGTTATCGCCCATGCCCGTTGACCATGATTGAGTCATGGCAACATGCATTACGCGGGGGTGCAGCCACTACAATGTGGGCCACCCCATGGGATTTCAACGGGAGGACGATGCCACCGGCCATGGCCGCAAAGGGTTTAATCGGCCAAGATCCGTGACGATCTTGTCCGCCTGTATTAGGGGAGAAGGAGGATTTCTTCTGGATTTAACCTGCTAAATGGGTTTTCCATGAACAATCCTCGCCTTGGGTGTTTAACACTCAGCGTGTCCGACCCGGCTTTCAAACTTAAGTTTTTACATTGTGTTTTTCTTTCGACGCAGAACCGCGCCGACTAAGGGAATGCCGAGTCCGCCCGCAGCCCGAGGACCCAGAGATCCCGGATCCGCCTCCAAGAGGATCCGACATAAAGGTGGAGCTAATCGACGGGTGTTCCACCAGCTTAGCATGGACAATGTTTTAGTCGCCATCACGGTAGACTATCCCGACTATATCCGCTTCATTGTAATTGCGGTCAAGCCCCGATACCGCTATTCCTTCCTTGCTTGTTTCTCACCACCGATATGACGGAGTTGTGGTGAGGCGCCTTTAGGGCGAGAAGCCGAGCTCATGTGGCTGACCAACAAGGGCCGCCTCGACCGGTAGGCGGAAGAGGGCGCGCACGGATCAAACGCCGCCGCAAAGGTGTAGCTCACATTCATTATCTTTAGAGCAACGCTCCTAGGAAGCGCTTGAGTGCTCATAACTTTATAGGGAAAAGCGCCCACGGATCGCGGCGCGGAAGTTGTCAATCCAACCTCTACCACCGGCTCCCGCACCGGTCGAGGGGAGGCGAGCGCAAGGCGCGAGCCGGACGTTCGATGAGGATGCCGAATACCGTCCGCCACCAAGTCTCGAGGTGGAGAGTGCCTCAATCACAGCGCCACGGACAGTATTTCGTGATGCGCTGCTTCCCCGAGGCGCTGAATGCCTTTAACACGGGGACGCAAGACCTTCGTAAGCTGCTCAAGATAGTTTTACCAGAGCTACGGAGCAAAGATGTAAAAGACATACTGTAAGAGAATTTGATAGTTATATATGCCAAGAGTCTCCCGAGACTTAAAGTAGTTATATTAACTGATTTAAGGATCATATGAAACGAGGGTCTTACCGAGAAGAATACCCGATCGTCTCAGAGTTGCAAGAGTGCAAGGCCCAACTTGAGGCCGATTTTCGGGCGCAGAGGAATGTGACGCTTCGATTCAATCGTGACACTAATCATGCACGCAAATGTGTACGATCAAGATCAAGGACTCACGGAAGATATCACAACACAACTCTACAAATAAAATAAGTCATACAAGCATCATAATACAAGCCAGGGCCTCGAGGGCTCGAATACAAGTGCTCGATCATAGACGAAGTCAGCGGAAGCAACAATATCTCGAGTACGCACATAAGTTAAACAAGTTTGCCTTAAGAAGGCTAGCACAAATCGATATAGATCGAAGAGGCGCATGCCTCCCGCTCGATCCTCCTAGCTACTCCTCGGTCGCCGCCGCTGGCTACACGTAGTAGTAGGCACCTCCCGAGTAGTAGTCGCCATCGAGGGTATGCCTCTGCCCCGGCTCCATCGTCTGTTGCAGCAATCGAGTAGAGGTAGGGGAAAAGGGGAACAAGGCAACCGTGAGTACTCATCCAAAGTACTGCAAGCAAGGAGCTACACTACATATGCATGGATATATGTGTAAAGGGCCATATCAAGGACTGCATCGCAAAGCCGTAATAAGAGGGGATAGCTAGTCTTATCGAAGACTACGCTTCGATCTCCGCCTTGCAACAGTAGAAGAGGACAAGCGAAATCCTCCAAGTAACATCACATAGCACATCCTACCCGCCATCCCTCCTCATATCCCTCGAGAGAGCGACCACCGTTGTATCCGCACTTGGAAGGGTGTGTTTTATCAAGTATCCGGTTCTAGTTGTCATAAGCTCAAGGTACAACTCCAAGTCGCCCTGCTATCAAGATCACGACTATTCAATATATTAATTCTGCAGGGTGCACCATCTTACCCAAAGACGCTTGATCCCATTTGGCCGACACACTTTCCGGTCATGCCCGCCGCTGAAGATCAACACGCCGCAGCCCCACCTAGGCACAACAGAGAGGCCAACACGCCGGTTCAAACCTTGCCGCAGGGTCCGGGCCCATCGCCTCGAAAGCACACTCAAGCGCTATGTGACGCTGCCGGAAGCGCACTCAGCCCAAGCAGCGCCCAGCCCAATCCGCGCGCGCCGTCTGTCAGCCGACGTCTCAAGTATTTTCGCTGATACCACGACACCGGATACCCATAACTACTCCCGCCAGATGGTTAGTGCGATAAGCTCAGAGCCAACTCAGATCAAATACCAAGACCTCGTTGTTGCAGTTAAGTAACCGCGAACGCCGAACAGGCTGCATATACCTCTCCTAGGCGGTCTCAACTGCCCTGCTGCCCGCCATAAAGTAACAATGGGGTCAGCCGGGAACCCTGTGCCCACCTCACCGGATGGAGCAACCCGCCCTTTCAAATTTCATCTCCTAACAGCACTGTGTAATGTAATAGTGTAAAGTATATAGTATATACCCGTGATCACCTCCCGAGTGATCACGCCCGATAGTATAGCACGCAGATTTGACAAGGATGTAGGGCCACAGATGAAAGTACTAGCATCCTATACTAAGCATATAGGATTGCGTAAGGTAACAATGTATAACAAGGACAAAGCTATGCAGAAGATAGGAGTATCTCAAAGCAAGAATATGTTATACTACTCTAATGCAAGCAGATAGATAAGAGTAGGCTATATCCGTGATCAAGGGGGGCTTGACCGGGTTGCTCGCAAGAGAGAGGGGTCACGACACCGTAGTCGATCACAGGGGTTACCGCAGGTCTCGGTTCTACCGAAAAGTAACGGAGGGGAAACATAATAAATAACCGAGCAATCAAAGCATAATATGACAAATGCGGTGCTAGAGGTGATCTAACGCAGGATAGGTGATACTGGTGAAGGGGAAACAACCGGAAAGTATCCCTGTTTCGCTTTCAGCAGAGGAGCCGAGGGGAAAGTTGTAGGTCTGAGCAGGTTAGGGTGTGGCGATTTAACGGATCTGCGATCCGGATTCGCCTCGCTGCTCGAAAGCAACTTTCATGTTGAAAATAATTTAATCCGAAGTTACGATTAAAAGATATGATTTTCTAAAGATTTTATTAATTTTCTAATTTTAATTATTTAATTAAATCCAACATTATCCAAACAGTGAAAGGTGATGTCAGCATGACATCACCATGACGTCAGCAGGTCAAATCTGACCGTTGACTGGTCAAACTGTCCCGTGGGTCCCACTGTCATTGGCTGATTTGAGTTAAACAGAATTGATTAGTTTAATTAGGTGATTAGTTTAACCTAAATAGGTTTAATTAAGTTAACTAATTAATTAGTTAATTAATCAAATTATTATATATTATTATTATTTTTTAACTGTTCTGGGGGCGGGCCCCGCCTGTCATTGGCCCCTGTGGGGTTAGTGGGTTTGGGCGCTCGGGTGCGGGCGTGGAAGTGGGCGCCTGCATTCGAGGAGGGGCGAACCCGAAGCAGGCGGGACGCTGGCGCCGGGCGCCGCTCGGGGCGTGGTCGCCGCGACGAGGGAGCCGCCGATGGACCAAAGGAGGAGGGATGCGCGATGGTAGCGGCAGGGGAGAGCGGGTGAGCGCTGGCGCTGCCCAAGCCCGCCATAACGGCGGTGGCGGGCGACGGCCGAGGCACGTCCTCGTCGGCGACGGAGATACAAGACGCGGAGGGGGGAAAAGTTCACTGAGGACCGAGAGCTCACAGGGAGGGTCGCGTGCGAGCTCGAGGAGGCGTTGGGGCGGTCCGGCGATGGAGGGGGTCGACGACGAGGGCGGGGGAGGAGCAGTCCGGCGAAAGACCGGGCGGCGGCGAGGAGCTCCGATCGGGAGGGGGTCAAGACGGGCGGCGAGGCGCTGGTCGGGCGCGCGTTGAGGCTGTGGCGACTCGACGGCGCTGAAAGCAGCGCCGCCACGAGGGAGAGGGGACGGGGCCGCGAGGAGGACGGCGACATCGGGCGAGGTGGTGCCGGCGATTCGGTGACGGCGCACAGCGGCGGGGCGAACGGGTCGAGATGGTGGCGAGGGGCGACGGTGATGGGGCTCCCTGATCGGGAGGGGGAGGAGGCGAGGAGGACGGCGCAGGTGGGCGCCACGACGGGTGCCGGGGGAAGGATCAACAGGGGGCGCCTGGGTGAGTGGGCGACGGCGCAGGAGGGACGAGGGAGAGGGGGATCGGGTTAGGGTTCGGCTCGTGGGGTGGTCATGGGAGGCGGGGTGGCGGGCCGGGGGTGTTCGACTGCCTGCTCTGCCGGGCCGGGCCTGGGGGCCTTCTTCTTCTGTTTTGTTTTTACTTTTTATTTACTTTACCTTTTCTGCTTTATTTTAGTTGCGCTTATTTTTTGTTTTAGTAAATACCAAAGTGGCACCTAAATTGTTCTTACAAATTAAGCCACAACCACAAAATGTTTCATCCCTAAATAATATAGTTTAATATTTTACAAAACACAAAAGGGCATTTAATTAATTTCTTCTGCTGCTGTTTTATTTTCCTTTGAGCATTTAAACATTTTATAAAATGTGGTTTCACCTCCATAATTACCTATGTATTATTTGGTTCACTTCAACATTTAAATTTTAATATTTGAAAACTTTTATTGTTTGCTCGATTTTGAATTTGAAATTGAACCGTTTTTGAACTAACCCAAGGTTAACTACAAGGACAAAGGTGACGGGCATCATTAGTGGGGATTATGTAGCTTAATTACCCAAGGCCACAATTCTCCTCCATTACAAGAAATCTCGCCCCGAGATTTAAGAGGGAGTAAGGGAAAGTTCTGGTTACGATATTCTAACGGATCTTCTCAAAGAAGTTAATCCTTTCGCTGATGTCTTCAATCCTTTATTCCGATGCATCATGATAAACTGGTCATCATTTCTTCGAACTCCATCGCACTTACGTAAAAATAAGGGCAGCTCACTACGACATAATGCTTTTAAGGGAAACAACTGGGCTAACCCACTAATTAGTATAAGATTATCTCTCGAGTTGAACATATGAAATACTCGAGAGTGAGGTACGAAGGTACCATAATAGGCTCCAAGGTAGGTAGTTGGTCAAGCCTCAACCAGAGTGAGAAAGGGGTTCAGAGTAGCGAGAGTAAGCATCGCCCCGATACCGTAATAGATCACTATGACGGTGGCCCGTGAATTACATACGAGTCCACGCGGGAGGAATAACTTTGGGAACAGGGGTGTACAGAGAGTCAGTTTCGATCCGTGGAACTGTGGGTTATGGGCCCACCATGTGGTTAAAAGTAGAAAGGTTGGTGACATCTTGCACGATCATGTAAGCTAGGCATGTCGAGGAGAGTCTGAGGGTCATGTCGGCAACAACATAGGTACTAAGGGCGTAGGGACGAAGAGAACCATTTTCCCGCCGCTGAACGAGGCGGACCAATAGGCAAGGTTCTCGCCCATCGGTGGTTACCGGAATGTCATCAACAATAGTAATAGGGTCTTACTTACAGAGTGGTACAACGAGGTGCTTACCTGCCAGGATTATCACCGCTAGATTATATAGGTCACAAGAAGGGTCAAATGACCCATGGAAAGGAAAATGTGATCATTAGGTTAAATGTAATAATGGAAAGGGAAAATGTGTTTAAACACATATTTCGTGGGTATATCCTTCCCAAGGATAAGGCAGCATGATATCCATGACAGGATATAATGTAGAAAACCCTTTAGGTAAGGAGAGAAATTTCATGACATTACCCATACAACGGTGTTCGGATAATTGAGCAAGAAACATTTAGCATTGGGCTTCAATGTTCTTGTTGAAAATCGAGTATCACGCATATGCTTCGAGATAGCATTGACATGGCCTTCGTGAAGATCGACTTTGAATCACGAAGGATCCATCCGAATAACTTGTAGAATCAAGATACAATTCCCTCATGGATGAATGGATAACCTCGCTGAAAAGGAATCTATAATGATAGGTCCTCCAAATGGGGTGCTAGGCATGACATCATGCTACCGGTCATCAAGGATCAACATCATAACTCTTGAAAGTTGTCCCAACCATCATATCTCGACCGAGATTCAGATCCGATTGGTGTCGGATACCTCGCACTTAGGATACCGAGAAGAAAAGGTGCAACGAAATTGACGAGATGACATTGTAAGATCCCCGGGAAATGAACTTTGAAGTGATTTCCGCTAACAAGAGTCCATCATTATCCCAAGGAGAGGACAAGGAGGTGTCCGTGAACTCAACGGCAATTCACCGAGATCCCCAAAAGATGGTCTTCCACAATTAATGAACAAGGAGATAACATTTGTCGATCAAATGATATAAGGAAGTATGCTCGAGGAAAACATACACCATCAATCATTAGTTGAAAGGTGTGCCCAAGTATGACCTTAGGCAGCAAGCTCAATGTTAGAGTGACGATTCAATAACCAACAGCCTAAGAACGAACTCTTCGATCGTTAACTTCAAAGCAACAGGTTGCTAGAAGTACGTAATCAAACAACACCGCTCACTTGTTGAATCAACACGGGACCAAGAAAGAATGGTGATGGTGAGAAGTATTTCTATGTCAAGAATCCTCAAGAGGTGGAACAATCTCGTAACATTCTTGACTTAAAGGATGGTAATACTCCAAGGTAAAGAAGAACAATTGCTGGATAGCAAGGAACTCAAGGTATAACACAAAACACGAACAAGTTTTGTGTTGAACGGAAGGCAATAAAGTGGTCATCATACACAAATCATCGAAGGCAAGGATGGTATTACTCAACATGAATTCAACTGATATCCCGAAGTGCTCAATGTCGATGATGATCACGAAACATTTGTCGAGAGATTTCATGAAGATGTAATCGATCGCCATTTACTTCAAGTCAAAGTAATGATGAAGTGAAAGGTTATTGGAACTAAGGGTACGACACAAACTCGAAACCAAGTTTGTTGTTCAAGGTGAAATGATATGACGATGAGGATCGACGAAGGTTAGTTCATCGTCGAAAATTGTGCTCCGAGAAGAAGGACCGGTAGCACAGCTTAAAATCATCACGACAATGATATAGCCAAACAGGCTAGGAATGGCGTGGTCGGGTACAAACTCGCATTTATAGAAGCTATCAAGAGTTGTTGAACCGTAAAGCGGACTCGTTCAGCTTATCGTGTCTTTGAGTGTTTAACAACTCGTGAGCCCGTGAAAATTGAATCGGGGGAAGGTAGCACTTAATGAAGAACTCATAAGAAGTAATGCAGTTCCATGATAATCTCGAGATACCGTGGGGTAATACTCGGCGACGATCAAAGTAGAAGTTGACTGGGGTATTGTTTCACCCAAGACAAGTGCTTAAACTTGCACGAGAAATGGTATTTAAAAGAGGACATGGTCGGAACCATGATTGCAAAAGGCCGATCCTGATATAAGAGGAACTTATACCAAAGGAATAATTAATTTAAGAGAAGCTTTAATGATAAGATCTACATCGTGTCCATGGGCATGAACACAAAGTTCAAGGTCGACTCCCACTTCCTCAATGTATAACCTTCCATTCACTTCTCGCTTGATAAAGGCATTAGGTTGAAAGTTTTACCGTGAAATACCGTATGAGTATGACTCGTGTAAACTTCCGAGTTCACACATATAAAGGAAGGCATAGGTTCAACCCGGCAGGGTATCATGAAAACATATACCACAAGCTTCAATAGTAAATACCACCAGCTCGAAAGCAGAGCATGGTTGACAAAAGGAAAGGATACAATTTACCAAAGGCATTAGGTATCGGAGAAAGAACTCACAAAGTGATTAATTATGAAGGACACTGTCGATAATAACCCAACAAAGGATATGGCGATCCACATGGGGCCGATATGAGTATCGATACCCAATCGAGGAAGAAAGATTGCGATGCATCGGTTTATAAAACAACTGAATAGTTCAACGCTTAATTAGTAAGTAATTATGATTTTAAATCAAGGGATCAGGAGCAATGCTCGATCAAGAATGGATAAGTTGAATAGAATTAGGGATACAATCAACTACAATTGATTGGTCGAGAACCAATTCCATTAAAAGAATGGCAGCTCAGCCGAAAGGTAATTTATAAGGATCAATGATGATTGCGCATATTCGCAAACATATTGAGTCAATAGACCCAAAATGATAATGACAAGGAATGTCGATAAGATTACGAGACTTATGGGATTAACCATAATGCAAGCAAGCAAGAATTTCAAGAGCCAAGACTCCAGAGGATTTTCGGAAGATCGAATATTATTTTGAAGACTTTTGTGAAACACATGAACAGCTGGGGTTGAGCGGATACTCGACAAGTGCGAGGGTTTATTTGAAGGGGTATTCACGTAGCAAAGAACTGCTAGGCAGTAGGCACAAAGTATTCTCGAACAATAGAGAAAACTTCGGGTATCTTGTAATAACAAGATCAATGGGGATGATCGATGAAGGGCAAGTGTAAGTAGTTATCCATACGGATTTATCGGTGGTCGGGAATAGCAAAGGTGATGGGCACAAAGTCTCGGAGAACATCGAGAGTATCTTCGAATCTTCCGATTAGCGTATCGATCATCTCAAGTGAGGGGCTCTCCGGAGAAAGTACTCATGAGATCCTAAAGTTAGTTTTGTTTTAGCAAAATCGCTTAACCTGAATAGAAGAGAGTTCGAATCCCAGAGCAAAGATCGAGGAGTAAAAGATCCTAATACCACCTAATGGCGACGTGGGCCCATGGGCCACACAGCCATGTTAGTAAAAGTTTTGTAAAGTCTAGACTCGACTTCGCCAAGGAGTTGGGAAGGGGATTCTACAGCAAATGGGCTCTAATACCAACTTGTGACGCTCGATTCAATCAGACACTAATCATGCACGCAAATGTGTATGATCAAGATCAAGGACTCACGGAAGATATCACAACACAACTCTACAAATAAAATAAGTCATACAAGCATCATAATACAAGCCAGGGCCTCGAGGGCTCGAATACAAGTGCTCGATCATAGACGAAGTCAGCGGAAGCAACAATATCCGAGTACGTATATAAGTTAAACAAGTTTGCCTTAAGAAGGCTAGCACAAACCGATACAGACGAAGAGGCGCAGCCTCCCGCCTCGATCCTCCTAGCTACTCCCGGTCGCCGCCGCCGGGCTACACGTAGTAGTAGGCACCTCCCGAGTAGTAGTTGTCATCGAGGGTGGCGCTCGCCCCGGCTCCATCGTCTGCTGCAGCAATCGAGTAGAGGTAGGGAAAAGGGGAACAAGGCAACCGTGAGTACTCATCCAAAGTACTGCAAGCAAGGAGCTACACTACATATGCATGGATATATGTAAAGGGCCATATCAAGGACTGCATCGCAGTAAAGCCGTAATAAGAGGGGATAGCTAGTCTTATCGAAGACTACGCTCGGTCCCCGCCTTGCAACAGTAGATGAGGACAAGCGAAATCCTCCAAGTAACATCACATAGCAATAATCCTACCCGCCATCCCTCCTCATATCCCCCGAGAGAGCGACCACCGTTGTATCCGCACTTGGAAGGGTGTGTTTTATCAAGTATCCGGTTCTAGTTGTCATAAGCTCAAGGTACAACTCCAAGTTGTCCTGTTATCAAGATCACGGCTATTCAATAGATTAATCACCGCAGGGTGCACCATCTTACCCAAAGACGCTTGATCCCATTTGGCCGACACACTTTCTCGGTCATGCCCGCCGCTGAAGATCAACACGCCGCAGCCCCACCTAGGCACAACAGAGAGGCCAACACGCCGTTCTAAACCTAAGCGCCGCAGGGTCCGGGCCCATCGCCTCGAAAGCACACTCAAGACGCTATGTGACGCTGGCCGAAGCGCATCTAGCCCAAAGAAAGCGCTCAGCCCAATCCGCCAAGGCCGCATCCGTCAGCCGACGCCTTAAGTACTTCGGCCGATACCACGACACCGGATACCCATAACTACTCCCGCGAGATGGTTAGTGCGATAAGCTCAGAGCCAACCCTCAGATCAAATACCAAGACCTCGTTGTTGTTAAGTAACCGCAACGCCGAACAGGCCAGCCCACTCTCTCCTAGGCGGTCTCAACCTGCCCTGCCGCCCCGCCATAAAGTAACAATGGGGCCGCCGGGAACCCAGCCCACCTCTACCGGGATGGAGCCACCCGTCCTTTCAAATTTCATCTCCTAACAAGCACTACATGTAATGTAATAGTGTAAAGTATATAGTATATACCCGTGATGACCTCCCGAGTGATCACGGCCCGATAGTATAGCACGGCAGACGGACAAGGATGTAGGGCCACAGATGAAAGTACTAGCATCCTATACTAAGCATATAGGATTGCACGTAAGGTAACAATGTATAATAAGGACAAAGCTATACAAGAAAGATAGGAGTATCTCAAAGCAAGAATATGTTATACTACTCTAATGAAAGCAAGATAGATAAGAGTAGGCGATATCCGTGATCAAGGGGGGGGCTTGCCCGGTTGCTCGCAAGAGAGAGGGGTCGCCGACACCGTAGTCGATCACAGGGGGTTAATGGCAGCATGTCTCGGGTTCACCGAAAAGTAACGAAGGGGGAACATAATAAATAACCGAGCAATCAAAGCATAATATGACAAATGCGGTGCTAGAGGTGATCTAACGCAGGATAGGTGATACCGGTGAAGGGGGAAACAACCGGAAAGTATCCTTGTTCCGCTTTTCAAGCAGAGGAGCCGAGGGGAAAGTTGCAGGTCTCGATAGGTTAGGGGTGTGCTGACGAACGGATCTGCGATCCGGATTCGCCTCGCCGCTCGAGCAACTTTCATGTTGAAAATAATTTAATCCGAGTTACGGATTAAAAGATATGATTTTCTAAAGATTTTATTAATTTTCTGATTTTAATTATTTAATTAAATCCAACATTATCCAAACAGTGAAAGGTGATGTCAGATGACATCACCATGACGTCAAGAGGTCAAATCGACCGCTGATCGGTCAAACCGCCCGTGGGTCCCACCGTCATTGGCTGATTTGAGTTAAATGTAATTGATTAGTTTAATTAGGTGATTAGTTTAACTCTAAATAGGTTTAATTGTTAACTAATTAATTAGTTAATTAATCAAATTATTATATATATTATTTTTTAATCGCTCGGGCGGCCTCATTGGTCATTGGCCCCTCGGGGTTAGTGGGTTTGGGCGGGTGCGGGCGTGGAAGTGGGCGCCTGCATTGAGGAGGGGGCGAACCCGAGCGAGGCGGGACGCTGGCGCCGGGCGCCGCCCGGGGCGTGGTCGCCGGCGACGAGGGGAGCCGCCGGATGGACCAGTGGAGGAGGGATGCGGCGGTAGAAAAGGCAGGGGAGAGCGGGTGAGCGCGGGCGCCTGCCCAAGCGCGCCATAACGGGCGGGCGGGCGACGGCCGAGGCACGCCCTCGCCGGGCGACGGAGATACAAGACGCGGAGGGGGGAAAAGGTCACCGAGGACCGAGAGCTCACAGGAGGGTCGCGGCGAAGCTCGAGGAGGCGCGGGGCGGTCCGGGCGATGGAGGGGTCGACGACGAGGGCGGGAGGAGCAGTCCGGCGAGGTGACCGGGCGGGCGAGGAGCTCCGATCGGGGAGGGGGTCGAAGACGGGCGGCGAGGCGCGGGTCGGGCGCGGCGTTGAGGCTGTGGCGACCTCGACGGCGTCGAGCAGGCGCCTGGCCACGAGGGAGAGGGACGGGCCATGAGGAGGACGGCGACGTCGGGCGAGGTGGTGTCGGCGATTCGGCGACGGCAAGACAACAAGGGGCGAACGGGTCGAGATGGTGGCGAGGGGCGACGGTGATGGGGCTCCCAGATCGGGAGGGGGAGGAGGCGAGGAGGACGGGCAGGGTGGGCGCCGCGACGGGTGCCGGGGGAGGGATCGAACAGGGGCGCCTCCTATGGGTGAGTGGGCGACGGCGCAGGAGGGACGAGGAGAGTGGGATCAAGTTAGGGTTCTGCCTGGTGGGGGTGGTCATGGGGAGGGCGGGTGGCTTGGCCGGGCCGGTGTTCGACTGCCGGCCTGCCGGGCCAAGCCCAAGTGGGGGGGGGTTCTTCTTCTGCTTTTGTTTTTACTTTTTATTTACTTTACCTTTTCTGCTTTATTTTAGTTGCAGCTTATTTTTTGTTTTAGTAAATACCAAAGTGGCACCTAAATTGTTCTTACAAATTAAGCCACAACCACAAAATGTTTCATCCCTAAATAATATAGTTTAATATTTTACAAAACACAAAAGGGCATTTAATTAATTTCGCCTCGTCGCTGTTTTATTTTCCTTTGAGCATTTAAACATTTTATAAAAATGTGGTTTCACCTCCATAATTACCTATGTATTATTTGGTTCACTCGTAACATTTAAATTTTAATATTTGAAAACTTTTATTGTTTGCTCGATTTGAATTTGAAATTAACCGTTTTTGAACTAACCCGAGGTTAACTACAAAGGACAAAGGTGACGGGCATCATTAGTGGGGATTATCCGAGCTTAATTACCCTATGCTACAAAAACGAAGGACCTCTCCGGTAACGCATTATTTTAGAAAGATAAGTAGCGTTGGGCCGCTATGCAAGTCTAAAAGCGACATTGTGTGCTGCCGACAAGAGCCGGACAGTAAGAACTTCAGGCCAACTAAAGGTCGGCGAGAGGGTGCTGCATAAGGTGCAGCATGAAAGGAACAAGCTCCAGGATGCCCATGCCCAGCTTGGAGAAGAGCTGAAGGCGCTCGCCGAGCTGTCGGGTTCTGCTATGAGAATCAACGGCTTCGCCATGCATATATAGTAGTGCTTGAGCGAACTCCTTTGAAAAGAAGAGTTCGGGCGAGGAAGTCAATTTGATGTAATATATCCGTAGGTATGATCACGTGTCGCGCATGGAGGAGATGCCCTACAACGGGTGATCAACTTCCGAATTGTTGCAACCGATCGAACGAGTTCGGCAGGCTATGAGCGCGCCATCCAGCGTTATGGCCAGCCTTCTCCGCACCGAGGGTCTTGGGGAGCTTATGGAGAAGCTGCAGGAGGCGGCAGCGCCCATGTATGGAAGATTTTGGCCTGCCGCCAAGGTGCTGTGGAGGCCCGGCCATGGTAAAGACGCTGTACAAGAAGGCGGATCCCAACCACATGGTCAAGTCGGACCTGTGGGGCCCGGCGGGAAGGAGATCCCCGTGAGTTTAGTATACGCCAAGTGGAGTTGGTCAGAAAATTTTCCCAACAGATCTGTAAATTAGACAACCTGTTAGACGGATTGAGGAAGAATACAATCACGATTTGAAAATGTATTATAAAATGACATACAAAATGCCTTCTAGCCGGATTGTAGATCGCTTGTCTTTGCCGACCTTTTCGCTTCAATTCGGGACCCTAGAGTCCGGAGTGTGTCCGAATACCTTCTCGGTTATGAAACAACCGGGTATGCATGGAGATCAAAGGAGGGGTCATCTGCTTTATCGCATAAGTGCCCAACTAGTTATGTTATATTACATGGTTAGTAAGAAACATCTTCCAGGAGAATAGTTCCGCTAAGGGTTCCTTTCATTGGGGTGGTATGCCCTAAAGTGCATGTCCGATCATAAAAAAGGTAAAACATCCGGGGCAGATAAATAAGTGGATAAAAATCATCTTTAAGTCACCGATCAATATTCCCTTAAGAACGCTTAGCTTTGGCTTCACCCACCGAGGTACACATCCGCCGACCCGCAAGAATAATCACAGAGGTGCTCCCTTTACCTCCTAGCCGAACAATCGGGAACGAGGGGTAAGCATGTGAGCCAGCAACCCAGCTTGGCCAAAACTTAAGTCATATCGATGCATATAATGGTGAATAAAAGGTACATGTGGAGGATTGACACATGTGCCGGGCATGAAGCTCAGATAATTAAGCTTCCGTAAAGAAGCCCCTGTGTATAATGAGTGCGGTAGCACATCAATTGCGCGCGAACGCTAGCGGTAAAGCCCTTTAAGGCTTGGATGAATAGGGTTGAGAAGAAAAGATAAACAAAAGGCAGCGGAAATAAAAAAATTGGACGGGGAAGGGACGAACTCTTAGTCCGGGCGCTAGGCATAGAATCGCCGGAGGCGGGCTACGCTCCATGGGTTCGCTCGAGTCGGTTATCCGATGCATTTCAGAGACGGTACGCTCCGCCGGTCGACTTGATCGATGATGAAGGGGCCTTACCATTTGGGCTTGAGCTTGTCCTTTTCTTGTCCCGCAGCGAGAACCAGTTCGCCAACGCTGTAAGTCTTGGCCCGCATTTTCTCGCTTTGGTATCTTCGAGCCTGTTGTTGATAGAATGCGGAACGAGCTTGGCGCCGCCGCGCTTTTCCTCCAATGTGTCCAAGCTGTCCCGCCGATCCAGCTCGGCTTTTTCTTCGCATATGCGCACTCGAGGTGAGTCATGAATGATGTCGCAGGCAAACTGCTTCGCGCCAGATACCATAAAAATGGTGTGAACCGTAGTACGGTTAGGCGTTGTCCGCAGCCCCCAGTAGTACGGAGTCGAGCTCCTCTACCCAAAGGCGTGTCGATTTCGTAAGGGACCGCACTAGTCCGGGTTTGATGCCGCCATTATTAGACCATTTGCTCGCTCCACTTGACCGCTTGTTTGAGGATGATAGATCAAGCGTAATCGAGCTTGATGCCCATATTTTTGCACCATGATTTAACCTCATCGGCGTGAAGTTCGTGCGCTATCGGTGATGATGCCGTGGGGACACCATAACGTGTACTACCCCGGATATAAAGTCTATCACCGGTCCGACTCGCCATTTTAACGGCTTGGCCTCTATCCATTTGGTGAATTTATCCACCATGACCAATAGGTACCTTTGCTTGTGGGTTCCCCTTTATGGTCCAACCATGTCAAGCCCTGCACCGCGAACGCCGTGTAATGGGTATAGTTTTGAGGGCGTGGGTGGCATATGGCTCGATTAGCAAAGAGTCGACAACCGACGATCTTTGACTAGGTCCTCAGATCCGCTCGCCGGCCGGCCAAGAAAAATCCTGCACGGAATGCCTTTCCTACAAGGGCCCGAAGCTGCGCTGTGGTGTCCGCCTAGTCCGCATGAATTTCAGCCAGAGGTTCGCCTTCCTCTTCGGAGATACACCTTGAAGGACTCCGTTGTGCTTTTCTTATAAAGTTCTCCTCATAGACCTTGTAGGCTTTAGATCACGGACAATGCAGCGGCCTCATTTTGGTCTTCGGAAGCTCCCGCCAAGCAAGTAGGCGAGGAATGGTTCGCCCACGGGCAATTACTGCCATTATGTCGGGCGGATGGTGTTATGTCATCGGCTGAAACGCCGTTGGCGCGCTTGTTCCGGTTTGTTAGTTCCGACCTCTTCCCATAATACGGATGGCTTGAAGAGCCGCTCCAGAAGATATTAGAGGGACAGCATCGCTTACGCCAATGCGTACAAGACGCTGCCGCTTGGTTATTATCCCGTGACGGATGGAATTCAAGTCCTTCAACCGGCTGACATTTTGAGGACAGCGCGATATGCTGCCATTTTCGGATCTTTGGCGCCAAAGTCTCCGCTTATTTGGGATATTGCGAGGTTTGAATCCCGCGCACCTCTAGGCGTTGAATGCCCATGGAGATTGCCATCCGAGACCATGTAAAAGGGCCTCAGATTCGCCGCGTTGTTGAGTCCGTACATTATCTCGGCACGATTGGACTGTGTCCCGGTCGGGACGCCAATACGACGCCAGCCCCCAACCGCTAACATTTTGAGCCGCCGGCGCATAATCCAATTGAGTATGCACCGATTCTTTAGGGAGTTCGGCCGTCCATTCAGCGACAAAGTCAGCCAATACTTGTGACTTTATAGCTCACGAGGTTTGTAAGATATATCAAATGGTAAGAGCTCAATGGCCCATTTTGCAATCCTCGCCTGCCGCATCGCGGTTGTTTATAATGTCGCTAAGTGGTACTTCAGAGGCCATCGTTATCGAACACTCTTGAAAGTAGTGTCGGAGCTTCCGGGATGCCATGAACACCGCGTATGCTATCTTCTGATAGTGCGGGTAACGGGACTTGCATGGGGTTAACATAGTAGATACGTAGTATACTGGTTTTGAAGAGGGAATTTATGCCCTTCTTTTTCTCGCTCGACGACGTAGTACCGCGCCATAACATGATGTGTAGCTGTGATGTATAACAACATTGGTTCGCCTGTGTTGGGCGCAGCCAGACCGGATTTGTTGCCAATATGGCCTTTATTTCTTCGAGTCCGGCGGTGGCAGATCCGCCCACTGGTGTTCGTGCGCCTAAGGAGGCGATAGAGGGTAATGCCTTTTCTCCTAGACGGAGATGAAGCGGCTTAGAGCCGCCACGCATCCCACCAATTTTTGTATTTGCTTGAGGTCTTTGGGGTATCTAGCTGTGACAGAGCTCGATCTTGGCTGGGTTTGCTTCAATTCCTCTACCGGATACGATGAAGCCCAGCAGCTTTTTCGCTAGTACCAAAACACATTTTTCCGGATTCAGCTTGATGTCATATGCTCGAGGTTGTCGAATGTGAGCCTCAAGTCGCCTACTAGAGTTTCGACGCAGTTTAGTTTTGACGACTACGCCGCTCACGTATGCCTCTACTGTTTTGCCGATCCGGGTAGCCGACATGTCCAATCATGCGCCGATATGTTGCGCCGCGCTTTTAAGTCCCAAGGGCATCGTGTTGAAGCAGAATGGTCCATATGGAGTAATGAATGCGCTGCGCTTGATCCGCTTCGCCATCTTGATTTGATGATAGCCGAGTATGCGCCCAGAAGCACAATGAATCGTGCTCGCAGTGGCATCGATGATTTGGTCGATGCGGGAGGGGAAGGGATCCTTTGGGCAGGCTTTATTTAGGTCTTTGAAATCGACGATAGGCGCCGTGATTTGTCCTTCTTGGTACCATTACCAGATTTGCTAGCCAATCCGGATGTTTGATGTCTCCGATGAACCGCCCAATAGTTTGGCTAGCTCCTTCCCATTGCCTCGCCTTTTGGGTTCGAAAATCGTCAAGAGCCTGTTTGACTGGCTTGAACTTTTAGGATATTTAGGCTGTGCTCGCCAATGACGGGATTCCTAGCATGTCTCAAGGGTGCCTGCAAAGATGTCCCAGTTTTCTTGTAGAAATTTCGAAAGCGCGCCTACATCGTGGTTTAATTGTGCCCCGATGGAGGCCGCCTTTGCTTTGTGGTCCGCGGTGGACTTGGAATTTGACTATTTCATCCGCTGGTTTAAAAGAGGTGGACTTGGATCTTTATCAAGTATCACATCGTCCCTGTTCACCGTGGAGCGATCGGTGAGTTCTCTACCGCTAGGGCTTCGGATAGTGCCTCGAGGGCTAGTGCGGCTGTCTTATTTTCATGCGGAGTGCTATGTTCGGATCACTAGCGAGAGTGATAATTCCGCTGGGACCGGCATTTTAAGCTTCATGTACCCATAATGGGGTATAGCTTGAAAATTGTGAATGCCTCTCGCCCCAATAAAGCATGATATCCGCTGCTGAATGGAGCCACTTGAAATGTGACCTCCTCGATTCAGTAATTGTCCGCGAAATAACACTACGCCCAATGTGATTTTTCCCGGCAGCATGCTTCCGGCCGGGGATTATTCCTCTAAAGGTTGTGCTGCTTCGCCAATGCGGTTCCAGTCTATTTCCATTTTTCGGAGGGTTTCTCATAGATGAGGTTTAGTCCGCTGCCGCCATCCATGAGTACCTTAGTAAGGCGAAAGCCGCCTATTATCGGGCCGAGGACCAATGCGGCCGGTGCCCGGCAGTTCGAATTTAGGTTCGCCATCGGCATTGAAGGTGATAGCCGTGTCGCCCATGGATTTATTGTTGCTACTTGGTAGACTTCGCAAGGTTATGGAGTTGTCGCTTTGCATGTTATTGGATGCGAAAGTCTCAAGATCGCTGACACCGCATCGGTGTTGCGGGCTGGGATTCTCAAGCTAGAAGTTTTCGCCACTTTTGGCCACCTGCCGAGTATCCAACATGCTCAAGGCTATGAGTTGGAGTGGCGCCTGTGCTATGAATTTTGCAGGTCCGCTTAGCCAGCCCTCCAAGACGGTTCTGCACTTTTAGGGGTTTTGGTTTTTGGTATTCAACCTGTGTGCTTGATGATGATGCACCCTTGGTTCCGGACTAGGGATGTATTCGGGCCGGATTATCCCAAAATTTACTTTCGGTTTTCCAGCGCCTCCATCGCACAAGACTTTTGTACGATGGTCACCAAGTCAGCAAAGCATGTAATGTCGCGCGACTTATGACGCTTAGGATTCCCTTGTCCGCAATTATTGCGTAAGACCGAGATTGCGCTTTTCCTCTCGGCAGTCCTTTATCCTGTCCATAACCAGGAGGAATCGCCCAAGAGTGATGTATCGCCTCGGCGGCTTTTGCCGAATTAGAGTTAGATCGATATGTCCGGGCGGTGGGTGGAACTAAGTCCGAACCCTACCCATCTCAAGGCTCAAGGCCGAGAAGTTTCAAATTTGAAGCTTGATTTCGGACGCTGTCCAACGAGTCCGGTCCGATGCCCGACTTTAAGTTCAGCGTTTGATCGAAGCCCGCCCTTCCGCTGAGAATCCGCATGGGGGTTCGGGATCCGGACATGACTAGTTTTCAATACAGAGAAGCGCCGCCAAGATTGTTCCTCTACCACCGCAACGGTGGGTGACCGGGAGAGTTAATTTCTCTCGATCGGTTTAAGCCCAATCTGATCGTAGTCAGTAGCGACTCCTGTGGCGGCGATGCGATCCAAGAGCTCGCTTACGGACGAGAGCTCTATTGATCCAGCCGCCGCGAATTCCGAGCTGACGGAAATTGCTTTTGACGACTTGAGAGGTCGTTGTCGAGCGATGGCCGGACAAAGCGGTCATAAGAAACCACCTAGTCGGATAGTTTGGCCGGCGTGCCAAGGCCTTTGGCAAAAAATACCGCCCTTGAAGACGGAGGAGGCATCCTTCCTATCGGTGACGCAAGCAGGAACTCTCAATGAAAGCACCAATGTCGGTGTCAAACCGCGGATCTCGGTAGGGGGTCCTGAATCAGCGCCTAGGCGGATGGTAACAGGAGACAAGGGACACGATGTTTACCTGTGTTCGGCCCTCTTGATGGAGGTAAAACCTCACGCCCCGCTTGATTGATATTGATATTGTGGATGTTTACAAGAGTGGATCTACCACGAGATCAAGGAGGCTAAACCCCAGAAGCTAGCCTATGGTATGATTGTAAGGGTTGTTAGGATTGTAGTCCTACGGACTAAAGCCATCCGGTTTATATAGACACCGGAGAGGGCTAGGGTTACATAGAGTCGGTTACAATGGTAGGAGATCTACATATCCGCATCGCCAAGCTTGCCTTCCACGCCAAGGAAAGTCCCATCCCGACACGGGTGAAGTCTTCAATCTTCTATCTTCATAGTCTTGGAGTCCGGTCGATGATGATAGTCCGCCGATGATGGTAGTCCGCAATCCGGACACCCCTAATCCGGACTCCTCGCACTTCTACCTGAGATCCACCGTTTTGACAATCGACAGCCCCCCAACCAGAATAAAGGATCGGTCGTTAAGACCGCGGACGCGGCTAGACGAGTCCGGCGAATTACTAGCTATAACAGCTTAGACAAACCCAAGATTGGTTCGATGGTTATACCCGCACAAACGGAACCAGGGGCTTCCCGCGTATAATCAGGGCCAGTTCAGCTCAACTTGATGTCTTTTGAATTTTAATGGTTTAGTGAGAATAACCAATTTTTCGGCACGACAACTTTGACCTAAGTTCTTCTCTTTTACAGATGACACTCGTGCTACACCCTTCCAAGATACGGCACAACGGAGACAGAGGCGCAGACGTGCAGCAGGGACCCGCTCAAAGGTTTCTTTTTAGATTAAGACCTCAGTGAACCTTTTCTTATCGTGTTTTTGTTGTTCACATCCTCCTGATACTTAGTATAACCGAAGGATGCTGATGTTATTGGCATTTCGCCACATCAGGATATTGCTCGTACCTGGACACTTGGGGTTCATTACTAAGGGCACTGCTCAGTCCGCATATGTTATAAAGATCGAATACCTTAGGGAGTGTTCGCGTCGCGAAGTTTGGCCTTATATGCATCAGTCTCAATCATATC